>CM069157.1:3804710-4199032 GCA_035221665.1 Okamejei kenojei
GGCAGATTGCAGGAAAAATGTTCCCCCATGTTGAGGGAGCCCAGAACCAGTGGGTCCAAGCAGTTTTAAGAATAAAGGTAGGCCATTTAGGACTGAATGATGAAAAGCATTTCCACCCGAAGAGTTTGTGAATCTGTGGAAAATATCTCTGCCACAGAAGGCAGTGGAGGGCCAATTCCTTGAAATGTTTTCAAGAGGAGAGCTAGCATTAGCTTCTTAGGGCTAACGAATATCAGGGATATGGGGGAGAAGGTAGACAAAAATGCTGGAGAGGACTCCAGCGGTGCGGCTATGGAGCGAAGGAAATAGGCAAACGTCTTCCTTCAGACTGATAGGGGAGAAAGCAGTGAACGGGGCACTGAATTTTTGAATGATCAGCTATAATTTGTCGGGTGTGCCGTTCCGGTCTACGAAGAGGCCGATGGGCCGACTCCCTCATCTATTTTCAATCTTTTACCACGTTTCCGTACAATAATCTTTTCTTTAAAAGGATCACCACTGGAGAATGTCAATTTTCAAAAAACGACGATTCAGAACTTTACAGTAAGAAACAACAGAGGCCAGTTTTATGTTGCTTTTAACAAAACCACAACAAAAAATAATTACGGAGGTTTTAAAGGAGCCTGAAGATGATTGCCGGGGGTAGAAACGGCGCAGAAGATCAGATTGATTTCAGGAAAAGCTCAGCCTTGAAGGGTCCTCCGACCCAGATATCGTCACGCGCATGTCCTTCGCTCTCAGAGATGTAGGCTGCCTGGACCTGATGAGGTTATACTCCACATTTTGTGTCTATCTTTGATGTCAACCAGCGTCTGCAGATCCTTCCAAGCAGATCACATTGCTAGATTTTTCCTAGTTATGCCGTCAGGTTAGTTAGAAGCTGCAAAACATGGAAACAGAGGGCCCTTTGGGCCCATCGAGTCCACGGTCCAACCCATCGATAACCTGGCACAACAATTCACAGAGTACAACAAAACCTAGCAAACCCGCTGACAGACTTTGGGGCATAGGTGGAGCCCTTCATGGCGTTTACATGGGAGAACGTGCAAACTCCACACACATCGAACAGACAGTAACTGATTGCCTAGGATAACACCGAGAATGCTGGGAGTAACTTCAGCGGGACAGGCAGTTATCTCTGGAGGAGAAGGAATGGGTAAGCGTTTCGGGGTCGAGAACCACTTCTTCAAAAATTCCCGCGCCTGAAACCGTCCCCCCGCCAAGTAGGGAAAAGGGGAATGTGCAAACGTGATCTGGTGGTCAATTCCATCAGTCTATGAAAGTAGCGTGCAGGGTACACAGGGGCAGTGAATAAAATGTATGTATGTTGGACCTTTATGCTTATTATAGTAATAAAACAAGAAGAAAAGAATATAGGGTAGCAAAGAGTGCCAACTATCTGCAGTTGTACAGAAGGACGCTTAGCGAGAACCAATCTGGAGTATTGTGTGCAGTTTTGTCCCCTAATGTATATGAGGAAGACATTCTTGGCTATTGAGGGAGAGCATGTAAGGGTTAACAAGGTTTAATACCCTGGGATGTGGCGGGACTGTCATATGCTGAGGAATGGAGCAGCTACAGCTGGTCTTGTACACTCTATCAGAGTTTTAGAAGGATGAAGAGAGGGATCCTCATTGAAACATAATAAGAATTTTAAGGATGTTAGGACTCACTGCTAGAGCAGGAAAAAACATGGTTCCCTATGTTTGGGAATCCAGAACCAGGCCGACATATAAGAATAATAGAGTAAGACCTTTTAGAAAACGGATACGAAGGAAATTTTTGTTATTTCATCACATGAGAGTGGGTGGAGTCCCAGTGGAATTCTCTGCCTCATGGGCGTGGGTGGAGGTATTGGTTCTCTTGGATGCTTTCAAGAGAGGAGCTAGATAGGGCTCTTAGTGAAATAGTGGCGTCAGGGTGCACTTGGGGGAGCCATGGCCTGCAATCGGGGGTCCAGAATGTTGGGGATGATTCCTTCCCATGATCACATGTGAAAATTGGCGGTTGTGCACGGTGGTTATGCTAAGGCTCCAAAGGCTCGAGAATGGTCCTACGACTTTGCCATTCACACTCCTGTCCATCGGGTCCGTTTTGACTATTTCACCCCATTCCTTTTCTCACAGAGATGGCTGGCCTGCCTGATCCTGATATCCGCTGAGTTACTAACTCAACTACTTACCTGTAGCCGGCACTTCTGGGGTCTATACCTTGCGGTTAAACCACATCTGCATTCCTTCCTAACTGCACTATGTTCTATGTTTTTATAAGTTATGGTGTCAAGGAAGAATGTAATTGTTCCAATTTGGTACATATGTCAAATTAGACACACTCTTGTACAAGATTAGACTAAATTAATATTATTAGCCAAGTATTTAAAAAAACATACAAAGAATTTGATTTGGCCAGTACAGCTCCATACCAAAAAGCCAACAAGACTACACAACTGCCTATAAGCTATTCATAAACATCACACCGACATAGTGGATTCCCACACATTTCCTCACTGATGATAGGTTACGCAATACAACTTCTTAACTAACTTCCTTTGCTATCTATTCTTCTTTCCCTACCTTTTATTTTTAGATCTATTCTGACACGTTGGTGCAGGAAGTCGAACCATCGGCCAAGTCGGAAGGGTACGGGGGGGGGGGGCGATCCAGAAGGATCCTGGTTCGGAGGGAGTGGAGAAGATTCGAAAAGTCACGAAGACCAATCGCAGTCCGGCAGGCGGGCTGGGGGGAGTGAATTGGGCTAGTAACTCCCCCCGCAGAGAGTTAAAGCTCCCAGAAAGTTGATATCCCGGAACACCATAAAGGGAAGACCCAGCGGACCCCAGCGGAGCTTCCACGATTTAATCCGGCGCGGGTGGGTGGTAGATTGGCGTCCGCAGGCTCCCGCGGATTGTGAAGCTCTGGAGCGTCTTATCTGAGCTTCTGCACCTAAGACCAATCCCGTGAACATGCGATGGGAATTGGGCCTGGGACCCCCATGGGCCTGGCTGGTTCCCAATCGGAGTTGGGTCTGGGGAGGGAGGGTGGAGATCAAGTGTCCCCAGCAGCAGACAGGTCGCTTTTCGAATTACTAGTAAAGATGAGGGCGGTTATCCCCCACTACCATTCCCCGACACAGTGAAACACAGCAGTAAACGGACACGCACATGACAAATTAACAACACATGCTCCTATACACCGTTGGCATACATCACGCAACATATTTTGTGTATAAATAGGCATGGAGGAAAAAAAAAAAAGTTGCTAATATGTGGGTTATCGATGGAATCATACATCCAACAATCATATGATTAAAACGTTAATAAAAAATCATCATCACGCTTCTTCAATATCTGCTTCTCTTTGTACACTGTAAGTAAAAACGAAACTGAGACAGATTATGACTGTTTATAAATAATATACCATAGTTTATGTGTATAAAACTTTAAAGGAACGTTAGCCTCAGTGGGTCAAGCCGTAGATGGTAGGAGGGCCAGATACCACTGGATGTTTTACAAGAGGGTAGTTAGCTCATGGTGCTATAGGGAATGCAAGGAAATGATTGGTAGAAAAGCAGGAACGGAGGGAAATGTATTTTTAGGATGATACAGGCCATGATCAATAAATGAATGCGGTAGCTGTGGCTCGAAGATGAGGGCAAAAGGGTGTATAAGAGTTAACCGTCCAGGACATTTTTATGGATAATTAAGTCTTGTCAGTATATTAGGCTGAAACTGTCATAATATTCAAGTCAGGATTAGATACATACTTTGGTCCCACTGATATCTAACTGCTGCTTTCGGGAAGTAAATAGCACTAGGAACAGGACTCTCGCGGCCTACAATGTCCAGCATTGAACATCGATGGCCCGAAAATGAGAAACAAATCTCCTCCTCTTCCCACAAACGATGATCCATGTCCGCTACCACTAGATTCCATTGATGTCCTAATCTAAAAGATGGCCTATCTAAAAGTTTCTCCATCGTAGTCTGCCTCCAACCACCACCATCCCCCGCGCCGGCAATGCGCTGTATCCCAGGATATGGCCACCAATCCAGGCAAAAAACGCCTACGAGACCAGAACCATCTTCCACCTATCACTCCTATGTGGTTCCCGGGGATGAATCCTTTCCTCGCACATCCCTAATAAACTTTGTGTTTGCCCCCTCGTCAGAGCTTAAAGGAATATATAATTAATGAAAAGGAGCCTGTTCCCATATACACGCGGCTTCAACGGTCCGTGGAACCCGTCTTAGGTCGCCGAAAATTTTTCAACACAATGAAAAATCCAGCGGTCGACCAGAACGAGGTCTCGACTCTTATTGGGTTGCGACGTACGATCAGCGACCGGAGCATACGCGCAGAGTGGTGAGCTTCGCACCCGCGACAAATGTCCCAGGAGAGACCGCCTGATATGGTCGTGAGTATCTAGTTCTCTTAGTCACGCCAAAGAGACGTAGCGTCTTCTGGGTCGCGCGCTGGAATTTTTTTAACATCTACGATGAGAAAATGTTTTGGTGAGCTCTAGCGACGGGTGCCGAAGGCAGTCCCGCGAAAAAAAGGACGCTTAAAGTGGGACAGAGCCCATTAAGACAAACTGCCCTCTCGTCTGCATCGTGTATATTCAGGATAGACAGAAAAATGCTCGATAGACATCTAGTGCACCAGAAACCAAAAACTTATTAGATTTACTACATTCAGTTTAGTTTAGTTATTAGTGTAGTTTATAGATACAGCGTAGGAAACCTGCCTTTGCTTCGGTGCCCAATCGTATCTCGGTCGCAAAGCCATGAAACCCCCACGATACTACATCAATCCAATGAACCTAAATACCAAGGACAGATTAGCACATATACACCAAGCCAATTAAACTACAAACCAGACTCCGTCTTGAGCGTGTAGGGACGGAAACAGAAGATCTCGGAGAGAAAACCCACGCATGTCACGGGGTAGAGCGTGACAAAAAAACACCCGTACAGACCAGCACCCGTGCGTCGGTGTACCAAGCAAGAGCTCTACTAACACCCGCGCTATGCACCCCCGAGATGACCACCCTTATTCCATTAAATAAATTATCAAATTATTAGGGGAGTCCTGGCACTAGAAAATAAACATAATAGATGTTGTGCTGGTTTTCCAACCAGAAATAACAAATCAATGTGTTGGTTCACACCGCACTCGGTCCTTTGGTCTGTGCGGTCCGAAAGGTCGCAAGGAGGCCGATACTGTGATTATATACTCCCAACATCACAATACCTCTGCAGACTCACACTAACCATACCAAGCTTTCCACAGAGTACCAGAAACATAAGAATATAGGTGCATAGTAGGTCCATTCGGTGTGGCCGAGCCCTTTCAGAGCCGGCGCCACCATTCATATGACGGATCTAGGCTGATCGAGATCCAAAATCAGTACCCAATGGCAGCAGCCACCAACACTACCCGATTCTCCCCCATAGGTCCTATTTTGTTCCTCCGGCAACCACCTTCAGTTCAACTAGCATGCCGACAACCAGCTTAGCCTAAAAAAATACCGATTTAACAAAAACGGACCCCACTTGTCGAGAAAACCCCATAAGGAGACTGACAAAAAATACAGGTCTTTGTGTAGAGACCGTCTGCACGAAACACAACCTATGGAGCGGGGATGCAAATCTCACAGAGAGTTTTCTGTTCAGTCGATTTTCCTAAGTGGGACAAGGGGCAATAACAGTCACATGTGCGAGGTACAGTGAAAGCTCTGCTATGAAGTGATGGATCCTTTATAAAAGGAAAGACTAATATATATTAAGAAAAAGAGTGAAAAGATGGGAGTGAAACGTTAAGTAAGAGTAAAATTATTAATTGGCCGAGGATTCACTATACAAGTGGAATTTGCCGTTGGGTGCATCGTGGTGCTTATAGGCCCGCCCGGCAAGATAACAACATGGGCAGTACAGTGACAGTTACAGAAATGACTCAAAGAACACTTAAACAGTGTAAATAATGAAAAAAACATTAATAATAAAACACCCATTGATCAAGCATGTGGAACTCCAACAAAATACCAGATCAAAGGAGAGGCGACAGAGATTTATTTGGCTGTTTGAGGAGAGCAACTATCGTGTGATAAAAAGTCTGTTTTTAATGTCTGGCTGCTGAGGGCAGCTTTGATCAGATGCCGGATCGCCTTCCAGAGAGGAGAGTGGGATTCAAGGCGAGTATTGTGGCCTAGGTGGTGAGAGGGTCGAAGATGTATTATCTTGCGCCGCAATCGCGTTTCCTGGTCCCTTAGCAGTGTGCGTTCATGAATGAGAGGGAAGGTATGCAGCCAGAATCATCTTCTCTGGCTGATCGAACGACTTCCCTGCATGTGCAGCCTACCGGGTAGTCGTGCATGGTGTCTAAACAGAGGTACTCTTGCCCCAAGTAGGGCAATCGAGAACCCGAGGACATAGGATTTAAAATATGTGAGGGGAGGATGTAAAAACTGGAGAACCCGAGGGTTAACTTTTTGATTATTCACACAAAGGGAAGGTGGGGTGAAATGTGGTACTAGGTCGTTTGTAGGATTAGTTGATCCTTGAAAAGGCAATGAACACGATGTTCCCGAAGAATTAACACTGTTTGTAGAAATTCAAAAGGGAGGAGGATTGGGAGTTTTTTATCAAGCTGCTGGGAAAGAACCAACAGTTTCCTTTGTGCCCAAAAAGCAGATAGACACGAAATTGAAATCCTAATGAACAGGATATGATAATTTTACATTCCCAAGAAGATGAACATCAAAATGCATTACTGATCGCAATTACCTATCCAGAATCTATTTTGTTCTCCTTCCATTCTGTTCTATCGAGGGGCTTGAAACAATATACATGAATAATACATGCAAATACTGTACGAAGTAATTCGCATTAAGCATCAATGTGTGCAAAAAAATTCATTGGTGCCGTGGAACGGTCACGACTGAACATTCATTCTTTCTTGATGTTAGCTTTCATAACCACGACCGTTCAACACTATCGGGAACACACGCCACACCAATTAGACAACCTAATGAACTTTACAAAGCTGGATGACATATACTTATGTCTGAAATTGGCCAAATTAGGACTTGAAATTTTAAACTCTACAAAACCCTGGGGGCAGATTCATTGTGAAGTCAGGCTTGATGAGGTTTATGGTGTTTAATTATTACAGGTGAATCTAACTGTTTGTGATAATCAGAGTCGAATTATGTAACGTAGTGAGAAGGAGGACCAAAAATGCTGGAGAAACTCAGGAAGTCGGGTGAGGCAGCAATCTAGGGAGCAAAGGAATAGGTGAACCTATTTGGGTTCGAGTGCGACAACATCTTCAAACTGTGAATTATGCTTCTTCATAGTTTAATGTAAGGGGGGGGGGGGTTAAGAATTAATTTCAGAAACATAGAAAAATAGGTGCAAGGAGTTAGGCCATTCGTTCCCTTCGAGCCAGCACCATGGCTGATCAATCCTAAAATCAGTATACCCCGTTCCTGCTTTTTTCCCCATATCCCTTAGCCGTTAGCCCCAAGAGCTAAATCTAACTCTTTCTTGAAAACATCCAGTGAATTGGCCTCCACTGTCTTCTGTGAATAGATATGAGGGAGATTTTAATATGTTACTGATTTTGGATGATCAGCTGCCATGATCATGATAATGACTGCTTGGGCCGGAAGGCCGAATGGCCTACTCCCTGCACCTATTTTTCTAAGTTTCTATCCTGAGGTTGGGGCAACTTTATTATCACACAAAGTGGTGAGGGTCTATATATCGAATGAGCAGCCAGAGTGAGGTATTGTTCGAAGGAACTGCAGTTTGCATGTGTTAAGACCAAAGATAGACACCAAATGGCTGGAGTGAAACAACTCAGCGGACAAGGCAGCATCAGGTGTGGATCCTTCCTTTCTCTCTCCAGAGATGCTGCCTGACCCGAGCTGAGTTACTCCAGCATTTTTGCGCGCCAGAGGAGTGCACGTTTCGAGGCAGGTACTGTGACAACATTTAAAAGACACTTGGACAGGGGTGCAAGGAGTGAAAGGTTGAGAGAGATGTTGGGCAAATGGGGACCAAATTGATGAGGCATCTTATCGACATGGATGAATGGGCTGAAGGGCCTGTTTCCATGCAGTACGTACACTCCATGTGGATAGAGTGGATGTGGAGAAGATTTTTCCACTATGTGGAGAGTCCTAGGACCCAAGAGGCCAAAGCCCTCAGAATTTAAGGACGTTCTTTTAGGAAAGGAGATGAGAAGGAATTTCTTTAGTCAAAGGGTGGTGAATCTGTGGAATTCATTGCCACAGACTGCTGTGGAGGCCAAGTCAATGGATATTTTTAAGGCAGAGATAGATGGATTTTTGACTGGTACAGGTGTCAGGGGTTATGGGGAGAAGGCAGGAGAATGGGGTTAGGGGGGAGAGATAGATCAGCCATGATTGAATGGTGGAGTAGACTCGATGGGCCAAATGGCCTAATTCTGCTCCTAATCACTAATGAACTTATTTAGACTTTGAGTAAAGGAGAAATCTTTTCACACAAAGGCTTGCCTATTTTGGAGTTTCTCTCCCTGGATAGCTGGAGTTCACTCCTTGACCTCAGCCCACCAGCAGTGCCCACAGTGCCACCACTGGAGCATTAAGTTTGAGGTACAATAACAGGATTTAAAAGACTTTTGGTCAGCGACATGGCTGGGAAAGGTTGAGAAGCATTTGGGCCAAATGCGGGCAGGTGGGACCAGTGTCGATGGGGCATGTGGTTGGCAACGGGCAAGTTTGGGTGGAACGGTCTGTTTCCCGCGCTGTGCGACTCTAAGACCTGATCTTTTCACGAGGAAATAACCTACCAACCCGCGCATCTTTGTGACGTGGGAGGACACAGGAGATGGGGAGAGAAGCTCGTGTGTCTCAGGGAGAATGTGCAAATTCCCACACAGACAGAGCACCCGAGGTCAGGATCGAACCCACGACTCTGGCGCTGTGAGGCAGCAACTCTACCAGCAGTTGAACTACAATGCTGAGAATTATATTCTACACCTCCGTAACTTTCCCTTTGTTGTCCTTGAGTTTACCTTGAAGTAATATGAGCAGCATTATCGGATTCAATTGGACCACAATTTAATAGAGATCCAGCAATGGATGGTGTTCATTGTTAATATAATCACACGACTGCTGATTGAAGAATAAAATATCATGACATTTTAGTTTTTAGTTTTTGGAGATACAGTGTGGCCCTTCGAACGTCCGAGTTCGCAGCCGACCCAGCGTTCACACCAGCACTATCCTACACACTTGGGGCCAATTTACAAATCACAGAAGCCAATTAACCTACAAATCTTCATGTCGGTGGAGTGTGGGAGGAAACCGGTAGCATCCGGAGAAAACCCACGCGGACACGGGGAGAAGGTATAAACTCCGTACAGACAGCACCTGTAGTCAGGATTGAACCCGTGTCTCTGGCGCTGTGAGGCAGCAACTCTACCGCTGGTAACTGTTGGTCAGCGCAGACTCGATGGGCCGAAGGGTCTGTCCACTCACTGTATCTCTGAACTAAACTAAACTTTACTACATCTGAGGCCTTCTGCCTCAGCGGGCGGTGGAGGTGGGTTCTCTGGATGCTTTCAAGAGAGAGTTAGATGGAGCTCTTAGGGGTAGTGGAGTTAAGGGATATGGGGAGAAGGTCGGAACGGGGAACTGATTGGGGATGATCAGCCATGATCACATTGAATGGCAGTTGGGCTCGAAGGGCCGAATGGCCTACTCCTGCACCTATTGTCAAATGCTGGTTCCTGTTCTTATAATTTGTTTGAAACATTACATGCCTGCAAAACATATTTTTTCCCCTTTTCCTTTTTTTCCCGGAACAGAAACAACTAAAAATTGTCCTGGTTGTCAGACTTTCCCAAGAACTCTGATGTGCTGGCAAGTTCAATATGACAGACCTTTGATGGGGAAAGTGTGGGGCGTGGAATGCAAGATCCTCTCCTTGCACTTTTGTAAATGTTTAGAAAAATTATGTTTCAATGTTTAGTTGAAGAGACTGTGCCAGAATATCACAAATCTATCCACAACATTAAATGCCAGACATATCACTCATAATGTGCTTAGAAACCATTTCTTTGTGGCATCATAATAGCCCACAATTTCTTTAAAAATTTGGCAAAATAGGTTGGTAAAACATATAAAATGTTGGGAAGATTTGTTGTCAAAATTGTTGTAGATCTTGTTTCATTAATTAAAACATTGCTTTATAAGGGCAGCACGGTGGCGCAGTGGTAGAGTTGCTGCATTACAGCGCCAGAGACCTGGGTTCGATCCTGACCACAGGTGCTGTCTGTACGGAGTTCATACGTTCTCCCCCGTGGCCCTGCCTGGGTTTTTCTTTCCCCGAGATCTTCAGTTTTTTTTTCTCCCACACTCCAAAGACGTACAGGGTTGTAAGGTTCATTGGCTTGGTACAAATGTAAATTGTAAAGTGTGGAAGGAATAGCGTTAATGTGTGGGGATCGCAGGCCCGCACGGACTTGTTGTGGGCCGAAGGGTCTGTTTCTCTTCTACGTTGTATCCCTTGAACTAAACTAAATTAAAAACTAAATCTGGATTAGATACAAATATTCAGGAAATCCTTAGCATGTTGGCAACTCGATATGAAGAAACAGATGTAACAATTTAGATTTTAACATTTTACATTTTATCAATGAACACGCGGAAATTAGAGGGTTTCTTCTACAGAGAGAGGTTGGATAGACTTGGATTGTTTTCTCTGGAACGTCAGAGGTTGAGGAGTGACTTGTTAGAAGTATATAAAATTATGAGAAGCTTAGATAGGGTAGTTTACATTTTTTACATAATTTACATTTATGTGGGAGGTTCCGTGGTGTATCTCTAAACTAAACTAAACTAAAAAAATCATATGAAGCAGCTTCAATTCCATCAGAACAATTTAAACCAAGACGGCTCCCAACCCAGGTGACTCTTTGGGTGCGAGTCACAGAAGTGGATCTGCAGTCACGCCTTATAATCGCTCCACTCTTTAAACCTCTACTCCTACAGCAGCATATCCCTTTATCCTGTATCTGTAGTCTCTGAGCAGCTCGATTGTAATCATGTGTTGTCTTTCCACTGACTGGATAGCACGCAACAAAATGCTTTTCACTGCACCTCGGTACACGTGACAATGAACTTGCACCCTGACTCGCGCTCACACTCGCGCCCACTCGCGCCCCCACTCTCGCTCACACTAGCGCGCACACTCGTTCTCACACTCGCGCCCACAACTCGCGCCCACACTCGTTCACACACTCGCGCCCCACACACTCGCGCCCACACTCGTTCTCACACTCTCGCTCACACTAGCGCGCACACACTCGTTCTCACACTCGCGCCCACACTCGCGCCCCACACTCGTTCTCACACACTCTCGCTCACACTAGCGCGCACACGTCGTTCTCACACTCGCGCCCACACTAGCGCGCACAGTCGTTCTCACACTCGCGCCCACACTCGCGCCCACACTCGTTCTCACACTCTCGCTCACACTAGCGCGCACACTCGTTCTCACACTCGCGCCCACACTCGCTCTCACACTCTCGCTCACACTAGCGCGCACACTCGTTCTCCACACTCGCGCCCACACTCGCGCCCACACTCGTTCTCACACTCTCGCTCACACTAGCGCGCACACTCGTTCTCACACTCGCGCCCACACTCGCGCCCACACTCGTTCTCACACTCTCGCTCCACACACTAGCGCGCACACTCGTTCTCACACTCGCGACCCACACTCGCGCCCACACTCGTTCTCACACTCGCGCCCACACTCGATCTCACACTCTCGCCCACACACTCGTTCTCACACTCTCGCTCACACTAGCGCGCACACTCGTTCTCACACTCGCGCCCCACACTCGTTCTCACACTCTCGCTCACACTAGCGCGCAACACTCGTTCTCACACTCTCGCCCACACTCGTTCTCACACTCTCGCTCACACTAGCGCGCACACTCGTTCTCACACTCGCCGCCCACACTCGCGCCCACACTCGTTCTCACACTAGCGCGCTACACTCGTTCTCACACTCGCGCCCACAACTCGCAGCCCACACTCGTTCTCACACTCGCGCCCACACTCGCGCCCACACTCGCTCTCACACTCTCGCTCACACTTGTTCTCACACTCGCGCACACACTCGTGCCCCCACTCTCGCTCACACTAGCGCGCACACTCGTTCTCACACTCGCGCCCACACTCGCTCTCACACTCTCGCTCACACTTGCGCCCACACTCGTTCTCACACTCTCGCGCCCACACTTGCGCCCACACACGCGCTCACACTCTCTCACCCAAACACAATCCCTTTTTCCCCACTTACTGATTTTGACTGATCCACATATTTCTTAGACAAGATTTGCAATTATCAGGGTCATATTAGATAAAAAATTGTAGGCAGGAAAATGTATATTAATTTGCAGATTCAACCATCTTTTTGCCTGAGAGGCCTCAACTGAGTGTAAACTAATTCAATCCAGTTGCTGCTGTGAGATGCCCAAAGGAACAAACCAATACAATTATTTTGCATGCCAACAAAATACATTTATAAGCATTAATTCTAAATGTAGTGACTTTGGCAGTTCATTCAGCCAAGCCTAACTTTCTTACTTAAAATCACAGCGCCACAATTGTAAAATTGCAATTTTTTGTTTAATGTAAAAAATTATGATTTTAATAAAAGCTTTAGGTTTTTATTTCAGTCTCTGAATGCTGCAATGAAAACAAATCTTGGTGCAGGGTTTAATCAGATCCCAGTTATAGCATCTCTCACTCCTCTCCCTAGACTCTCAGTCTGAAGAAATGGTCTCGACCCGAAACGTCACCCATTCCCTCTATCCACAGATGCTGCCTGGCCCTCTGAGTTAATCCAGCTTTTTGTGTCTATCCCAATTATGCAATTATACAGGATCCTGTTTTCGCATTCCAGAACTAACAGTCATAGAGTCAGACAGCATGGGAACAGGCCCTTCGGCCCAACTTGCCCGTGGCGACCAAGATGCCTCATCTACACCAGTCCCACCTGCCCGCATCTGCCTGTAAATCTTTCCTATCCATGTACCTCTCCAAATACCTATTAAATATTATTATAGTACCTGCCTCTATTAACTGCTACAATTGGGGCAACACGGCAGCGCAGCAGAAGAGTTGTTGCCTTACAGCAGCAGAGACCCAGCTTCGATCCTGACTCCAGCTTCTTGAGCCTATCTTCTGACTATGGGTGCTGTCGGTGCGGAGTTTGCACGTTCTCTCTGTGACCGCGTGGGTTTTCTCCGGGTGCTCTGGTTTCCCCCCACATTCCAAAGACGTGCGGGTTTGTAGGTTAATTGGCTTCTGTAAATTGTCCCTGATGTGTGTGGGATAGAACTAGGGTGATCGCTGGTCGGCACGGACTCAGTGGGCAGAAGGGCCTATTTCCACGCTGTATCTCTAAACCAAACTAAACTAAATTAATTTCCAATCTCTGCCCATAGACGGCACTTCATTGTTCCATGTTCCCGATGTTGGAGGAGTCCAGAAACAGGGGCCACAGTTTAAGAATAAGGGGTAAGGCATTTAGAACGGAGATGAGCTAACACTTTTTCACACAGAGTTGTGAGTCTGTGGAATTCTCTGCCTCAGAGAGCTAGATAGGGCTCTTAAAAATAGCGGAGTCAGGGGATATGGGGAGAAGGCAGGAACAGGGTACTGATTGGGGATGATCAGCCATGATCACATTGAATGGCGGTACTTGGCTCGAAGGGCCGAATGGCCTACCTCCTGCACCAATTGTCTATTCAAGTGGTGTGAAATGCTTTTGGGGCCTTCTGCGGCCGTGAAAATCCCAAAGAAATACATACCTTGCTATTGATGTTGGAGACAATCTCTCAAGCCCACCGCAGGGAATGCAATCATCAACATAAGTTCATACGAGATAAAAAATTTCGACTCTTGTGTACTCCCCAGGTGAGGTCTGCTGTATGATTTTTAGTTTAGTTTTAGTTTAGTTTAGAGATACAGCGCGGAAAACAGGCCCTTCAGCTCACCAAGTCCGCACCAACCAGCGATCCCCGCACATTAACACTATCCTACACACACTGAGGACAATGTTTCATTTATACCAAGCCACTTAACCTACACACCTGTGCATCTTTGGAGTGTGGGAGGAAACCGAAGATCTTGGAGAAAACCCACGCAGGTGAACGTACAAAACTCCGTACAGACAGCACCCGTTGTCAGGATCGAATCTGGATCTCGGTTGCTGTTTTACCAATTTTACCGGCTTGTATGCACAGCAAACCCCTGAATGAGGTTCGGAGGGAGAGATAGATCAGCCGTGACTGAATGGCGGAGTAGACTTGAATGGGCCGAATGGTCTCATTCTGCTCCTATCACTTATGAATCCCACAAACGTGTGGATTAGTAGGTTCATTGGCCTCTGTAAAATATTGCCCCTAGTGTATAGGGAGTGGATGAAAGTGTAGGATACCATGGAATAGTGTGAATGGGTGATCGATGGGCTGAAAGGCCTATAACCAGTCTGTATTCCTAAACAAACTAAATCCAGAGAACATCTATTTTCCTTACATAACAGAGCTTCTGGAGCCTATTTAATAGCAGCTTTCACCGAGAGCTTATTTTAGTTTGGTTATCAGTTTCTTCAGTTTGCCGTTGACAATCAAGAAACAAATTAAATAGAAATCCAAATAATTAATCCACCTCCACTTTTGATTGTACAACAATCTTTACGAGACTAAAAACCTGCTCATTACTCAGCAAAGACAATACAAAGGGCGGCACGGTGGCGCAGCGGTAGAGTTGCTGCCGTACTGCGCTCACAGCGCCAGAGACCCGGGTTCCGTCTGATTATGGGTGCTGTCTGTACGGAGTTTGCACGTTCTCCCCCTGACCTGCGTGAGTTTTCTCCGGGTGCTCTGGCTTCCTCCCACAATCCAGGTTAGTAGGTTAATTGGCATGGTATGAATGTTAAATCGTCCCTAGTGTTAAGCCCCTGTCCCACGATGCGAGTTCACCCAAGAGCTCTCCCGAGTTAAAAAAAATAATCAAACTCGTGGTAAGTACGTAGAATGTACGTAGGACCTCGTGGATGTCCCATAGCGGCTCGTAATGTAAACGGCAGGAACTCGGGAAACGCGGTAACTAGCGGTACTCGGGGAAACTCTTGGACATTTTTCACAGCGTTGAAAAAGCATCGCGAGTTAGCATTACAAGCCGCTACGGGACATGCACGAGCTCCGACGTACCCGCTACGTACATACCGCGAGTTTGATTTTTTTTTTTTTAAACTCGGAGAGCTCTTGGGTGAACTTGCATCGTGGGACAGGGCTTTAGTGTGTGGGGATCGCTGGTCTGTGCAGACTCGGGTGGGCCGAAGGACCCCATTTTCGCGCAGTATCTCTAAACTGATCCAAAGTAAAACGCAAAAGTGCACCCAATTGTACGACTCATTTGAAATTGGTTTATAAAGTTGAAATCTATCCCTTCCACGACAAGCACTAAATGTTCCCAATCAGTTTTTAAGTTAAAAACATACAATCATTGAATGGTAAACTAGATATCCTGATATTACTGGGGAGCTGTTTAAATTTTAATGTTCCGTGTCCTAATCATCTGGGAAACTGTCCTTTCATCACTTTATTACCTCACGCACATTTGAAAGTCGATGTCAAGCACAGCAGCTTCAAGAAATAATTTAATATTTTACTGGCTCTTCATTTTCCATATTACAAAAAAAGAGCAGCGTTTTAATTTAAGTGGCGTAGAAGAATGAGATTTAAGTGACAATTGGCAAAGACAGGATTTTTATCACTTGTCACGGAACCGATGCTTCAATAACGTTCTAAGAAAGAAGATTAGATTCCCCACGAGTAAATGGACAAAAAGCAGCTGAGCTAAACCAGCCCAGAATGTAATATCTCGGCAAGCTAAACCAGCTCTCAGTTCTAAAGGTTATACAGTTGTGATATAGAGGGTACACAAAAAGCTGGAGAAACTCAGCGGGTGCAGCAGCATCTAAGGAGCGAAGGAGATAGGCGACGTTTCGGTCGAGACCCTTCTTCAGACTGGTCAGGGATCAGGAAACGAGAGATATAGACGGTGATGTGGAGAGATAAGGAACAATGAGTGAAAGATATGCAAAAAAGTATCGGTGAAAAGGGAACAAGCCATTGTAAGCTATCTTCGCCTATCTCCTTCGCTCCTTAGATGCTGCTGCACCCGCTGAGTTTCTCCAGCTTTTTGTGTACCCCCCATTGTAAGCTGTTTGTGGTGTGAAAATGAGAAGCTGGTGCGACTGGGGTGGGGAGGGAGATAGAGATAGAGGGAATGCCAGGGCCCGAGGGCTGAGGGAGAGGTGGGGAAGGGGAGGAGACAGCAAGGGTTAACAGAATTGAGAAAATTCAATATTCAAGCCCAAAGGATGCAGACTCCCCAAGCGGAATATGTGATATAATTGGCATTCAGAAGCCAGCCAAGATTGGAGGTGCAGTGGAAGATATCGACATATGTGACCTGCAGGTTCAGGAGCAACTTCTTCCCAACAACCATCAGGCTCTGGAACACTGTGGCACGGTGGCGCAGCGGTAGAGTCGCTGCCTCCCAGCGCCAGAGACCTGGGTTCGATCCCGACTACGGGCGCTGCCTGTACAGAGTTCGTACGTTCTCCCCCGTGACCTGTGTGTGTTTTACCCGAGATCGTCCGTTTCCTCCCACACTCCAAAGACGTACAGGTTTGTAGGTTAATTGGCTTGGTATAAATGTAAAAATCGTTCCTGGTGTGTGTAGGATAGTTTTAATGTGCGTGGATCGCTGGTCGGTGGAGTGTGGGAGGAAATGGACAATCTCGGAGAAAACACACACAGGTCACAGGGAGAGAACGTGTGTTACCCTTGTGTTACCCTTCAGTTTCCTATTAAATCTTTCCCCCCATACCTTAAACCTATTTCCTCTGTTTCTTGATTCCCCCATTCTGGGCAAGAGACTAAATTTAATGTGCGTCTACCCGATCTATTCCTCTCATGATTTTGTACACCTCTATAAGATGTCCCACCCTGTAGCTCAGGCTCTCGTGTCCTGGCAACATCATCGCAAATCTTCTCTGCACACTTTCCATTCTTTTTTTTTTAAATGTACTATGACTTTAAGATTTATGACTGTGACTTTGTGACCATTCCTTAAAAGCTTTCTCAGTAATGAAATTGCTAATTTCCTAATCAGTTTCAAAATGTTCCAAACCTGTCCCTTGTCATGGCACTTAGATATAAATTGTTGAGGCAAAATAGACCGAATTGAATTAACAAAGGGGATTTTTGTTATGCCGTTTTTCTGTAAAAGCTGAATAACAGCATTAGAGTCTGGAGCTAATCAATTCATTTCTAAACCAATTAACCTTTCACAAGGAAGAAAATGGAGGAGACACAAAGAGTTGAGTCAGGAGGTCATTCTGGGACAGAGACATTTCTGAAACAGGCTTCCATTAACTGCGATGCCTGCCATACAAGGAGTTACAATATCAGTCGTAGTTTAATTAACATTCCATGCTTGACTGCAACAGCGCCCGTATATGACCCAGCACTTTAGCTAATGAAAGGTTGCGTTCAAAGATATGGCCTAGAGTACAGGATGGAGTTGTGACGGTCAACCTAGCCTGAGCGACATCCCCCCCACAATCCTTCACCAAGGAGAGAGAGAGGGAGAGCAGTAGCTGGAAGTAAAGTTTTTTCAAAAGACAGCACAGCCTCCAGTTTCCTCCCACGCCCCAAAGACGTGCAGGCTTGCAGGTGTCATTGTCCCCTCTGTGAATTGGACACACCAGAGGCAGGAAACATGTTCCCGATGTTGGGGGGAGCAGGAGAATTGGGGGAGAATGAGCAGCTGGGCTTGTACACTCTGGAGTTTAGAAGGATGAGAGGGGATCTTATTGAAACATATAAGATTGTAAAGGGTTTGGACACGCTGGAGGCAAGAAACATGTTCCTGATGTTGGGGGGGGAGTCCAGAACCAGGGGCTACAGTTTAAGAATAAGGAGTCAGCCATTAAGAACGGAGACGAGGAAACACTTTTTCTCACAGAAAGTGGTGAGTCTGTGGAATTTTTCTGCCTCAGAGGGCGGTGGAGGCCGGTTCTCTGGATGCTTTCAAGAGAGAGCTAGATAGGGCTCTTAAAAATAGCGGTCAGGGGATATTGGGGAGAAGGCAGGAATGGGGTACTGATTGAGAATGATCAGCCATGATCACAGTGAATGGCGGTGCTGGCGCGAAGGGCCAAATGGCCTACTCCTGCACCTATTGTCTATTGTCTAATTGCCCCGAGTGTGTAGGGAGTGGATGAGAAAGTGGGATAAGGTAGAAGATGCGTGAATGGGTGATCGATGGGCAGTGTGGATTGCCGGGCTGAAGGACATGTTTAAACATTGCATCTCTGGACCTAGACCAAACCAAGCGACCGTGACATTTCACCAAACACATCTGGCAATGAGCGGAGAGAGCGGAGAGAGGACAGGGTTCCTCATGGATGGGTTTCATGGCAAATTGCTCAAGATGCTCAATCAAAATAATTTGTGAGCAGAACCATTTGCTGCCCGCACTGGAATACCATGTGAAGTCATAACCCACCAACCTTCCAAGCTATTCGGTTTCCTTTAGCGTCATGTTCCATGGCGACAGGAAAATCGCCCCTTTCGTAAAACTTTCTTGAATGCGGTTGGTTTGATGGGTCTCTGTTTAAACGCACCGGTTGCCGGCGGTCCAATAATCTGTGGAGAGATGCAGGGAAAGGGTTTAGTTCAGTTTCATTCCGCTTTATTTTTCACCTGTACTGAGTCTACAGTGAAAAACAGGGGAGCACCCGGAGAAAACCCACCCAGGTCACGGGGAGAACGTACAAACTCCACACAGACAGCACCCTTAGTCAGGATCGAACCTGGATCGCTGCCACTGCAAGGCACCAACTCTACCGCTGCACCAGTTTAATTTAGTTTAGTATAGTCTAATTTAGTCTACTTTAGTTTCATGTGTACCGAGGTACAGTGAAAAGCTTTTTTTGTTGCATGCTCACCAGTCAGCAGAAAGGCCATACAATCGAGCCATCCACAGTGTACAGATACAAGACAACGGGAATAACGGGAATTTAGTGCAAGGTGAATCCAGTAAAGTCCGGTTGAATATAGTCCGAGGGTGCCCATTCTCCTGCCTTCTCCCCATAACCCCTGACACCCGTACAAATTAAGAATCTATCAATCTCTGCTTTAAAAATACCCACTGACTTGGCCTCCACAGCCGTCTGTAGCAATGAATCCACAGATTCACCACCCTCTGGCTAAAGAAATTCCTCCCCATCTCCTTTCTAACGGTACGTCCTTTAATTCTGAGGCTGTGCCCTCTGGTCCTAGACTCTCCCACTAGTGGAAACATCCTCTCAACATCCACTCTGTACAAGACTTTCACTATTCGGTTTCGATTGTTGCGATAGCTAAAAAACCTTTGATCAGCAAAATGCAAGGTCTTTGGGTTCCTGCAGTTACAGATGCGACACGCAATCTTGCATTCACTGCATGCAGTAATATCTGTTGCAACATCCACTTTAGATTCCAAAAATGCAAATGAAATCACATTTCCGTTTAAGTGGTTAATTGATAGCGTAGCTTATCTGGGACAACGACTGGAGATTAAATGAAAAAGATTAATGTTAAAGCTGTCGTTGAAGGGCAGAGCTGCGGCGTAGCGGCGGAGCGACTGTCAATATCCCTCCTGGGATAAATAATTATATCGTATCGTCACAGCGCCAGAGACCCGGGTTCGATCCTGACTACAGGCGCTTGTTACATTCTCCCCGTGGCCCGCGTGGGTTTTCTACGAGAACTTCAGTTTCCTCCCACACTGCAAAGTCATACAGATTTGAAGGTAAATTGGCTTGGTATAAAATGTTTTTTAAAATTGTCCGCAGTATTAATGTGCGGATGGTCGCTGGTTGGTGCGGACTTTCGGTGGGCCGAAGGGCCTGCCTTCGCTCTGTATCTCTAAACTAAACTGTATTTTATAATGTTTGATCTGGCATTTTGTTGGTTCACATGCTTGATCAATGGTGTTTTATCATTCATGTTTTATTATTATTAATGTTTAGTGCTTTCCTGAGTTATTCGTAACTGTCACTGTATGTCATGTGTTACTTGTGGGCGGAGCACTAAGGCAAATTCCTTGTATGTGAATACTTGGCCAATAAACGTACTTACTTACATTCAGCTTCTGCTTTGCTGTACAATCAGAAACCTTTGTCTAATCATGATCACAATCACAATAATACTTTATTAGCACAAGTAATGTTTTGCAACATACGAGGAATTTCATTTGCCAAGTCAGTCATACAAATAAAAAGCAACAGAACGCACAAAATACATTTTAACATGAACATCCACCACAGTGACTCCTCTACATTCCTCACTGTGATGGAAGAACACCAACTCATATTCTGCATGGCTCGTCCAAGGCCCCCAAATGATCTGAACATTCAAACTCAAATTTCAATTCATAACCCTCTGCTTCCACTTCTCTCCCCCCTCTTGTCCCCACCCCCCCCCCCCACCACACTAATGCCAGGAGTGAACGCATTTCCCCCACCTCTTTAGAACATAGAACATGTTATATATCAGTGGATATATTTAAGGCAGAGATAGATAGATTCTTGATTAGTAAGGGTGTTTAAGGTTATGGGGAGAGGCAGGGAGGGAGAGTTAGATCAGCCATGATTGATTGACAGAGTAGACTTAATGGGCAGAATGGCCCAATTTTGCTCCTATCACTTATGACCTTATATCTCTGACCTTCTCAGATGCTGCCAGTTCCTCCAGTACTTTGCTTTTTGCAACAGTCTGAAGGGTCTCGACCCAAAACGTCACCTATTCCTTCCCCCCATAGATGCTGCCTCACCCGCTGAGTATCTCCAGCATTTTTGTCTACCTTAGACAATCTGAAAATGTAGTTTACTTTAGAGATACAGCGTAGATACAGGCCCTTCGCCCACTGAGTCCACACCGACCAGCATTTACTCGTTATATCCTACACACTAGCGACAATTCACAGAAGCCAAGTAACCGACAAAACCCGCACGTCTTTGGAATGTGGGAGGAAACCGGAGCACCCGGAGAAAACCCACACAGTCAAGGGGAGAACATACAAACTCCACACAGACAGCACCCGCGGTCAGGATTGAACCCGGGACTCTGGCGCTGTGAAGCAGCAACCCCACCGCTGCGCCACCGTGCCGTCTCTGATGAGTATTTCACAAGCAAACTCTTTGAATATGTAATTGAATGAGCAGAGTTAATAAAGCAGTTTCACTTTACGGTCAAGTTATCTTTTTATTCCAAGCAGACTGATTGCTTCACTCAAGGCAAGAACAATGATAATGCAAAGTTGGTTCATCTTACTGTGAATGTAATGGCATTATCTGTCACAGCTGAAGCTACACTGTGACTACCTCTGAAGAAGAGTCTAGTTTAGTTTAGAGATACAGCATGGAAGCAGGCCCTTCGGCCCACTGAGTCCATTGCCGATCCCCGCACACTAACACACACGGGGGACAAATTATACATTTTAACCAAGCCGATTAACCCACAAACCTGCAACGCCTTTGGAGTGTGGGCGGAAACCGAAGATCTCGGAGAGAAAACCCGTGCAGGTCGCGGGGGAACGTGCAAACTCCATACACTCAGCCACCCGTAGTCAGGACCGAACCCGGGTCTCTGGCGCTGTTCGGCAGCAACTCCACCACTGCGCCACCGTGCCGCCCGACCGGAGAAAACCCACGCCGGTCACGGGGAGAGCGTGCAAACTCCGTACAGGCAGCACTCGTTCCTTTTCCTCCAGAGATGTTGTGCCTGTCCACACTGTGGTGATGCTGCTGGTTTTGACCTTGCCCTGTCCCAACAATCCAATCCTTCTCCTCGTGGTCACTGCACTATCGTCAAATAATTCACGCGAAAATAATGATTGCCTGCGCCCCCAGCCCGAGGAGAATTCACACACAGTCGGAATTATTGGCTGCATTCATTATTCACTTCATGTTCCGAATAGTCAGCATCATCCGTTGCCCGGGGCAACCGTCAAGTTATAGCAGATATTTATAGATCCTATATGTCACATATCAATTATATATTATTTATAACCCGTCCAGTGAGTAGGTGATGCGGTCCATTTGGTGTTGTGGTTCATCAGTAAAAGGGGCGGCACGGTGGCGCAGCGGGTAGAGCTGCTGCCTCACAGCGCCAGAGACCCGGCTTCGATCCTGACCACGGGTGCTGTCTGCACAGAGTTTGTACCTTCTCCCTGTGACTGCGTGGGCTTTCTCCGGGCGCTCCGGTTCCCTCCCACACTCCCAAGACGTGCAGGTCTGTCGGTTAATTGGCTTGGGGAGAAATGTAAATTGTCCCTGGTGCGGGTGGGATAGTGTCAGTGTGCGAGGATCGCCGGTCGGCGCGGACTCGATGGGCCAAATGGCCCGTTTCTGTGCCGTATCTCCAACGTTCCAGCCTGCTCAATGCAGAAAGGGATTAGTCTGAAGA
Organism: Okamejei kenojei; assembly: GCA_035221665.1. Lineage (NCBI taxonomy): Eukaryota > Metazoa > Chordata > Chondrichthyes > Rajiformes > Rajidae > Okamejei > Okamejei kenojei. The sequence goes on from CM069157.1 coordinate 3,827,303, forward strand.
AGGGTCTCGACCCGAAACGTCACCTATTCCTACGCTCCATAGATGCTGCCTCACCCACTGAGTTTCTCAGGCATTTCTGTTTACCTTCGATTTCTCTAGCATCTGCAGTTCCTTCTTAAACATTGAGCTTTGCAGAGTCATATAAGAATGGCTATTTTCACACCTCATCTGCAGCATTTCATCACACGTCTTATCTCAAACACACTAAACATTAGGTGTTGATTTTCGCATCTCTCACAGGCAATCACTTCTGCCGGCACTAGTCCTGTAACCAAGGGATTGGTGGCAGGTGTTTCTACTGGGATTTACTGCCAGAGTCTGGTTTTGTATCAAACACAAGTGCTGGACAAATCAGTATCTCTTCAGTCTGAAGAAAGATCGCGGCCTGAAAAGTCACCTATCCATAGATGGACTCAAAATGCTGGAGTCACTCAGCGGGACAGGCAGCATCTCTGGACAGAAGGAATGGGTGACGTTTCGGGTGTTGAGAGCATTTCTTCAGATGGCTCTCAGTGTGAAGAAGGGTCCCGACCCGAAACGTCAACCATTCCTTCTATCCAGAGATGCTGGCCATGATGGGCCGATTCTGCTCCTAGAACTTATGAACTTGTATGTCATTGCTGATCAGCACGGAGGCAGAGACGGCACGGTGGCGCAGCGGTAGAGTTGCTGCCTCACAGCGCCAGAGACCCAGGTTCGATCCTGACTACAGGTGCTGTCTGTACGGAGTTTGTACGTTCTCCCCAAGTCCGTGCCCGCCAACACTAGTTCTATCCTACACACTAGGAACAATTTACAGAGGCCAATAAACCTGCGCGCCTTTGGAATGTGGGAGGAAACCTGAGCACCCGGAAAAAACCCACGCCACTCACAGGGAGAGCATACAAACCCCGTACAGACAGCGCCCATGGTCAGGATCGAACCAATCTGAAGAAAGGTCTCGACTCGACAGGGCTTGTACACTCTGGAATTTAGAAGGATGAGAGGGGATCTTATTGAAACATATAAGATTATTAAGGGTCTGGGCACACTAGAGGCAGGAAACATGTTCCTGATGTTGGGGGAGTCCAGAACCAGGGGGCACAGTTTAAGAATAAGGAGTAAGCCATTTAGAACAGCGATGAGGAAACACTTTTTCTCACAGAGAGTTGTGAGTGTGGAATTCTCTGCCTCAGAGGGCGGTGGAGGCTGGTTCTCTGGATGCTTTCAAGAGAGAGTTAGATAGAGCTCTTAGGGATAGCGGAGTTAAGGGGAGAGAAGGTAGGAACGGGGTAATGATTGTGGATGATCAGCCATGATCACATTGAATGGCGGTGGTAGTTCGAAGGGCCGAATGGCCTCCTCCTGCACCTATTGTCTATTGAAACATCAACCATTCCTTCTCTCCAGAGATGCTGCCTGTCCGGCTGATCTACTCCAGCATTTTGTGTCTATCGTTGGGACTAGCCCAATATGTCAACTTGTTTGGCATGGAAAAGATGGGCCGAAAGGCCGTTTTCTGTGTGGTACAGACTCCAGATTGAATGGTAATAATCAATGCAACTTTAAATTTGAGGCGTAATCACACAGGGATAAAACATGGAGCAACTTAATTGACCAAAGACCATGTCAGCTCCGTTGATTCATCGCGCTTTTGTCTGACATCATTATAAAAGAAACCTTTGGATCCAGCAGGCAGGAGAGAGAAATGTCGGTGAATTAGTACCCAGGCAGGATGATGGCAAGACAGTATCATCTGTCTTCTCTTCAAGATACAAGGCAGTTTGACAGCATTTGCGGACATCAAGGTCACAGCTTCGCTTGCATTTGGGAGACTGCCCAGGCTGATGTGATTGAGTGGCTGGAAGCAACACAGTGAACGGCAGGGCTCTGCGGAGTGTTGTCGAGCATAGAAACATAGAAACATAGAAAATAGGAGCAGGAGGAGGCCATTCGGCCCTTCGAGCCAGCACCGCCATTCATTGTGATCATGGCTGATCGTCCCCTATCAATAACCCGTGCCTGCCTTCTCCCCATATCCCTTGGCTCCACTAGCCCCTAGAGCTCTATCTAACTCTCTCTTAAATCCATCCAGTGATTTGGCCTCCACTGCCCTCTGTGGCAGGGAATTCCACAAATTCACAACTCTCTGGGTGAAAAAGTTTTTCTCACCTCAGTCTTAAATGACCTCCCCTTTATTCTAAGACTGTGTCCCCTGGTTCTGGTCTCACCCAACATTGGGAACATTTTTCCAGCATCTAGCTTGTCCAGTCCTTTTATAATTTTATATGTTTCTAAAAGATCCCCCCTCATCCTTCTAAACTCCAGTGAATACAAGCCTAGTCTTTTCAATCTTTCCTCATATGACAGTCCCGCCATCCCCCCTCATCCTTCTAAACTCCAGTGATTATGGAGATGGCAACAGATAGATCTCGGAGTGCAGGGACATAGTTCCTTGTAAGTGGCGTCACAGGTGTAGACGGAGTGGTCAAGAAGGCTTTCAACCCATTGGCCTTCAGAGTATTGAGAATCGAAGTTGGGAGGTCATGTTGCAGTTGTACAAGACAACATGTGTAGGAAGGAACTCCAGATGCTGGTTTAAACCGAAGATAGGCACAAAAATGCTGGAGTAACTCAGCAGGACAGGCAGCATCTCCGGAGATGCCTGGAAGCAAGACAGTGAACCACAGGGCTATGGGCAGTGTTCTAGACCAGAGGGATCTCGGAGTGTAGCCCATTCCTTCTCTGCAGAGATGCTGCCTGTACCGCTGAGTATTTTGTGTCTATCACAGTTGTATAAGACATAGGCGAGGCCACATTTACAGTATTGTGCTCAGTTTTGGTCACCGTGTAACCTGAAATACGTTGTCAAGCTGCAAAGGTTGCAGGGAAGATCTTGAAAAGCAAAAAAACAAGTCCAGCAGAATGTGCGGCAAGCGTCCAGTAGCACGGGTGGATGTGGTGCAACGTTGAGAACTTTATTCTGCAAACTGTATCGGCCTCAAAGCCCTGCCTATTGTATTTACGTTTGACTGGACTATATTGATGTACAGTAACCGCCACCCCTTTCTGCCTCATCATCCCGTCTCTGCCCCTAGAAGCCTTTAGTTTAAAGATACAGCACGGAAACAGGCCCTTTGGCCCACCGAGTCCGTGCCGACCCCATACACCAGCACTGTGCTGCGCACTAGGGGCAATTTACAAATGTTTTTTTACCAAAGCCCAAACCAGCCTTTAAACCTGTACTTCTATGGAGTGTGGGGGGGGGGGGGGGGGGGGGGGGGGGGGGGGGGGGGGGAATTGGAGCTCCAGCCCACAATGACTGTGCCAAATATGATGCCAAGACCATCATTTATAAGGTCATAAGGGATAGTAGATTTAGGCCATTCAGCCCATCAAGTCTACTCCACCATTTAATCATGGTTGATCTAGCTCCTCCTCCTAACCCCATTCTCCTGTCTTCTCCCTATAACCTCTGACACCTGTATGAACCTCTATCTACCTGCACGTACATAACCCATATCCTTCCACTCCCTGCCCGATGACCTATTACCTCCTGCCTCCTTTGGAAAGAAGGAACTGTCGACGTTTCAGGTCGAGAACCTTCCGAAACGCCGGCCAATTCCTTCTCTCCGTGGATGCTGCCTCACCCCGCTGAGTTTCTCCAGCATTTGTCGTCTACCTATCTCCTCCTTTGTTCTCCTCCCCCCCCCCCCAACGGCTGTCCTCCCACACCGGGTCCCCATTGTCCATTGTTCTTCCCCCCCCCCTTCATCGACCGCACGGCAGAGCTAGAGAGATTCTTGATCAGTACGGGTGTCAGGGGTTATGGGGAGAAGACAGGAGTTTGGAAGGAGAGATCAATCAGCCATGATTGAATGGTGGAGTAGACTTGATGGGCCGAATGGCCCAATTCTGCTCCTATCACATATGACCTTCTCATCAGATCCGTTTGGATAGCATGCACAACAAAGCTGTACACTGACAATCTCAAAACCTAAACCGAAACACGGCTGGGATCTGGACTCACCTTGAGTATTTTTTTCCCACCGCTTCCAGTGGAGAGAGAGCGTACAAAACCGGCAAGCAACTCAATGAAATCCAATTTCCTCTGCTTATCCTATTATGTGAGGGCCAAGAAACGTCGACAATGAACGAGGCAGATTTTGATGCCAAGAATCTAGTGTTTTTCTCTGCCCATTAGGAGAGGAGCGACTTGCATTTAATTCTATGAAACTTTTTTTTTTTTTTTAAAAGAGCACTTTGAGAGGATTTCTGATCAGCATTCTACGCTCCGTTCTACAAGCCCCACTCTCAATGCTTCCCAAACTCCAGAGCACAATCATCAGCAGCTTTACCGTGAGATTACAGATATCACAACTTTGCAACAGCTGCTCTTTGGGAAAGCTTCTAAACAATTGCACTTCTTAGAAAACAAAACATATTTTCATTGCTTATTGATTTCCACCCACAGCCCATCAGAGCGTCAATGGTAGCTGCTCCTTCATCACTCTCTCTACTAATTGATTTTTCTTTTTTTATTACACAAAGCGCAGGTTCCAGCCCTTCTATCTCCCGCTGCAGATGTCAAAAGACATTACACTCGCTGAGCCAAGACATTTATTTCAGCTTTTGTTAACAAAGCGAGTTTTAACTGACTTTTGATGTATCATGATATTCCATAAAAAAAGATAAACGATAAATTTGTATGGCAATATGGTGGGACAGCATGATACATAGAGTGATAGAGTGCTACAGGGTGGAAACAGGCCCTTCAGCCCAACTTGCCCACGCCGGCCAACATGCCCCATCTACACTGGTTCCACTTACCTGCATTTGGCCCATATCCCTCCAAACCTGTCCAATCCATGTACCGGTCTAAATGTTTCTTAAACGTTGAGATAGTCCCTGCCTCAACTTCCTTCTCCAGCAGTTCGTTCCACACACCAAGAGCCAAGTCAAGAGAGTTTATTGTCATGTGTCCCAGATAGGATAATGAAATTCTTGCTTTGTATGAGCACAACAGAATATAGTAGGCACGGATACAGAACATATCATATCAGTGAGTCCATACACCATTATATAAATATTTACACACACCAATAAATAAGCAGATAAAGTGCAAATAAACAGATAAAGGTCTATTAGTGTTCAGAGATTTGTTTCAGTTGAGTTTAATAGCCTGATGGCTGTGGGGAAGGGGCTATTTCTGAACCTGGACGTTGCAGTCTTCAGGCTCCTGTAACTTCTTCTACTACCCGCCACCCTTTGCATGAAAATGTTACCAGCGATCCCCGCACACTAACACTATCCTACACACACTAGGGACAATTTACAATTTTACCAGGCCAATTAACCTACAAATCTGTACGTCTTTGGAGTGTGGGATTAACCCGGTGAAAACCCACGCAGGTCACGGGTTGGGATCGAACCCGGGTCTCTGGCGCTGTACGGCAGCAACTCTACCGCTGCACCACCCCCGTGCCGGCAGTGCAGGAAGGAACTGCAGACGCTGGTTTACACCGATGATAAGACACAAAAAGCTGGAGTAACTCGGCGGGTCAGGGAGCATCTCTGGAGAGGAGGAACGGGTGGCTTCTTCGGAAAATCTTGACTCTTTGTTGAGTGACTGGGCAAGAGCCGCTGTGGGCAAGGAAGTATACTTTAACATTTATCTACACCAAGCCGTGGCAATCTATCCACGGCACGAGAAGGGCAAACAATCAGGTTAAGCCCAAGACGTCAGGTTCCCATCAGAAATGACGCATATCGAGTACTAGTCTCAAGGCACCAATCAAAGACTTCAGTTCAGGCCGCCTTATCTCAGGCCAGGCTTTATGCAGTTGATGAATTGCCTCAATTACTGTGTTGTTGTCACTAAATACATGGCTGCGTTAGGTAATGCCCTGAACCAACAGTTTGATCAAGTACCCTTTATTCTAAAGTTATGTTGTATATCAGCGGTCAAATAGACTCGCTCTCGCTCTCTCTCACTCACTCACAATCCACGAACAGGTCCCTTTTGTGACTTGTTTAACCAGTCCCCTCGCCTCTTAGCCAGAAATATTCACCATCCACAAAAGAGCAGTAAAACTTTCCGTTTAGTGATACAGCGTGGAAGCAGGCCCTTCGGCCCTCCGACTCTGCGCCGTATACATCTGAAAAATGAATCATCTGGCCTTAATGTAGTCTTTCTGTTGGGGGATTTTAGACTTGAGAGATACAGTGTGGAAACAGGCCCTTCGGCCCACCGAGTCGGTGCCGACCAGTGGACACCCTTACACTAGTTCTATCCTGCACACCAGTGCACGATGTACAGAAGCCAATTAACCCACACATCTGGAATGTGGGAGGAAACCGGAGCACCCAGAGAAAACCCACGCAGGTCACGGGGAGAACGTACAAACTCCGTACAGACAGCACCCGTAGTTAACATCGAACTTGGGTCTCTGGCGCTGTGAGGCAGCAACTCTACCGCTGCGCCACCGTGCTGCCCCAACTCAATGGATTATGCGGCGAGTTATGTACAACCGACATTGTGAGAACCATCTTTCTGTTACCATGTTATTCAAGTGTTGAATCTAATTCCTAATCAGATTGGATTAGTCAGTCAAGGAACTGAAGGCTTTGAGCTGGGAATGAAGCACACCTTACAGCGCTGGGTTAGATACATTCATAAATTCTAGGGGCAGAATAAGGCCATTCGGCCCATCAAATCTACTCCGCCATTCAATCATGGCTGATCTATCTTTCCCTCTCAGCCCCATTCTCCTGCTTCTCCCCATAACCCCTGACACCCGTACTAAATCAAGAATCTGCCAATCTCCGCCTTAAAAATCTCCACTGACTTGGCCTCCACAGCCACCTGTGGCAATGAGTTCCACAGATTCACCACCATCTGCCTGGTGACCAGAGCAATAATACAGTTAATCTTTCTTGAGAGTTATTGACCTGTTTCTCAACAGTGCTTGAGATTGGTTATTTATCTACAGTACCACTGGCCCTGGGTATGCCAACAGGACTTAATGCTGAGATGGCAGTGAATGATTATCACCTTGGTTGGTGCAATTATAATGGTCATCGAGACATGCAGCATACAAACAGGCAACTTGCCCACACTCACCGACATGCTCCATCTACACTAGTCCCAGCATCCTTTGTAGAACTGATGTTATATTAATGTACATAGCACACTGATAGTTGAGTATAAGAACCGGGTTCAAACCTGACCTCGGGTGCTGTCTGTGTGGAGTTTGTACATTCTCCCTGTGACTGCGTGGGTTTTCTCCGGGTGCTCCGGCTTCCTCCCACACTCCAAACGAGTGCAGGTTTGCAAGTTAATTGGCTTTGGTAAAAATTCTACATTTTCCCGAGTGTGTACGATAGAACGAGTGTACGGGGTGACTGTTAGTTGGTGCGGACTCGGTGGGGCTGAAGGGCCTGTTTCCGCGCTGTATCTCTAAACTACACTAAACATAATTCCTATGATATGAACTTGGCCCAAAGACCATCACAGCCAAAATTCTGAGGAGCCTGGAGTCCTGGCCCAAAGAAGAGGTCCTGACCAGAAACGTTACCTGTCCACGTTCTCCAGAGGGGCTGCCTGATCTGCTGAGCTACTCCAGCACTTTGTGTCTAGTTCTAGTTTAGAGATACAGCGGAGAAACAGTCCCTTTGGACCACCAAGTCCACACCGACCACTGACACCATCCCACACACACACACACACAAGGGACAATTTACATTTTTTACCAAGCTAATTAACCTACAAACCTCTACGTCTTTGGAGTGTGGGAGGAAACCGAAGATCCCGGTTAAAAACCATGCAGGTCACGGGGCGAACGTACAGACTCCGTACAGACAGCACCCGAGGTCAGGATCGAACCCGGGTCTCTGGCGGGGTAAAAGCCCTGTCCCACGGTACGAGTTCATTCCAAGAGCTCTCCCGAGTTTGCCCTGATTTGAACTCGGAGATTTACGGTAATGGCCGCTCGCCGGTACCCGGGGCTCTCGTGGACATTTTTCAACATGTTGAAAAATCTTCACGAGTCTTCCCGAGCTTACCTGCAGTTAGCGAGTCTTCCCGAGTACCTGCCGTTAGCGAGTCTTCCCGAGTACCTGCCGTTAGCGTTACGAGCCGCTAAGAGACATCCCCGAGCTCCGACGTACCCGCTACGTTCATTCTCCGTGCTTACCACGAGTTTGATTTTTTTTAAACTTGGGAGAACTCTTGGAATGAACTCGTACCGTGGGACAGGGCTTTAAGGCAGCAACTCTCCCGCTGCGCCACCGTGCCGTTTGTGTATTAGCCAGCATCTGCAGTTCTTTGTTTCTACGCAGCCAAAATTCGACCTGGACCTGCATCTAATTGATTGTTGAAATATCATGTTTATCCCACTTATCTAGGAAGTAGCTGACGGCTTCATAGCTTGTCTTCTCAGCTCCCACAATAAATGCGGCAAACCTGTTGAGAATTTTCATGAACGCCAATATCGTTTTTAATTAAACGTGAAACAGAAAGCTTTCAATCAATAACAAATCTATAACATTGCTTAGCAAATCTTACTGCAATGTCAGGCAATGTAATACACTGCCAATCACTGCAATGTTTAACCTAAACTGGGAAATTGGGAGGACTGTGCAAGAAGGGACTGCAGATGCTGGTTTACTCCGAAGATGGACACAAAAAGCTGGGGGTCAGGCAGCATCTCTGGAGCCAAGGAATGGGAGACATTTCGGGTCGAGATCCTTCTTCAGACTGAGAGTCAGGGGAGAGGGAGACAGAGAGATAAGGAAGGGTAATGTGTGAAAACGTGACATCAAAGGGGACGTAGATCAAGGAAAATGTAGAATAGATCATTGTTAGCTCGGGGAAGGTGACAACAAAGCATACAGAGATACAATTTAATCAGGAGGACAGTCGGTCAAACCTCTCTCCCTCCTAACCCCATTCCCCTGGCTTCTGCCCATAACCCCTGACACCTGTACTAATCGAGACAGTCAAGCTGGTTGGGGACTGGGATGGTAGAGGGATGGAGAGAGAAGGAAAGCAAGGGTTGGGAGGTTTATTTGATTTTATTTTTTAGTTTGGTTCATTATAATTGTCATGTGAACCGGGGTACAGTGAAAAGACTTTGTTTTGTGTGCTATCCAGACCTACTATACATGAATATAATTGAACCAAACTCAAATACAACCGTTTGGTTAATAAAATGTGTAGGAAGGGACTGCAGATACTGGTTTAACCTGAAGATAGACACACAATGCTGGGGAAACTCAGTGGGTCAGGCAGCATCTCTGGAGAAATGGAATAGGTGACGTTTCATAAATGATAGGAGCAGAATTAGGCCATTCGGCCCTTCAAATCTACACCGCCACTCAATCCTCTCTCCCTCCTAACCCCATTCCCCTGCCTTCTGCCCATAACCCCTGACACCTGTACTAATCGAGAATCTGTCTATGATAGACACAAAATGCTGGAGTAACTCAACGCGTGAGGCAGCATCTCTGGAGAAAAGGAATGGGCGACATTTCAGGTTGAGACCCTTCATCTCTGCTTTAAAAATATCCATTGAGATGCTCTGAAGAAGGGTCTTCCTCCAGAGACGCTGCCTGACCATGCTGAGTTACTCCAACAATTTGTGTCTAGCTTCGGTATCAAGCAGCATCTGCAGTTGCTTCCTACCACATAGCAAAGCCTTCAGGACTCACAGGGGAAATCTCTGCAGGTAGACACAAAAAGCTGGAGTAACTCAGCGGGACAGGCAGCATCTCTGGGGAGAAGGAATGGGTGACGTTTCAGGTCGAGACCCTTCTTCAGACCGATTCAGAAATCTGGGCTCTGAGTGCGGATCAGTTGTAAACATCAGAGCCATTTTATTGGCAAATTCCAAAGCTTCCACTATCCCAAATTAAACCTCTACATTAATCTGTTAGACGCCGATCTATCAAGAGAATTAAAAGAAAGAGAGAGAGAACGAACAAAGGAGGGAGAATCAACATGAGCGCATTAAACCACTTACAGTCATTTATTGAAATATTTTCTAATCTTCCAACTACCGTCGATCAATATTCACCAGAGTGCGAATGGAAATGACTCTCAGAGGGCTTATAAACCCTGGCTGCTGCCATCTCCATGTATAAAAATGCCCATCTGAGTTGTAATATAGTTAGTGTAAGTGCACAACTTTGCTGACTTTCAAAAGAGAGAATACATTTTTCTCTTGTGGAGACACTTAACATTTATACATATTGCATGCTTAAAAAAACGAATGGCTTAGATGTTTGGGAACGTGGGCCCTGTTGGTAATACATTTCATTATCTGCATTTCCTCCGCTTGTACAAGCTACTCGATTAATATAAAGAGGGCATTAAACATGAAAAGCGAGACAACTGCCTTTGATGGTTTTCGACTTTTGACTGCTGGTAAAATATTCCAAGCAAATTTCTACATTCTGGTCGTGTGTTAGTTTAGCTCAGTTACGTTTAGAGATACAGCGTGGAAACAGGCCCTTCAGCCCGCACTGCCCACAATCACGCATGCACTAGTTCTAAGCTAGATTCAAGGGACGATTTACATGGGGCCAATTAGCCTACAAACCTGTACGTCTCTGGAGTGTGGGAGGAAACCGGAGCATCCGGAGAAAGCCCACGCGGTCACAGGGAGAACGTACAAACTCCGTGGAGACAGCGCCCGTAGTCAGGATTGAACTCGGGTCTCTGGTGGTGTGAGGCAGCAACTCTAAATCATTTTCTTACACAAAGCTGGTGGGTGTATGGTACGATCTGCCTGAGGAGGTAGTGGAGGCAGGTATTTAGATAGGTAGACACAAAATGCTGGAGTAACTCAGCGGGACAGGCAGCCTCTCTGGGGAGAAGGAATGGGTGACGTTTCGGGTCTAGACCCTTCTTCAGACTGATCAGACAGACAGGTACATGGATTTGAAAAGTTTAGAGAGAGATGGGCCAGACACAGGCAGGAGGGAGTAGTGTAGATGTGGCGTGTTGGTCAGCATGAGTAAGTTGGGCTGAAGGGCCTGTTTCCACACTGTATGACTCTATGAATCTAACTGGAAGGTGGAAAGAGCAGAGACAGGAGCCTTGTCCAAAGTACCAGTAGATTTTACCATCTTGATAATACAATTGCATTTTTTATGCTACATTTATAATGTATCTTTTAACGTATAATGCCACATTTGCAAACGCAGAGTGACTAGAATACTGAAGACGCAAGGAACTGCAAGTGGCGGTTTACAAAAAAAAGCGCTGGAGTAACTCAGCGGGTCAGGCAGCAACACGGATAGGTGAAGTTTCAGGTCGGGAGCCTTCTTCAGCAAAGCTGCCTGACCCACTGAGGTACTCTAGCACTTTGTGTATTGTTTTTAATGACTAGATTGCCATCGGGCAGAACAGCCCAACATGCCCATGCCCCGTACGACTTCACCACTCTCGGTTGTACAGCAGGGTCAGGGCGACTAAGGTCCAGTGAAGCCAAGAGCTCAGCAGTCCCTGAAACCCCTTGTGACACGACAGCCTTGCTCTGAGTTCCACTAGTACCTGCAGCTATTTCTACCAGCCTGACCCCCCCGTTTGCTCCACACTTTAACTCCCCCTCCCATTCCCACTCTGACCTTTCTGTCCTGGGCCTCCTCCATTGTCAGAGTGAGGCCCAGCGCAAATTGGAGGAACAGCACCTCATATTTCGCTTGGGCAGCTTACACCCCAGCGGTACGAACATTGACTTCTCTAACTTCAAGTAGCCCTTGCTTTCCCTCTCTCTCCGTCCCCTCCCCCTTCCCAGTTCTCCCACCAGTCTTACTGTCTCCAACTACATTCTATCTCTGTCCTGCCCACTCCCCTGACATCAGTCTGAAGAAGGGTTTCGACCCGAAACGTCGCCCATTCCTTCTCTCCAGAGACGCTGCCTGTCCAGCTGAGTTACTCCAGCATTTTGTGTCCATCTGCAAGTGTTTTTAGTTATGCTGGAGATGGATGGTGGACATTTGCTTTTCCATTGAGGTGACAATAGGCCATTCACAGGATGGATGATAATGTCTCTCTGCGTCCTCTCTGCTGCCTGGCTGAGGAAAACGACCTTCCCCGTTATTAGATGATTCACTTCTGCAGAAAATCTGCCGTGAGACGGTAAATAAAATCCTTGGCGAGCGTTTCAAAATCAAACATTTCCGTGGGGAGCTGTGTTTTAGTCTGACCAGACACACACACCTCAAAGTCCAAGGCCTTTACTTTAGTTTAGAGATACAGCGCGGAAACAGGCCCTTCGGCCCACCGAGTCTGCGCCGACCAGCGATCCCCGCACACTAACACTACCCAACATACACTAGGGACAATTTTACACTTATACCAAGCCAATTAACCTACAAACCTGCACGTCTTTGGAGTGTGGGAGGAAACCGAAGATCTGGGAGAAAACCCACGCAGGTCACGGGGACAACGTACAAACTCCGCACAGACAGCGCCCGTAGTCGGGATCGAACCCGGGTCTCTGGCGCTGCGAGGGGCGGCTGCAAGGCAGCAACTCTACCGCTGTGCCACTGTGCTGCCCGACCGGAGCACCCGGAAACCCTCCGAGATCTTCGGTCTCCTCCCACACGGCAAAGATGTGCAGGTTTGTAGGCTAATTGGCGGTTTAATGGTGAATTGTGTAGGTCAGTGTTCGTGCGCGGGGATCGCTGGTCGGCATGGATTTGGTGGGCCAACGGGCTTGTTTCCTCGCTGCATCTCTAAACTAAATGAAACACAATATTAAACAGTATCCAGCAAAGCCTGGGTCGTTGGAGATCAAAGGTCTGTGTTGTTTGGCTCCACAACTAATGAAGATTTATGCATAGAAACATAGGTGCAGGAGCAGGCCATTCGGCGCCTTTGAGCCAACACTGTCACTCAATATGATAATGGCTGCTCATCTTAAAACAGTACCCCGTTCCTGCATTTTCCCCGTATCCCTTGATTCCTTTCGCCCTAAGAGCTAAATCTAAACATAATGAAACATTCTGAAACATGAGCCAAATATACAGCAGCAGGTACTTAGAGAAGCTTCACACAAAGACGCGCACACACACACACTACAGGATGAGAGAAAATATGTTCAGACCAATGAAGCCTATTCCTTCCTGCAACAAACTTCCTGGGTCTCAGAACTTATTCATTTTCCTCAGGGAGGTGAATAATTAAGATTAAATCCCTTATAGTTAATCACTTCTCACTGGAGTTAAAAGAACCCTCACAGAGCTCCTTGTGACCCAATGTAACTTGCAAAATCCCACAATATTAATCTAACAATGCAGCCTGCATTATTCATTTCTGATGTGTTATGTTGTACATTCTGATGATTCCAGAAGGTCATAGAGTCATACAGCGCGAAAACAGGCCCTTCGGCCCGACTTGCCCACGCCGGCCTACATGTCCCAGCCACACTAGTCCCAGCATTCTTTGTACAACTGCAGTTATATTAATGTGCATTTAGATGCGGCATGCAACATGGCTCTTTGAGAGTTGATTTTAAGACTGTAGCTCAGTCATAGAGTCATACAGCATAGAAACAGGCCTTTCGGCCCATCTAGCCCATACCAGCCAACATGTCGCACCTACACTAGTCCCACCTGCCTGCGTTTGGTCCAAATCCCTCCAAACTTGCCCTATCCATGTACCTGTCCAACTGTTTCTTAAACATTGGGATAATCCCTGCCTCAACTACCTCTTCTGGCAGCTTGTTTCATACACCCACCACCTTTTATGTGAAAAAGTTACCCCTTAGGTTCCTATCAAATCTTTCCCTCCTCACCTTAAACCTATGCCTTATGGTTCTCAACGTCCTAATCTCTAGGCAAGAGATTCTGTGGGTCTACCCGATCTATTCCACTCATGATTTTATACCCAGATGGTTGGAAGACATTTCCTCTCATTCCTTCTCTCCAGAGATGCTGCCTGTCCCGCTGAGCTATAAGAGTCATAGAGTCATAGAATGATACAGTGTGGAAACAGGCCCTTCGGCCCAACTCGCCCACACCGGCCAACGATGTCCCATCTACCCTCGTCCCACTTGCCTGCGCTTGGCCCATAGCCCACCAGCGTTTTGTGTCTACCTTCAATGGAAGACATTTGGTTGACTTTGAGGTGACATTGGGCCGTTGATAGGATGGATGTTGGGCAGGTTGGAACAATCGGCCTGTTTCCGTGCTGTATCATTCTATGACTCTATGACTCTTATAGCTCAGCGGGCCAGGCAGCATCTCTGGAGAGAAGGAATGAGAGGAAATGTCTTCCAACCATCTGGGTATAAAATCATGGGTACAACGTTGCGACAAGATGAACCAAGATATTTCTATGAAAACAGAATTTTCGCCGCTAACATTACGAACGCTAACTTTTTAATTCTAATGTGATTGGCTGAAACAAGTGTTCTAATGTGATTGGCTGAAACAACCCAGCTAAAACTTGAGTTTCCAGATGATTAGTTCAATTTCTACTTGACTTGGGCAGTCAAGTGACAACTGTCCCTCTTGGGAATTACAGACCACGGATATTACTGCCTTGTTCAATAATTCAGGATAGACACAAACGGCTGGAGTAACTCAGCGGGACAGGCAGCATCTCTGGAGAAAAAGAATAGGTGACGTTTTAGGTTGAGACCTTCTCCAGACTGAGTGTCAGAGGCTCATACAAGTCATGGTACTAGTATATAGTGACAGTCTGAAGAAGGGTCTCGACCCGAAACATCGCCTGTTCCTTCAATCCAGAGATGCTGCCTGTCCCGCTGAGTTACTCTGGCTTTTTGTGACTATCTTCGGTTCAAAAAAGCATCTGCAGTTCCTCCCAACACATACTCAATAATTCAGGAGATGAGCTGAGAAATTGGACACAGCTGTAGCAACATTAGCTGTGGGGAGACGGCAATGTACCAGGTGCCATTAAAGAAAATGGGAGGCAGCAGTTGGTGTCAGCAAGGCTTTTGACTCAACGATCACCCATCACGTTGGTATCTGATTGTGGACTTCATCAGGCCAGGTAGTGTTAAAGACGTGGAACTGTTGCGAGACTCGCTTTAGCATGTGCGTCAGTCGCTATCAAATCTACTGTTCATTGCAGAGCGGAGTTTGCTCGAGATGTGCTATTTCCCCATTATCTTCCACCGTGAAAATGGATGGAAGTATTGCACATCCCTGGCACTCCTTCATCTCCCTCTTTATGTTTCTATTGAGAAATAGCACTGTCTGGATAAGGAGACACCCGACACCCGTACAAACCAAGAATCTGTCAATCTCCGCCTTACAACTATCCATTGGCTTGGCCTCCACAGCTGATTGTGGCAATGAATTCCACAGATTCACCACCCTCTGACTAAAGAAATTCCTCCTCATCTCCTTTCTAAAGGCATGTCCCTTTATTCTGAGCCTATGGCCTCTGGTCCTAGACTCCCCCACTAGTGGAAACATCCCCTCCACATCCACTCTATCCAGGCCTTTCACTATTTGGTAAGTTTCAATGAGGTCACCCCTCTCATTTTTCTAAACTCAATGCACTGTTGGAGATACTTCCTTCAAGATGTGACGTGAAGTTCCTGGTGATCTCACAAGAGTAGACAAGCTAGTTCCAATATCCTGCATCTAACTCATACGGCCCTTAAAACCTTTCCAGTCCACGTATCCATCTAATTCTCTTTTACACTTTGTTATGGTACCTGCCTCAGCCACTTCCTCTGGCAGCTCGATCTGATGCATATGGACAAAGTGTTCTCCATCCCAGACTTCACAGTCCACAAATCTCACAAAACCCAGAATTGAATGCGTGCCTAGTGTTCAACATGTATTGTAGAGGGTCTCGACCCGAAACGTCACCTATTCCCTCTCTCCAGAGATGCTGCCTGTCCCGCTGAGTTACTCCAGCATTTTGTGCCGATGGTATTATGGTAGAATTTCCCACGTTAGTGAAAATCAGACAGAGACTGGAGCAATCACCTGAAAGTATGAGTCAATCTGCTAAATGCTAATCTTACACAGATATTTTTAGTAATTGTAGCTGGAATATAATTTTGAGTTATTTAGCGCTGTGACGCATTGTGCAGATGCCAAATGAACCTTTGTTTATTAAGATCATGAAATTAATTTTTATCAGATAGCTGGATTAAGAAAATATCATTTCTATTTGGATGCTTACAGGTTGCTGTGATAGTGCATTACATGGGTCCATTTAGCCATTTCCATATACTGCATAAAATTAATTCCAACTTTTTCTCTAAATGCTAGCAACAGATAGGTCTAGTTGCACGAAAAATAATAATATTCCCATGTTGACATTTATGTTTTAAAGAGAGTGCATTCTTCATAATGCTCCATTAATTGATAATCCTATTTTGCTCTTCAACACAATTACTAGTTCAAACTCCACTTTGACAACAGTTACTATCAACTTGAAACCTAGTTTTCCCACTGAAATTATACACATTTTGAGAGATTAAATGCCTTCACAATTAATGTTGTAATAATGCTGGGTTTAACATTGAAATGGTTGAACAATCAGCAGCCTGTGGAAGGATCCCAACCCAAAATGTTATCTTTCCATCTCCGTCCACAGATGCTGCCTGACCCGCTGAGTTCTTCCATCACTTTATGTTTTGTTAGCATCTAGTTTTGTTTAGTCCAGGGATACGGCACAGAAACAGGCCCTTCGGCCCACTGAGTCTGCACCGCCCAGCCTCTCCCTCTAGCCACCTAATCCAACATTATCAACAGAGAGACACATAAAATGCTGGAGTAACTCAGCGGGTCAGGCTGCATCTCTGAAGAAAAGGAATAGGTGGCATTTCGGGTCGAGGCCCTTCGTCAGACTGAGAGTCTCGGGAAAGGGAAACGGGAGAAAAAGACGGTTATATAGAGAGATATAACTCTTGTCTCCATCTCTTGGTTCCCTATATTGATCTATAGAGATATCGAACAATTGGATGAAAGATATAGAGAGATATAGCAAAGGTAGACAAAAATGCTGGAGAAACTCAGCGGGTGAGGCAGCATCTAGGACGCGAGGGAATAAGCGACGTTTCGGATCGAGACCCTTCTTCAGACTGATGTAGCAAGGTCACCCCAAGGATCCAATAACACGCGCTCAGTTTAATATAGTCAGCCATTGCTTAATACACCAGACATTAGCCTTATTTAAATTTAAAACCACGCACAAGCTTTTCATTTCATACACAAACGTCGAACTCAACCATATTATGGTCACTGATTGCAAAGTGCTCTGTTCTAATCTGATTGTTAATTAATTTTGGCTTGCTGTAACTCTGCAAAGATACTTTAGTCCCTTCTCTGCGAAAAATTGGCCTAAGAAATCACATTTCAGCACCAAGTCCGAGATCATCCTTTCTCATTGAACAAATGCTTCCCAGACCGAGTCCGCCAGTCCAAGAAAACCATGCAAATGGTGCAATTACTGTGCCTGTAGAGTTTGATGCCAATATGACATGTAACAAGCTCAGCAAACATAACTGAAACATATTTAATTGCTTGAACAAAATATTAGCTTGAACTGCGGCCAAAGCCATTTTGTCAACATTGTTTTCCCCGCAATCTCAAATATAAAGCATGAGACACAAGCAACAATACAGCGCTCTTTACTTGGACGGTGGCAATGCATTTATTTTTACGTAGAAACATAGAAAATAGGTGCAGGAGTAGGCCATTCGGCCCTTCGAGCCTGCACCGCCATTCAATGTGATCATCCAACTCAGTATCCCGTACCTGCTTTCTCTCCATACCCCCTGATCCCTTTAGCCACAAGGGCCACATCTACCTCCCTCTTAAATATAGCCAATGAACTGGCCTCAACTACCTTCTGTGGCAGAGAATTCCAGGGACTCTCCACTCTCTGTGTGAAAAATGTTTTTCTCATCTCGGTCCTAAAAGATTTCCCCCTTATCCTTAAACTGTGACCCCTTGTTCTGGACTTCTCCAACATTGGGAACAATCTTCCTGCATCTACCCTGTCCAACCCCTTAAGAATTTTGTAAGTTTCTATAAGATCCCCCTTCAATCTTCTAAATTCTAGCGAGTACAAGCCGAGTCTATCCAGTCTTTCTTCAGATGAAAGTCCTGACATTCCAGGAATCAGTCTGGTGAACCTTCTCTGCACTCTGCACTTTTGTGTTTGCTTTTATCAAATCTGGGCAGCACAGCGGTAGAGTTCCCTGCCTCACAGCGCCAGAGACTCAGGTTCGATCCTGACTACGGGTGCTGTCTGTGTCGAGTTTGTACGTTCTCCCAGTGACCTGCGTGGGTTTTCTCTGGGTGCTCTGGTTTCCTCCCACACTCCAAAGATGTACATGTTTGTAGGTTAATGAGCTTCTGCAAATTGTTAAAAAATTGTCCCTAGTGTGTCGGATCAAAATATTGTATGGGTGTTATAGTTCAAGAGTTCAAGAGAGTTTATTGTCATGTGTCACAGATAGGACAATGACATTCTTGCTTTGCTTCAGCACAACAGAATATTGTAGGCATAAATAAATACAGAACAGACCAGTGTGTCCATATACCATTGAATATATATATATATATATGTATATGTGTGTGTGTATATATATATATATACACCTATATATATATCTATATATCTATATATCTATATATCTATATATCTATATATCTATATATATCTATATCTATATCTATATCTATATCTATATCTATATCTATATCTATATATATATATATATATATATATATATATATATATATATGTATATGTGTGTGTGTATATATATATATATACACACACACACAAATAAGCATTTAAAGTGCAATGGGCTATTAAACTTCAGAATTTTGTTTGAGTTGAGTTTAATAGTCTGATGGCTGTGGGGAAGTGGCTATTCCTGAACCTGGATGTTGAAGATTTCAGGCTCCCGTACTTTCTACCTGAAGGCAGCGGGGAGATGAGTGTGTGGCCAGGATGGTGTGGGTCCTTGATGATACTGCCAGCCTTTTTGAGGCAGCGACTGTGGTAGATCCCCTCGATGGCAGGGAGATCAGAGTCGATGACTGGTCGATACATTTTGTTATGTTGCAGGATGTTTTCATATGTGCATAAATTCTTGGAGGAGAATTAGGCCATTCGGCCCATCAAGTCTCCTCCGCCATTCAATCAGTTCTGATCTATCTCTCCCTCTTAACCCCAATCTCCTGCCTTCTCCCCATAACCCCTGACACCCGTACTAATCAAGAATCTATCTATCTCTACCTTAAAAATAACCATTGACTTGGCCTCCACAGCCTTCTGCGGCAATGAATTCCACAGATTCACCACCCTCTGACTCAAGAAATTCCTCCTCATCTCCTTCCTAAAGGAGCGTCCTTTAATTCTGAGGCTGTGACCTCTGTTCCTAGACTCTCCCACTAGTGGAAACATTCTGTCCACATCCACTCTATCCAGGCAGATGCTGGCAGAGACAATCAATCCTTGCGTCTGAAGAAGGGTCTTGACCCAAAATGTCACATATTCCTTTTCTCCAAAGATGCTGTCTGACCTGCTGAGTTATTCCAGCTTTTTGTGTCGATCTCGTGTCTACGTACATCTGCATCCCTCTTCAGCAAGGTCAGAGAGAACACCCTTAAAGATATCGTCTATGATCAGCAGCCCATGGGTTTCATTCGAGACTTAATAATTTCTCTTTAAGAATCACAGGTATTGATCTTTTTTTTTAGCACTAATCCGTATATCATTTATGGTGTGCGTATCTGCGTGAAATAGCCTGGAATTTAGACGTTATTCCTCCCTCCGAGATAGAATGGCTGGTGTAATCTCCAATCTGAGGAATGAAGGTATGAAATGGAAGAAGGATACAGGCGCTAAAAATCACTAATAGAAATCCATCGGGTCAGGAAGCAAAACTAGGAAACTTGGCAAATGCAATTTATTTGAATTATTTTAGTTATAGTTATTTTGAGGCAGGAGAGTTTTGGAAAGTGTCCGACGGGAACCGGACAGTTTACGACAATAATCTATTATTCTGCTCCAACTGGGGAAGAGAACACTTTGGCCAAGGAGAGGTTTCAGTTTAGTTTATTGTCACGTGTACCAGCCAGCAGAAAGACAGTACACGTGATTACAATCGAGTCATACGCAGTGTATGGACACATGATAAAGAGAGTAACTTTTCATTTTAGAGATACAGCATGGAACCTGGCCCTTCGGCCCAACGAGTCCATGCCGACCATCGATCTCCCGTTACACTGGTTCTGTGTTCCCCCACTTTCTTATCCATTCTTCACACACATTGATAACAACCGAGCCATTTATAGTGTATACATACATGATAAGGGAATAATGTTTAGTGCAAGGTCAAGAAAGGTTGCCATAGGAGGAGAGATTTGAGAGTGCGGAGCGATTGTAGGTTTGTAGGCTTGGTATGAATGCAAAATTGTCTTGTGTGTGTGTCAGTGTCAGTGTGTGTGCGTGTGTGCATGTGCGTGTATGCCTGTGCGTGTGCATGTGTGTGTGTGTGTGTGTATGTGCGCGCACGTGTGTGTGTGTGTCAGTGTGTGTGTGTACATGTGCATCTGTGTGTGTGTGTGTACGTGTGCATGTGTGTGTGTGTATGTGTGTGCGCACACGTGTGTGTGTCAGTGTGTGTGTGCACGTGTATGTGTGCGTGTGCATGTCAGTGTGTGTGTTCGTGTGTGTGTGTATATGTGTGCGTGTGTGTACGTGCATGTGCGTGTCAGTGTGTGTGTGTGTGTGTGTGTGTGTGTGTATGTGTGTGCGCGCACGTGTGTGTGTGTCAGTGTGTGCGTGTACGTGTGCATGTCAGTGTGTGTGTTCGTGTGTGTGTATATGTGTCCGTGTGTGTACGTGCATGTGCGTGTCAGTGTGTGTGTGTGTGTGTGTGTGTGTGCGCACATCGAGCCATTTCATCTCAGTGTGCGGGGATCGCTGGGCTGATAGGCCCGTTTCCTCGCTGTATCTCTAAACTAATCTTCATATCCATAACTGTCGACTTCCCCCTCAGTCCACAGGGCTTCACACAAGAGGCAAACTCAATCCCTATCTTCATGGCATTTTATTAAAACAAGAAGAATTGCTTTCCACATATTAAAAATGGTCTTGAATAATAAGCATCAAGGCAAGGAAAGACACTTTAAACAATATGGAACGAAATACATGCCCGCAACATATTACCACCACACTCTGCCATCAATGAAAAATATGAGCATATCCCTGATTAAATCTTTTATTGAGATTAAGAAACTGCCACTCTAGTTCCCTTCTAATTATCTAGGAAATGAAATGGAGATTCAGTATAGGGAAGGCAAATTATTCTATTGGATGAAAACACAGGGTTGCTAAATTGCAATTAACATCACTGAATACAGCTTTGCGCTTCCATAATACTGTTAAATATAATTTAGGAGCCCAAACTGGAAAATTGTTTCTTTAAACATATTTGTCACCTATTTTATCAATACACGGCCAGACAATTTACCATAACATGATTTCCAAATTATTTTATCCAAATTTATGAATACATTTTTATTTTTATTAGTACAAATGTATTTTATAAAATCAAGGGTTGATGGGATAAAAATAAAATACGACCAATCCAATCGGCATGGAAACAGGCCATTCGGCCCTCCGAGTCCATGCTGGCCATCGATCACCCGTTCACATTAGTTCTATGTTATCCCACTTTCCTCATCCACTCCCTACACACAAGGGGCCGTTTAACCCGCACACCCGCATGTCTTTGGGATGTGGGAGGAAGCCGGAGCACCCGGAGGAAACCCACGTGGCCACAGGGAGAACGTGCAAACTCCACACTGACAGCACCGGCAGTCAGGATCGAACCCGGGTCTCTGGCGCTGAGAGGCAGTGGATCTACCAGCTGCACCACAGTGCCGCCCCAGAATTGTTTAATTTTTTCAGAAATTAATTACAAGGACATGAGACAGCTTTAGGAGTGATAACTGGACCCACTGTTCAGAGATACAGTGCGGACACAAGCTCTTTGGCCAAACCAGATCCACACCGACCAGCGGATCCCCTCACATTAGCACTACCCTCTACATACATTAGGGACAATTTTACATTATACCAAGCCAATTTACCTGCAAACCCGTACGTCTTTGGAGTGTGGGAGGAAACCGAAGATCTGGGGGAAATCCCTGGCAAGTCACGGGGGGAACGTACAAACTCCGTACAGACAGCGCCCGTAGTCGGGGTCGCACCTGGGCCTCTGGCGCTGCATTCGCTGTAAAGCAGCAACTCTAGTGCTGTCCGCTGAGCTGTTCAACGCTTCACTGTACCTCGGTGACAATAAACTAAAGACCGCACTGAACCCATTGAGCTGTTCTGCCATTCAGTAAGATCACGGCAGGCACTTATATATCTACTCACCTGCCCAATCCCTAACATATGATGAGCGTTTGTTGGCACTGGGCCTGTACTCGCTGGAGTTTAGAAGAGTGAGGGGGGATCTCATTGAAACAGGTACAGAATAATGAAAGTCTTGGATAGGGTGGATGTGGAGAGGATGTTTCCACTAGTGGGAGAGTCTAGGACTAGAGGTCATAGCCTCAAAATTAAAGGACGTTCTGTTAAGAAGGAGATGAGGAGGAATTTCTTTTATTCAGAGGGTGGTGAGTCTGTGGAATTCTTTGCCACAGAAGGCGGTGAAGGCCATCAGTGGAGAGTTTTGAAGGCAGAGATAGATAGACTCTTGATTAGTACGGGTGTCAGCGGTTATGGGGAGAAGGCAGGAGAATGGGGTTATGAGGGAGAGATAGATCAGCCATGGTTGAATGGCGGAGTAGACTTGATGGGCCGAATGGCCTAATTCTGCTCCTATCCCTTATGAATTTATGATCCCTCCATCCCTAGATTTCGTTAGGACCGATATGTACGTTGATCTCAGTGTACAACAGAGGTTCACAGAACGGCGAAGAGTCATCTGGTACATCCGCCTATCAAACCCCCTCACCAGTATCCACCTATAACTCGCCAGGCTTTGTCTCACCCCCACCTCTCTTCCAGCTTTCTAGCCCCTACTACAATCAGCCTGAAGAAGGGTCCCGACCCACAACATCACAATAGACAGTAGACAATAGGTGCAGGAGTAGGCCATTCAGCCCTTCAAGCCAGCACCGCCATTCAATGTGATCATGGCTGATCATCCCCAATCAGTACCCCGTTCCTGCCTTCTCCCCATATCTCCTGACTCTGCTTTCTTTAAGAGCCCTATCTAGCTTTCTCTTGAAAGCATCCAGAGAACCGGCCTCCACCGCCCTCTGAGGCAGAGAATTCCACAGACTCACCACTCTCTGTGAGAAAAAGTGTTTCCTCATCTCCGTTCTAAATGGCTTACTCCTTATTCTTAAACTGTGGCCCCTGGTTCTGGTCTCCCACAACATTGGGAACATGTTTCCTGCCTCTAGTGTATCCAAACCCTGAACAATCTTATATGTTTCAAACCTATCAACCGATCACCTATCCATGTTCTCCAAAGATGCTGTGTGGAGAGGAACTTCAGACGCTGGTTTATACCGAGGATAGACACAGAGTGCTGGAGCAGCTCGGCGGGTCAGGCAGCATCTCTGGAGAACAAGGACGGGTGATGTTTCAGGTCGGGACCCTTCTTCAGACTAAAGGTAGAGGGGAGGGAACTGGAGGTAGGAAAAAGAAAGGGCCGGCAACAGATGACCAAGGAAGGGTGGAGCCCACAATGGTCCATTGTTGGCTGGGGCAGAGGTGACAGCGAAGGGATAGAGGAATGCGAACAGTGGAACTAATAGGATGACTAGGGTGGGGGAGGTGGGGGGAGAGAGAGGGAATGCAAGGGTTACTTGAAATTGGATAAATCAACGTCCTTACCACTGGGGTGTAATTTGCCCGAGCAAAATATGAGGTGCTGTCCTCCAATTTGCGTGTGGCCTCACTCTGACTACTTTCAAGAGAGAGCTAGATGGGGCTCTTAAAGATAGCGGAGTCAGGGGATATGGGGAGAAGGCGGGAACGGGGTACTGATTGGGGATGATCAGCCATGATCACATTGAATGGCGGTGCTGGCTCAAAGGGCCGAATGGCCTACTCCTGCACCTATTGTCTAGATATTTTTACCTGCAAATCCTTGGGTACGGACGTGATCCCAGAGAGCTCCAGAATTTTGCCAAAGACAATGGCAAATGTCCCACAGACAGACAATAGAACCATATAACAATTACAACACCGAAACAGGCCATCTCGGCCCTTCTAGTCCGTGCGGAACACTGGTGCTGTGCATGGAGTGTTGGTGGGACTTTAATCTTTGGGTGAAGCAGGTGTTATGAATAGGGGGGGGGGGGGAAGAATTGGTTAAACAAAAAGTTCTCTGCTCCCCCCCCCCCCCCCCTCCTGAGCTCTGTTCTTCAATCTGCATCAAGGATGGACCACCAAAACCAAGTGCAGGTTAACATTGACAAAAGGTGCTGGTTTGCAAGGGGGGGGGGAGGGGACAGGGGGAGGACACAAAGTGTTGGAGTAACTCAGTGGGACAGGCAGCATCCCTGGAGAAGGTGGTTGGGCGACGGTTCGGGTCTGGCCCCTTCTTCAAGGCAGGGTCTGAATGATTGGGGGGGGGGGGGTGGTTACTTGAATGGTGGACCTTGAATTTGTGGTATTAAAACCACGCCAGTAAAATACTACCTACCCTCAGCTGCCAGGTGACCCGACTCCAGGCTGCTTGAAAGAGCATTCTCTTTTTAGATTTTAATACAAGTGTATGGGGTTTTACTGGGGTGGTGAAAGCAGCTTCAGACATTAGGTTTCATGAAACATTGCAGAATTATTATGGCGAATAAAAGCGTCTATTCCACGCTGCTCGTTTGAAATGGCTAAAAAAAACAAAAAAAAAAAACACAGCTGTAGACGGTAGGTTGGACTTACTCCAGGCTTGTTGGCGAGTTGCAGGGGGAGGCGAGGGGCTCTTTGCTTTTTCAGGGTCGACATGCCTCTCCGACACCCCCACCCGGGGGGTTGGGGGGGATAGTGAGTGAGCAGTGTTGGGCGAACCTCCTTGTCTTTTGCGGCCAGCGCTCGCAGGTAGAGTGAGCGAGTGTGACAAACCACTGGTGTGTTGTTTCATCCGCAGGCGCCTTTAGCTTCCAAGGAACAGTTGCCAAGCGATTGCAAATAACACTAAACGTCATTTCCGAACACCCTTTGGTTCATGTGTTAAAGAAGGAACTGCAGATGCTGGAAAATCCAGGGTAGACCAAAAAAAAAAAAATAAAAAATATTGGAGAAACTCAGCGGGTGCGGCAGCATCTATGGAGCGAAGGAAATTGGCAACGATTCGGGCCGAAACCCTTCAGGAAGGAAATAGATAACGTTGCCAATTTAAGTAAGTAGTAAGTAAGTTTATTGGCCAAGTATTCACATACAAGGAATTTGCCTTGGTGCTCCGCCCTGATGCTTCTGTTCAGGTTTCCTAAGTGGGACAGGGGCATAACTGTCACGTGTGGCGAGGTACAGTGAAAAGCCCTTGCTTGTGTGCGATCCTTTAAAAGGAAAGACTAATATATATATATAGATAGATCGATATATAGATAGATATATATATATATATATATATCGATATATATATATGTATAGATATATATATATTAAAAAAATGGGTGAACGTAAGTAAGTTTATTGAACGAGTGTTCACATACAAGGAATTTGCCTTGGTGCTCCGCCCACAAGTAACAGCATGACATACAGTGACAGTCATGAATGACTCAGAAAACACTAAACATTAATAGTAATAAAACATTAATGATAAAACACCATTGACCAAGCATGTGAACCAACAAAATACCAGATCAATGTTATTTGGAGTGTGGGAGGAAACCACAGCACCCGGAGAAAACCCACGAGGTCACGGGGGGAACGTACAAATTCCGTACAGGCAGCAATCCATCGTCAGGCTCGATCCTGGGTCTCTGGCGCGTTGAGGCAGTGATTCTACCGCTGCGCCGCCGTGCCGCGCTAGAGAAGAATCTGAAGACGGGTCACGGCGGTGGAGGCCGGCTCTCTGGATACTTTCAAGAGAGAGCTAGATAGGGCTCTTTAAAATAGCGGAGTCAGGGGATATGGGGAGAAGGCAGGAACGGGGTACTGATTGGGGATGATCAGCCATGATCACATTGAATGGCGGTGCTGGTTCGAAGGGCCGAATGGCCTACTCCTGCACCTATTGTCTATTGTCTATTGACCCGAATCGTCTCGTATTCCTTTTCCTCCAGAGATGCTGCCTGACCCGCTGAGTTGCTCCAGCTCTCTGTGTCTGTCCTTGAAACAGTTGTGTTGCCCCTCAGCTTTTTGTCACAGTTTGTTTGTTTTGCCGTGCTGCTCTCCGGAGGGAATAATTGGGGTTTAATGAGGCTGCAAAATTAATTGTTAACCAGCTCAAGAATTTGGGTTTGGAATTTGGGATTGTGCAACTCCTGCTGTGACCTGCCCGAGATTAGGTTCATGTAATAACAAGGAACTGCAGCTGCTGGTTTGCAAAAAAAGAGACAAAGTGCTGGGCGGCCAAGACCAGCACAGTGGGCGCAACAGTGGAGCTGCTGTCTCAAAGCGCCGGAGACCCAGGTTTGATCCTGACTATGGGTGCTGTCTGTACGGAGTTTGTACCTTCTCCCCGTGACCGCGTGGGTTTTCTCCGGGTGCTCAGGTTTTCTCCCACACTCCAAAGACGTGCGGGTTTTGTAGGTTTTTTAGCTTCGGTAAAAATTCTAAATTGTCCCTCGTGTGTGCAGGTTGGAACCAGTGTGCGGGGATCGCTGGTCAGCGCAGGCTCGAGGGACGGAAGTGGGCCCTTTGGCCCACCGAGCCCACGCTGACCATCGATCGCCCGTTCACACTCGCTCTGTTGTATCTCACTTTCTCTTTCACTCCCTGCACACGAGAGACAATTAACCGACCAACCTCTCCACCTTCCTTGGAGACTGAAGATTCTGGATCACAGAAAAAGACACACAGAGTGCTGGAGTAACTCGGGGACCGAGGTCTGAAGAAGGGTCCCGACCCGAAACGTCACCTATTCCTTCTCTATAGAGATGCTGCCTGGCCCGCTGAGTTACTCCAGCGTTGTGTGTCTATCTTGGGTGTAAACCAGCATCTGCAGTTCCTGGAAAATCGATGGTAGACAAAAGTGCTGGAGAAACTCAGCGGGTGCAGCAGCATCTATTTAAGGAGGAAGGAAATAGGCAACGTTTCGGGCCAAAACCCTGAAGGGTTTCGGCCCGAAACGTTACCTATTTCCTTCCTGAAGGGTTTCGGCCCGAAACGTTGCCCATTTCCCTCGCTCCATAGATGCTGCCGCACCCGCTGAGTTTCTCCAGCACTTTTGTCTACCTGCAATTCCCTCCTACATGAGGAACTGCAGATGTTGGTTAAGAGACGACGGGACACAAAATGCTGGAATAACTCGGCAGGTCAGGCAGCATCTGTGGAGAACCATGGACAGGTGATGTTTCAGGTGGACTTTCTCCAGCATTTTTTGTCAACTTTCAATTTTTCCAGCATCTGCAGTTCTTTCTTAAACATTTCAGGTGGGATCGCTTCTTCCGTCTGAAGAAGGGTCCTGACCCATAACGTCGCCCGAGAAGGGTTCAGACCCGAAACATCACCCATTCTTTTAGTTTTGTTTAGTTTATTGTCAAGTGTATCGAGGTAGAGGGAAAAACCTGTGTTGCATGCTAACCCAGTCAGCGGAAAGATAATGCATGAGAGGTGGTGCCGAAAGGCCAGTTTTCCTTCAGTTTAGTTTAGAGATACAGCGCGGAAACAGGCCCTTCAGCCCACCGAGTCCGTGCCGACCAGCGATCCCCGCACATTAACACCACCCTACACACATTAGGGACAATTTCACATTTAAGTCGCCGTCCCAGGAGTCCTAAACAGCAACCTCTGGTGACCTTGCCCGCCACCCAAGGTTTCCATGAGGTCACCGGAGGTTTTGGTCACTCTTCCTAATGGTCGAAAATGGTTTCCGCGTGGTCGAGGCTTCATCTAGGTTGTGGCTATTTTTTTCATCATGTTTAAAACTGGCCTCGACTAAAAATAGGTTTTAAAAATCTATCATTTTTTAGTCGCAGGTCTAGTCGAAGCCGGTTTTCTTCATAGTTGAGGAAGGTTTTCAACATATGCGTGGGAGGTGGTAGGAGGTTGCAGGCCACCTCGACCTTGATTTTTTTTTTTGGGTGGCGGGCAAGGCTGTTGGGTCTCCTAAGTGGGACAGGGGCTTTACACCAAGCCAATTAACCGATAAACCTGCATGGCCTTTGGAGTGTGGGAGGAAACCGAAGATCTCCGGGTCTTCTATGTATGTGTATGTACTTGAGTTTGGTCCCCTCCCCCCCCTTCATCGCCCGCTGACTTGAGATTTAATTATCTCCTTTAACAGGCACAGCCCGCCATCAATTAGTCGACTCCCTACTAAGTGGCCGGCCATTTAGGCGGCAAAGTACACATTTCAGAACATCCATTGAATTCAGTAAAATCGGCTATTAAGCAACTTCCTGCCCTACCTTCAAAAGCCGAGAGAAATGCTCAGTTAGTTCTTAATTAGCTAACGGAAATTTGCTTTTGTAAATCACAGGCTGTGTGTGCTCACACTGAGACCTGACTCTGGAAGCAAACCAATAATTCAAACCACTTCTAATTCCCACTAATTGATTTCTGTTCTGAGTCAGGTTTAGTCCATAAAGAAGAGGCAGATGCAGAAAATGTGCCGCGGCTTTCTCTATTGTTAACATTGATCCAAATATGAAACGGGGATCGCTCGGCCCACCATGGGCTGCGTAATCTCCAGTTTCCCGTGACCTATGATTCCACGGACCGCTCAGTGAAGCTTTCCCCGTTCAATAGAACATCAGAGCGATAATTGATTCATTTCTCAGTAATCAATGAGGCAAGGGCTGCCGGGTATCTGAGTGTCATTGTTCATTTCGGTGTCTTGAGAACCTAGTGTAAGTTTTATTTATTTATTTATTTATTTATTAGAGGTACAGTAAGTTACATCAGTGTACATCCCAAATGTTTTATTACAATCATTGTGCCCCTTAATTTTTTAAGGCTTTTAGAAGATAAAAAGGGAATGGAAACAGTAGTGAAAGTGAAAAAGAATTGTGAAAGTGAAGAAGCGTGCCAAAGGAAAAGAAGAATAAAAAACCCTGGGCGAAGAGTTAGAGAAAGGAGATTAAGAGATAGACCCTAGAAAAGAAAAAAAAAGGAGAGAGAGACAAGAAAAAAGGAAAAGCCAATTACTTTATTATAAACATCACGCAAAAGGAATCTACCAACTTCACCGTAAAATAATTTGATAGGGTGATTGGATGTGGAGAGGATGTTTCCACCAGTGGGAGAGTCTAGGACCAGAGGGCACAGCCTCAGAATTAAAGGACGTTCTTTGAGGAAGGAAATGAGGATCAATTTCTTTAGTCAGAGGGTGGTGAATCTGTGGAATTCTTTGCCACAGACGGCTTTGGGGGCCAAGTCAGTGGATATTTGTAAGGCAGGGATAGACAGATTCTTGATTAGTACGGGTGTCAGGGGTTACGGGGAGTAGGCAGGAGAATGGGGTTGAGAGGGAGAGATAGACCAGCCATGATTGAATGGCGGGGTAGACTTGATGGGCCGAATGGTCTAATTCTACTATTCCTTATGACCTCATGACCTTATGAGGGTGGGTAACAAATAAATTGGTCGAGAAATTGGGAATAAGGAATATCATACTTATACTTAACGTTAGTGTCTGGCCTTTTAAAAATAACCTTTCTTGACACAGTGGAGATGTGGAATTACCTGCTCACCAAGGTTGCTGCCGGTTAAATAAATGGGTTTAATGGAAACACAAGAAACTGCAGATGCTGAAATCTTGACCAAAACACCAAGTGCTTGATGAATCAGTGGGACATGCAGCATCTGTGGAGGGACTGGACAGGCGACATTTCAGAGCTGGACCACCCTTCAGAAGGTTCAATGGTGGCCGAGATCATCCATAAACTTGACCCATTGTCTACCCCGTCATTCAATCACGGCTGATCTATCTTTCCCTCCTAACCCCATTCTCCTGCCTTCTCCCCGTAAACCCTGACACCCGTACTAATCAAGGATCTACCAATCTAGGAAGGGATCTATCAATCTAGGTAGGAAGGAACTGCAGATGCTGGTTCACCCCGAAGATAGACATAAAATGCTGGCGTAACTCAGCAGGACAGGCTGCGAGAGGAAGAATGGGTGACGTTTGGGGTCGAGACCCTTCTTCAGACTGTTTGTCAGACTATATTAAAAAAAATACAGCTGAATTTTGGACGAGACAAACAAAATTGCCGAACAATAATACTTGCTTTCATTAATTAAGGTAATTTGCAAAAGTCAGTGGGTCCATTAATTTCAATGGGAAAATAGCTTAGCCACATAAACAATTTTTATACTTCTTTAAAAACATTTAATCCATTTAAATGTAAGTGTTTGCTGATTGTTCTTCAGTACTTGTTCTTCTCTGTTGCACGATGCCAGTAACTTCTCTGTTCTCTCTGTTCTCTCTTCTTCTCTGTTGCACGATGCCAGTAACTTCTCCAGCACTCTTCATTAGGGCGTCACACTGACACAGCTGGTAGAGCTGTGGCCTCACAGCGCCAGAGAGCCAGGTTCGACCCTGACTGCGGTTGCTGTCTGCGTGGAGTTTGCATGTTCTCCCTGCGATCGCATGGGTTTCCTCCAGGAGCTCCGGTTTCCTCCCATATCCTAAGAGGCTAGGAGGCTGCAAGGTGACTTGGATAGGCTGGGTGAGTGGGCAAATGCATGGCAGATGCAGTATAATGTGGATAAATGTGAGGTTATCCACTTTGCTGGCAAAAACAGGAAAGTAGACTATTATCTGAATGGTGGCCGATTAGGAAAAGGGGAGATGCAACGAGACCTGGGTGTCATGGTACACCAGTCATTGAAAGTAGGCATGCAGGTGCAGCAGGCAGTGAAGAAAGCGAATGGTATGTTTCGGGTGACATATTCATAGCAAAAGGATTTGAGTATAGGAGCAGGGAGGTTCTACTGCAGTTGCACAGGGTCTTGGTGAGACCACACCTGGAGTATTGCGGGGGAGCAGTAAAAAAAAGCGGTGGATCTTCCGGAGGATGTAGTGTAGTTGGGGTCCGTTGCAGGTCTGGGTGAGTGAGGCCCGAAGCTTCGGGAGAGTCAATGCGAGGTCCTGCTGGTGTCGGCGCATGGCAACCAGGGTGGATCTTAGTGCCCGGTTGGAGAATTGTACAGTGTGGCGGCAGATAGCCAGTCGGTACCGATAGTCCGGCTGGGGTCCGAACTGGGAGGCAGGGAATTGGAGCTGGAATCCACGGGGTATGAGATGGCTCTCGTTTCCCTGATCCCTGACCAGTCTGAAGAAGGGGCTCGACCCGAAACGTCGCCTATCTCCTTCGCCTCTTAGATGCTGCTGCACCCGCTGAGTTTCTCCAGCTTTTTGTGTAACCCTGGAGTATTGCGTACAGTTTTGGTCTCCAAATCTGAGGAAAGACATTCTTGCCATAGAGGGAGTACAGAGAAGGTTCACCAGACTGATTCCTAGGATGTCAGGACTTTCATATGAAGAAAGACTGGATAGACTCGGCTTGTACTCGCTAGAATTTAGAAGATTGAGGGGGGATCTTATAGAAACTTACAAAATTCTTAAGGGGTTGGACAGGCTAGATGCAGGAAGATTGTTCCCGATGTTGGGGAAGTCCAGAACAAGAGGTCACAGTTTAAAGATAAGGGGGAAATCTTTTAGGACCGAGATGAGAAAAACATTTTTCACACAGAGTGGTGAGTCTGTGGAATTTCATTGTCCTGTCGGGGACACATGACAATAAACTCTTTTGACTTTTGACTTTGACCGAGATGAGAAAAACATTTTTCACATAGAGAGTGGTGAATCTCTGGAATTCTCTGCCACAGAAGGTAGTTGAGGCCACTTAATTGGCTATATTTAAGAGGGAATTAGATGTGGCCCTTGTGGCTAAAGGGATCAGGGGGTATGGAGAGAAGGCAGGTACAGGATACTGAGTTGGATGATCAGCCATGATCATATTGAATGGCGGTGCAGGCTCGAAGGGCCGAATGGCCTACTCCTGCACCTATTTTCTATGTTTCTATGTTTCTATCCCAAAGACGTGCAGGTTTGTAGGTAAATGAACCCTCTGTGAATAGTGTGTAGGGAGTGGATGAGCAAGGGGGATAACGTTAAACCAGTGTGAAGGGGTGATCGATGGTCGGCATGGACTCGGTGGGCTGAAGTACCTCTTTCAATGTTGTATCCTTTAATCAATCAACGAAAAAATTAGCCACTCAGCACCTCAGGCAGCATCTCTGGAGAACATGGATAGGTATGCTATCCACGCACCCTATCATGGAGCAATCCAACCAAGACCTCACCGGTGGAACAGGCGGAGGACGATGGCTGACCTTAGTGGAGCGTCACAGCGGCTGGGAAGGCGGATGAAGGCTGCAGCAGAAAAGGGTCTCCGGTCGTCTTGGACACCAAGCCACTGGATCCTGACCCAGATCTGTCAAGGACCGTGGGGTGGCTGTCTGTGCACCAGTCTCCCCACGTTAAACAAAGTCACGCACAGGCGTCCTCCAACCCGGGTGACACCCATGGTCAGCCATGACCGCAGGGGCCCGAAGAAGATAAGCGGGATATGGTCCATGCGTAGGCATATGGGACTAGCCTAGATGGGATATGTTGGTCGGCATTGAGAAGCTGGGCTGAGGGGCCTGTTTACGTCCTGTGGGACTCAATTACTCTATCGCTCAACGACATTCAATTTGTTTTCACTATTACAAGACCAATATTGCTTTTTAAACATTTACGATTTTTAAAGTTAGCCGTGTAGTGCTGTCAAAGCAGGAATTACAACAAGTGCTGTCATTCATAAAATGAATAATTAAAACTGGTACACTAAGTGGTCAGCTACACTGTCAGAATATTCATTTGAATGTACCAAACTCTCCAGGGAAAGCATTCATTTTAATATCAGCATCGTAAGTACATCTCGTATGTAAGTAGGGGTCGGCACGGTGGCGCAGCGGTAGAGTTGCTGTCTCACGGCACCAGAGACCCGGGTTCGATCCTGAGTGACCACGGGTGCTGGCCGTACGGAGTTTGTACGTTCTCCCTGTGACCACGTGGGTTTTCTCCGAGATCTTCGGTTTCCTCCCACACTCCAAAGACGTACAGGTTTGTAGGTTAATTGGCTTTGGTAAAGATTATAAATTGTCCTTAGTGCATAGCATCATTGTTAGTGTGTGGGGATCGCTGGTCGGCATGGACTCGGAATTAGGCTGTAGGGCCTAATTCTGTGCTGTGTCTCTAAGCTCAACTAAACGCATTGGTGCAAATAATCGAGCAAAACAGAATATTTTTAATCCGTGTAAAAGTGACCATTATTCAATAACAAACACTAACATTTATTGAGCATCCATAACTTAGCACGACATTCCAACAACAATGATCAAATATGACATTGGCCCTCGGTAAATGGCTCCTAGTTAGTGGGGATTGGATGAGAATGTGGGATGACATTGAACTTAGGTGCTCAAGGGTCAGCATGGACTCAGCAGGCCGAAGGGCCTGTTTCCACGCTGTAATTTTTAATTCAATTGAATTCAAAAGAAAAAAGACAGAGGCCACGCACTTTGCAACTCACCTAACAAAAGGATTGGAGGCCAAGTCAATAGATAATTTTAAGGCAGAGATAGATTCTTGATTAATACAGGTGTCAGGGGATATGGGGAGAAGGCAGGAGAATGGGGTTAGGAGGAAGAGATAGATCAGCCATGATTGAATGGTGGAGTAGACTTAATGGGCCGAATGGCCTAATTCTTCTCCTATCACTTATGACCATATGGACAGAAGATATTTTCACTGTGCCGCCCGACATATTGTGAGATAAATTGGAAATATGGTCAAGAAGATATTTGATGATCCTTAACCTACAGCCCAAGTTGTTAATCATCTGCTCTAAGCCCCCCTTTACATGGCTCAATGTCATATTTAATCATTGTTCTTGGAATTGGTCTTGCTAAGTTATGGATGCTAAATAAATGTTTGTTGATCAATAACAGTCACTTTTACACAGATGTCCCTCGCAATTTATTTTAGAAAATATAAAAAATATAGATACAAAATGCTGGAGTAACTCAGCGGGAGAGGCAGCATCTCTGGCGAGAAGGAATGGGTGACGTTTCGGGTCGAGACCCTTCATCAGATTTTCTTTCCTACACATGATTTAAAATATTCGGTCTTGCTCGTTTTTTTTGCACCCATTTGTTTAGTTTAGTTTAGAGAAGAGTATGCGCCCTTTGGATGTCGAACCGGATGGCATCACCCTGCTGCAGACGTCTGCTGCCTCAAACGCAAGAAGTGTAGAGATAGAACGTGGAAACAGCGTTAACAGAAAGTTTAAGTTTAAGTTTTTTAAGTTTAAGTAAATTTATTGGCCAAGTATTCACATACAAGGTATTTGCGTTGGTGCTCCGCCCACACGTAACAACATGACATACAGTGATAGTTACGAATGACTCAGAAAACACTAAACATTAATAATAATAATAAGACATTAATGATAAAACACCATTGATCAAGCATGTGAACCGACAAAATGCCATCCATCCATCCAAAAGGGGAAAATGTCCCCTAAGTTTCACAGTTGGCAGTATGTTATTAAGATGTAATTATCTTACTTGAACTGTACCATTCATCCACTTCCCTCCCCACTGAAGCTTTGTGATAGTGCATTTCATCTTTTATGAGCAATAGCTTCGATCTTGGTTCGGGATTTTAACAGTTGCAAATTATTCTGTGTTTTTGCTGCAGGCAATTTACTGAAGCCCATACATGTGGCAACCGGGAAGTTGTCTAATTGCACCAATTTGTCCTTCGCAAAACAAATATGTTGTTATTAATGTTGTCACGAACAAGGCCTAATGCTTCCATAATTTCAGCATTCCATAAACCTGGTAGTTCTTAATTTTCCTTGATGGTTTTGCCCCAGTCAAACTGTTGTATCATTCAGCAACCCCCTGACCTCCTGAACATGCAAAGGACCACCAAACTAACTGGGGGAGTGGGCAGATGCATGGCAGATTAAGTTTAATGCGGATAAATGTGAGGTTATCCACTTTGGTATCAAAAACAGGAAGGCAGATTACTATATAAATGGCGTCAAGTTGGGAAAAAGGGATGTACAACAGGATCTGAGGGTCCTTGTTCATCAGTCTATGAAAGTAAGCATGCAGGTACTGCAGGCAGTGAAGAAAGCGATGGCATGTTGGCCTTCATAACAAGAGGAGTCGAGTATAGGAGCAAAGAGGTCCTTCTGTAGTTGTACAGGGCCCTAGTGAGACCACGCCTGGAGTATTGTGTGCAGTTTTGGTCCTCTAATTTGAGGAAGGACATTCTTGCTATTGAGGAAGTGCAGCGTAGGTTTACAAGGTTAATTCCTGGGATGGTGGGACTGTCATATGCTGAGAGAATGGAACGGCTAGACTTGTACACTCTGGAGTTTAGAAGGATGAGAGGGGATCTTATTGAAACATATAAGATTGTTAAGGGTTTGGACACATTAGTGGCAGGAAACATGTTCCCGATGTTGGGGGAGTTTAGCATTTCCAAACCAAAGGCAACACAGCTTTAGCATTTCCAAACTATATTTTCAAACCACATTAAGGGCACTGACAGGTCAGTAAAACCACTCACAGTTTAGTAGACATGTGTTCAGTGTTATTCACAGCTCAGACTGAGAGACGTGACCCTCTCGCTCCCCATCTTGCAGAGACTGACTGCGGCACTCAACACATCCGGGTCTTATAGTCCCTCCGGCAGGGGCGTGGCCTTCAGGAGAGAGAATCTCAACATTTTTTAAACACTAATAACTCTTTTATTTTTCATCGAAGCGGAGGGGGACTCTGAGTAAGATGACCAAAAATCACAGCCGTAAGTGGCAGTGTTTTTTCTAAAATCAATATACAGAACAACAGGAAGTTGTCAAGATCAGACTTTTAGTAATATAGATAATATTTGACACAATTTTTCACACATATATATATACACCACATGTATAGCTCCAGCTTGGAGTGACTAATTTTGTACCCTGAGATTTCTCTCTTCCCTTACCTCATCTTCCATGTAAAAATCTATATAATTAAAAGTCTCATCTTGACCACTTCCTGTCCGCGCTGTATATTGATTTTAGAAAACACGCTACCATATATCGCTATGATTTTTTGGCCATCTTATTCACAGTCCTCCTCCGCTGAGGCAGCCCTGAGGGTTTTTCCGATCGATGAAAAATAAAAAAGTTATGACAGTTTAGAAAATCTTGTGATCAGTTGATTGGTCCTCTCGCCTGTCAATCACCATGATGAAGGTAGCGCCCCTTCTGGGGGGATGGCAGGACTATAAAACCCCGGATACCTGGACGTGAGTCAGTCAGTCTGAAAGATTGGGAGGGAGAGGCCACAACTCTGTTTCTGCTGT
The DNA here is from genome assembly GCA_035221665.1 of Okamejei kenojei. NCBI lineage: Eukaryota > Metazoa > Chordata > Chondrichthyes > Rajiformes > Rajidae > Okamejei > Okamejei kenojei. The sequence goes on from CM069157.1 coordinate 3,863,848, forward strand.
GAGTCTGCTGAACTGTGAGTCTACCCTTTATGTGCTTTGTGTCGTTATGTGGTTATGTGGTTATGTGCTTTGTGTGGTTAACCCTTAATGTGCTTGCAATAAATGATTTGTTAGCCAGCAACGTGCTTGCAATGAATGATGATTTGTTAACACTTAATGTGCTTGGAATAAATGATTTGTTAGCCCTTAATGAAATGAAATGAGTTGTTTGGCCTACCCTATGCTTTTTTTTTTGCTTTGGCTTTGCTTTGCTTTGTTTGAGCTCACCTGAAATGAAAGCAAATGGATTTTATTGTTGGCTGGCCCTGCCTACCCTGTGCTTGACTTGACGTGAAATCGATTGACATGACATGAAATGGATTAAAATGGATTGTGGGCCCTGCACTCACTGTGCTTGACTTGACTTGACCCACAACACCCATGCCAGCACTCCAGAATCCCCCCCCACTGGCCACCAGTATTGGAATTGGTGGTGAAGTGGAATATTGCATTGGGGGACCAGCCCTCCCTTGTGACCCGCATACACCCACGCACACACACACACACACACACACACACACACACACACACACACGTTTATATATATATATATATATATATGCGCCCACACTGAAGATTTTTCTTGTTTATTATATGGTTTACAGTGCACTCTGTTTACATATTGTTGTGCTGACGCAAGTAAGAATGTCGTTGTTCTATCTGGGACACAGGACAATAAAACACTCTAGACTCTGGTTTCTTGCTTCCATTCTTCACCAACTTTGTCCTAAGGCCTTTAGTTGGGGGCTGAGTGGAAGGGGGACGGTTTTAAAAAAAAAAAAGCTCCCTGTTCTCAGAGCTCTGCTCTTAAATCTATTGCAAGACGGGACTAAGCAAACGATGTCCAGGAAAACATACGTAGACTCGAGGAATTGCAGATGCTGGTTTGCAAAGAAAGGCTCAAAGTGCTGGAGTAACTCAGCAGGTCAGACAAAATCTCTGAAGAACATGGCTAGGCGACGTTTCTGGGCGGCATCCTCCGTCAGACTGATTGTAGTCAGGGGGCAGACAGTTGGAAGAGAGGTGAGGGTGGGATAAAGCCTGGCAAGTGAAAAGTGGACACGGAAGAAGGGTCTCGACCCGAAACGTCACCTACTCCTTCTCCCCAGAGATGCAGCCCATCCCGCTGAGTTACTCCAGCATTTTGTGTCTCTCTCCGGTGTATACCAGCATCTGCAATACCTTCCTACACAAGTGATAGGTGGATACAGGTGAGGAGGTGTTTATGATTGGACTGATGGGAGGACACAGGTTAGAGATGAAAAGAAGACAAAAGGGTTTCAGATACATCGGCAGAGACCCGGGTTTGATCCCGACTACGGGGTGCTGTCTATACGGAGTTTGTACGTCCTCCCCGTTTTCTCCTAGATCTTCGGTTTCCTCCCGCACTCCAAAGATGTACAGGTATATAGGTTAATGTTAATGTAGGTGCATGGTATCAATGTAAAATTGTCCCTACAGTGTGTGTGTAGGGTAGAGTTGGTGTGCTGGTCGGCGAGGACGCGGTGGGCTGAGGGGCCTGTTTCCACACTGTATCTCTAAAACTAATCTAAACTAAACTAACCTAAACCAATATGGAGACAAAGAAGATGAAGAAAAGATGAGAAGGCACAGGACCGCTCTTATACCAAAGAGCGGCACTGAGTTCCATTCTCCTCCGTTTTGTTCCACCCTAGGCTCATCACTTTCCCCTTTCCTCTTTACCCTTTCATTAACATTAATTCTCCTGCTAAATGTAAATGCCGTGACCAGGCCTGCAAAGATCAAGCTGATTGACGGTACGCAAATTGGAGTTTATTTTATTTGTCAATTCCAGTTAGGGAAGAAATGTGGATGACAATAGACAATAGGTGCAGGAGGAGGCCTTTCAGCCCTTCGAGCCAGCACCGCCATTCACTGTGATCACGGCTGATCACCTACGACCTAAACTGCACACAATACTCCAGGTGTGGTCTCATTAGGGCCCCGTACAACTGCAATACATTACATTACGATACAATATGATACAATACGATGCGATAATACCGCATTCATCCCCGGAGGGATGGTCTGCCGACAGTCACAACACACAACAAGGTTCACAAAAAACTTGAAAGTGAAAACAAAAAGATAAAGACAAGCGACTGCTGTCTGGCCGCCGTGTGCACAGCGCCTTCACCGGAACAAACGAACAAACAAACACAGGCTTATCCCCTCGGAAGCGGATTCTAAACTAGAGTGCCCCCGGATCCCCCTTTGTTCTCCCACCATCCCTCACGCCGATCCCCCCACGCCGGGTCCCCATTGCCTTCCCCTTCCCCCTCACGCTCATTGACCGTGAGGCCTCGCCGCCGCCGAGGCTCCCATTGCCGCCGAGGCTCCTGCTGCTGCCGAGGCTCCTGCTGCTGCCGAGGCTCCTGCTGCTGCCGAGGCTCCTGCTGCTGCCGAGGGCCGCCGAGGCTCCTGCTGCTGCCGAGGCTCCTGCTGCCGCGAGGCATTGCCGCCGAGGCTCCTGCTGCCGAGGCTCCCACTGCTGCCGAGGCTCCTGCTGCTGCCGAGGCTCCTGCTGCCGCCGAGGCTCCTGCTGCCGCCGAGGCTCCTGCTGCTGCCGAGGCTACCACCGCTGCCGAGGCCCCTATCGCCGCCACCGCTGAGGCTCCTTTGGCCCAGACAGGCCTCGCCGCCCGGCTTCACCGCAGTTCCCTGGGAGGCCTGTGGGGAGAGTCGGGCCTACCGGGGCGCGTCGAGATCTTCGGTCGTCGTTACATGGGCTGGTTCCATAGCCGTAGCCGACCAGCGATCCCCGCACACTAACACTTTTACATTTTACAACAAAGCCAATTAAATGCAAATCCCGCACGTCTTTGGAGTGTGGGGGGAAACCGGAGCACCCGGAGAAAACCCACGAGTCCGCGCCGACCGCCCCGTACACTAGTGACAATTTACAGAGTCCAATTAACCTGCACGTCTTTGCAATGTGGGAGGAAACCGGAGCACCCGGAGAAAACCCACGCGGTCATGGGGAGAACGTCCAAACTCCGTGCAGACAGCGCCCGTAGTCGGGGACCTGGGTCTCAGGCAGCAACTCTACCGCTGCGCCACTGTGCCGCCCGCAAAGTTACTCCAGCAACTTGTGATTTGCAGACGAGTCCATATCGTGTTTCCACTCTGTACAGAGCCCAGAACCATGTTAAAGTATATCGGAGAAAAGAAGTGATGACTGGATTAAAAACTACATGAACATTCATTGAGTACCGACTCCGACTGGGCTGGAGATGGGTCCGCTGTATATTTAACTTGACAGGTTACAAGATAAAGGTTGCACAGGGACGGAGATTAGCTTTTATTGGGCTGGTGTTGTGTCTCTGCGATCTTCCTATCGCCGTGACAAAGAGCCAAGTAATGATACAGTAACTGCCTTTCAAGGCTTACACCAGACCCCGGGGAGTTTCCTAGTCTGCTGCCCCGGACTTTTCTCAAAGGCCATTAAGCACAGCGGTCAATAACACGATCTCCACAAGGAGGTAGCAGCAGAATACATCACTTTGTGTTACTTCCAGGATTGTGTTTTGCAAAAACTGCGCTGTGACAACGGGCTTTAATGCACTGACTGTGGAACTAAATGTGGCACTTTGGAATTCTGAATAAGTTATCCAACTAAAGCCAGTTCGATTTTGCAAACCTCAGTATCATTTGTAGAACTGATGTTATATTAATGTGCAAATTAAGGAAGATAAAAATGCTGGAGAAACTCGGCGGGTGAGGCAGCATCTATGGAGCGAAGGAATAGGTGACGTTACTGCTCCTCCTCTCTTCCATAATCTAAAATACAGCGCGGAAACAGGCTCTTCAGCTCACCGGATCCGCACCGACCAGCGATCCCCGCACACTAACACTATCCTACACACACTAGGGACAATTTACAATCTTACTGAAGCCAATTAACCTACAATCGTGTATGTCTTTGGAGTGTGGGAGGAAACCGGTGCACTGGAGAAAACCCACGCAGGTCCCGTAGTCAGGATCGAACCCTGGTCTCTGGCGCTGTTAGGCAGCATCTCTACCCGCTGTGCCACCCTGCTGAGTATGTAGCGACTCAGATAACAGTGGCCGGCTGAGTAATAAAGGCTGCTTGTCTTATCTAACTCTGCGAGAACAGCAGATTGGACAAAACGGCAACATAAGCATGTGGTTCCAGAGGGAATTCCAGAGCCATGATATGGACCGCACAGCCCTTTCACACAATGTGCACAGAGAATGTAATGTAGCATGATGGATATCTAGACTCCAACTGTTTGGCACAGAATTCCACTTTCCATTAGGCCCAGTACTTCCAGAGGCACACTGCAAAGTTAATTCTCAATTTCAATGTGATGAAGGATTTAGGTCATAAGTGATAGGTGTAGAATTAGGCCATTCGGCCCATCTAGTCTACTCCGCCATTCAATCATGCCTGATCTATCTCTCCCTCCTAACCCCATTCTCCTGCCTTCTCACCATAACCCCTGACACCCGTACTAATCAAGAATCTCTCATTCTCTGCATCAAAAACATCCAATGACTTGGCCTCCACAGCCATATGTGGCAAAGAATTCCACAGATTCACCAGCGATATAGTGTTAGTGTGCGGGGATCATTGATCGGCACTGGCTCGATGGGCCAAAGGGCCTGTTTCTGCACTGTCCCTCTGAACCTAATCCATTGTTTTGTAAAAGCATTTGATCGAAAGATCAGGGATTTGACTTAGTTTTGCTGCCTGTTCCTGATTGGTTATTTGCGTGTCACGCAGGTGGCGTGCGAAGATTTTGTACATCCCAAAATCCTGGAGCGCCACGCTCGACTGCGCGCAACTGCCTACACCACCACGCACCACGCGCGCGTATAATGTGCATCGTGCGTCGTGACGCGTAAATTATGTCGCGTAAATGACGTGCAAATGACACCCAAGTGGGACAGGCCCTTAAGTCTACCCTTTCTGTTGTATCCACAATATCTCCTCAGCTGCAAAATTCATCCTTCCTTCCACTGATTAGCAAGGACTCCAACATTGTGCGGTGTGAACGAGAACAGCAGCCGATGTCTGGATGCGTATTTAGAACCAGTAACAAATGAGAAAGTTCTGCTTCTTAATATTTATATTGGCCTTTCAATATGGTAATTTGCACGCAGGCCATTTTTTGAAAATATTGCTATTGTCTGCATCCCCTGCCTTTCGCATCAGTCTTAGACATTCAAACCCCCTTTTCAGAGAAAGAACCTTTTCTATAATTCCAGAATTCCCAGCTCATTTCAGGAGCACAGTCTATTGCCAAAGTATAATCTGTTGCAAAAGGTCAAATCTGCAGAATCGTTTGTCCAAAGTGTGACATGGAACCTACAGGCAAAATAAAATCAAGTACTTTCTTTTTCAAAGGTTGAGGTTTAAGCTAACTGTTGTCACGATGCTGAGGCTGGATTCAAACCCACAGCTAGGTCCTAATTGACAGACAGTCAGTGGTGTCTGTACGGAGTTTGCACGTTCTCCCCGTGACCCGCGTGGGTTTTCTCCGGGATCTCTGGTTTCCTCCCACACTCCAAAGACATACTGATTTGTAGGCTAATTGGCTTGGTATAATTGTAACTTGGCCCTAGCGGGTGTAGGGTGTAGTGTTAGTGTGTGGGGATCGCTGGTCGGCACGGGCTCGGTGGGCCGAAGGGCCTGTTTCCGCGCTGTACCTCTAAGTTAAACTAAACTAAGTTGTCGGGTATCAAATGTTGAACTCTTTTCATGATATCATCGTTCCAACTGCAAAGTTATTTGTCAGAGGATCATAGAGCCGAACAGCACACAAACAGGCCCTTCGGCCCAACGCGTCTGTGCCGAGCAAGTTGCCCTAAGTTGATTGCTGCTGTATTTAATTTTATTTGACTTCCTGGTTTAAAAATGTGACAATGTGCCCCATCCACCACTGTTCCTACTTTATAATTAGTTATTGCTGTGGGTGGCTTTCTTGCATTGTCCAACGCGATCTGCCTTCCTTCTTTTTGTTATGTTGGCAAGAAGCCAGGGATGGACAAGTCAATTTGAGATACTTTTAGCTTTTTTTAAATTCAGTTTACTTTTATTATCACTTGTGCAGTGAGAAGTTTTTTTGTTGTGTCCTATCCAGTCAGCGAAAAGACTATAGATGATTACAATCGAGCCGTCCACAGTGTACAGATAAGGGATCGAGGGAACAACATTTAGTGCAAGATAAAGTGTTTAGTGTTTATTTTGTTTTATTATTGTCCCATATACCTTGGAAAGACTATACATGATTACAATTGAGCTGTCCACAGTGTACAAAGGGAATAACGTTTAGTGCAAGATAAAATCCAATAAAGTCCGATTAAAGGTATTCCAAGGGGTCTCCAATGAGTTAGATGGGACCGCACTCCAGTTGGTGATATTGGGCTAGACCCAAAGATAGACACAAAAAGCTGGAGTAACTCAGCGAGTCAGGCAGCATCTCTGGGGATAAGGAATGGGTGACGTTTCGGGTCGAGATCCTTCTTCAGACTGAGAGTCAGGGGAGAGGGAAACGAGAGATGTAGAGAGTGAAATAGAGAGATATAAAAAGAATTAAAGATACGCAAAAAAGTAACAATGATAAAAGTAACAGGCCATTGTTAGCGGTGGTCAGGTGAAAACAAGCTACAGACAATGAGATTCATCGGGACGACAGTGAAACTAGTGCAATGCCTAGTGTGTGGGAGGGACGGGGAGAGGGGGGATGGAGAAATCAATATTCATACCGCTGGGTTATAAGCTGCCCAAGTGAAATATGAGGCGCTGTTCCTCCAACTTGCGTTCTCACCAATGCAGAGGAGGCCATGTCGAGATCTGGGATCTGAGCTCCTTAACAGAAGGGCAAATTATAATCCCCCTAGATAAGGCATTTGGAATGACTCGCGTTTACATTCCTGTAGCTCTTCTCAATGCAGCAGCAACCACCGTGTTCAAATGATTCAAGATGTCCTTCAAACACAACAAAAGTAACGAGTTGAAAACAATGGCTGTGAGGAGTCGACTGGTCGTGAATAGATCCCAGGTTAATTAATGAATCAGCCAGCCAAAGTTTCACATTCTTGACACGTCTCCAGAAAAAATATAGTTTGGCAAAACAGCTCATTCAATTCACACTGATCTCTCTCCAAAAATACATCAACACTTTCAATTCATGCCTGACAATATACCTTTAGTTAAGTTTAATTTAGTTTAGTAAAGATTACTTTGGCCTAGTCTCGTCTAGTTTATTGTCACGTGTACTGAGGTACAGTGAAAACCTTTTGTTGTGTGCTAACCAGTCAGCGGAAAGACAATACATGATTACTATACGGGTGCTGTCTGTACGGAGTTTGTACGTTCTCCCCGTGACCTGCGTGGGTTTTCTCCGGGTGCTCCAGTCTCCTCCCGCCCTCCAAAGACGTGCAGGTATGTAGGCTTTATATATGGGCTTGGTATAAATGTAAATCGTCCCCAGTGTGTGCAGGATAGTGTTAGTGTGCGGGGATCGCTGGTCGGCATGGACTCGGTGGGCCGAAGGGTGTAGGAAGGAACTGCAGATGCTAGTTTAAACCGAAGATAGATATAAAAAGCTGGAGCAACTCAGCGGGACAGGCAGCATCTCTGGAGAGAAAGAATGGGTAACGTTTCGGGTCGAGTTACTCCAGCTTTTTGTGTCTATCTTGGGCGGGCCAAAGGGCCTGTTTCCACGACTATTCACGATTCAAGATTCAAGAGAGTTTATTGTCGTGTGTCCAAGAGAGGACAATGACATTCTTGCTTTGCTTCAGCACACCAGAACATAGTAGGCATGAATACAGAACAGATCAGCGTGTCCATATACCATTATATAAATATATACACACATCAATAAATAAACTGATAAAGTGCAAATAAACAGATAATAGGCTATTAATGTTCAAAGTTTTGTTTGAGTTGATTTCAATAGCCTGATGGTTGTGGCAGCTATTCCTGAACCTGGACGTTGCAGTCTTCAGGCTCCTGTACCTTCTACCTGAAGGTAGCAGGGAGATGAGTGTGTGGCCAGGATGGTGTGGGTCCTTGATGATGCTGCCAGCCTTTTTGAGGCACCGACTGTGATAGATCCCCTCGATGGAAGGGAGGTCAGAGCCGATGATGGACTGGGCAGTGTTTACTACTTTTTGTAGTCTTTTCCTCTCCAGGGCGCTCAAGTTGCCGAACCAAGCCACGATGTAACCGGTCAGCAAGCTCTCTGCTGTGCACCTGTAGAAGTTAGAGAGAGTCCTCCTTGACATACCAACTCTCCGTAATCTTCTCAGGAAGTAGAGGCGCTGATGAGCTTTCTTTATAATTGCATCAGTGTTCTCGGACCAGGAGAGATCTTCAGAGATGTGCACGCCCAGGAATTTGAAGCTCTTGACCCTTTCAACCATCGACCCATTGATATAAACGGGACTATGGGTCCCCATCCTACCCCTTCCAAAGTCCACAATCAGTTCCTTGGTTTTGTTGGTGTTGAGGGCCAGGTTATTGCGCTGGCACCATTTGGTCAGTTACTCGATCTCTCTTCTATAGTCTGACTCGCCCCCATCGGTGAAACGTCCCACAACAGTGGTGTCATCAGCGAACTTGATGATGTCTTGCAAAGTTATCCAGAGATTAAAATTTCACAAGTACAAGGCCTTTAAAGATAATCGGTATTTCACATAATCTCAACTGTGTATAACCGTACTGACATTTCACCCCATTCTCTGTGGACGAAGGTCTCGAGGTAACGTTTGTTTTATTGCATATGAGCAGTGAAATATTAAGGATCAATTACAGTGGCACATTTCATCTGGAGCAACTTTCAGAGACACCAGTGCGAATAAATTAATGCTAAAATTGTGCTTTCAGAAGGTGATGCTGAAAATGTGAGAATGTGTAACTGCAATTAGATCCAATTACGGTGTCAATTTCACATGGAATCACGTACCAGAAGCGATCTCGCTTGAAAGTTGCATTTATTTCACCACTCCAGTTCTTTAGACTGTAGAGATACAGCGTGGAAACAGGCCCTTCGGCCCACCGAGTCCGCGCCGACCAGCGATCCCCGCACACTAGCACCATCCTACACACACTAATGACAATTTACAATTTTATCAAAGTCAATTTACCTACAAACCAGCACGTCTTTGGAGTGCGGGAGGAAACCAGAGATCCCGGAGAAAACCCACGCAGGTCACGGGGAGAACGTACAAACTCCGTACAGACGGCGCTCGTAGTCGGGATCGAACCCAGGTCTCTGCCGCCCGTAATCATTTAATCTCAGCGTGGTAAACACCTTACGCATCGGAAATGATGAGACCTTTACAAACATTACAACTCACATTCGTGCCAAATGAGAGATGTATTACTGTGGAGATATTTCAGCACAGCCCTCTGCGCGTTTGCCAATAGACTGACAGACTTGATTAATTTCTTACATTTGGCCCTCTGTAGCTACTGGCTGTGTGTCCCATTGCTCATTTTGATGAGAAGTTTCTCTCTCCGAGAACGCAGCTTTACTTTATGCTCAGTCAACTTCATTGAATGTCATTCTACAAATGGAACGTGCCCAAAATCAAACATATCTTGGAGCCACAGAGGCAAAGAGTCATAGGGCACGGAAACAGGCCCTTCGGCCCAACTTGCCCATGCCGTCCAAGATAGTCCCGCCTAACCGCATTTGGTCCATATCCCTCTAAACTTGTCCCATCCATGTACTTGACAAAATGTCTATTAAATGTTGAAACAAGGAACTGCAGATGCTAGTTAATATATAAAGGTACAAAGTGCTGGAGTAACTCAGCAAGTCAGGCAACATCTCTGGAGAACATGAATAGGTGATGTTTTGGGCCAAGACCCTTCTTCAGTCTGAAACGTCACTTATCCATGTTCTCCTGTTGTTGACTGATGTTACTCCAGCACTTATGTCTTTCAAGTGCTTTTATAGTCCCAGCCTCAACCACCTCCTCTGGCAGCTCGCTCCATACACCCACCACCCTCTGTGTCAAAATGTTGCCCCTCAGGTCCTTATTAAATCTTGCCCCTCTCACCTTAAAGCTATGTCCCCTAGTTCTTGATTCCCCTACTCTGGGAAATACACTCAGGAAATAGACAGGTAGCAACTCTGGAGAGAAGGAATGGGGGATGTTTCAGTTCGAGACCCTTCTTCAGACGAAGGGTCTCGACCCGAAACGTCACCCATTCCTTCTCTCCAGAGCTGCTACCTGTCCTGCTGAGTTACTCCAGCATTTTGTGCCGTTTAATCGTCGGTTTAAACAAGCATCTGCAGTTCCTTCCTACAAATAATCTCTTCCACTGATTTCCACTTTGCATAAAGCTGATTCATCTTTTCATCCATGATTCCTGTGGACAATTTTCTCCTCTGTCACTGACGTGCCTGTAATTCAAATGTCCAAGCCTTTTATTTGCGTGGCTGTAGGGTAACTCAAATCTCATTGCAGCAATTGGTGCATGTGACAATAGATGTGAACTTGAACTTGAACTTAAACTATTTCTTTAGTCAGAGGGCGGTGAATCTGTGGGATTCTTTGCCACAGAAGGCTGTGGAGGTCAAGTCAGTGGATATTTTTAAGGCAGAGACAGATAGACTCCTGATTTGTACGGGTGTCAGGGGTTACGGGGAGAAGGCAGGAGAATGGGGTTAGAAAGGAGAGATAGATCAGCCATGATTGAGTCAAGTCAAGTCAAGTCACTTTTATTTCTATAGCACATTTAAAAAACAACTCTCGTTGGCCAAAGTGCTTTACATTGGTGGAGGTACTAACGTTATACAACAGTGGTTCACAGATTAAATACAAACATCACTACATATAGTCCTAGCTCAGAGGACGTCAAGAAAGGCTTGGGAGATGAGTTTTTAGTCTCGACTTAAAGGAGTCGATGGAGGGGGACAGTTCTGATGGGAAGAGGGATGCTGTTCCACAAGTAGACTCGATGGGCCGAAAGGCCTCATTCTGCCCCTGAAACCTATTGACCTTGTGACATGAACCTTTCTGTTTCCTTCTTGATATCCTCCTAATCTGCCACGGAGGCACTGTAGTAATCCAGTTCAGTTTAGTTTATTGTCACGCGTACCGAGGTACAGTGAAAAGCTTCTGTTGCGTGCTAACCAGTCGGCAGAAAGACAATAACATGATTACAGTCGAGCCATTCACAGTGTACAGATACAGGATAAGGGAATAATGTTTAGTGCAAGGTAAAGCCAGCAAAGTCTGACCAAGGATCGTCCGAGGGTCACCAAAGAGGTAGATAGTGGATAGTCAATGGGTCAACGGCTTGGGGGCAGCGGGGTGGCGCAGCGGTAGAGTAGCTGCCTCACAGCGCCAAACACCCAGGTTCGATCCTGACTACGGGTTCTGCCTGTGCGGAGTTTGCACGTTCTCCCTGTGACTGCGGGGGTTTTCTAGCACTTTGCGTTTACCATGGACAGCTTCCTTGTATCGCAGGTGGACAAAAGTGCTGGAGAAACTCAGCGGGTGCAGCAGCATCTACGGAGCGAAGGAAATAGGCAACGTTTTGGGCCGAAAGCCTGAAGGGTTTCGGCCCGAAACGTTACCTATTTCCTTCCTGAAGGATTTCGGCCCGAAACGTTGCCTATTTCCTTCGCTCCATAGATGCTGCTGCACCCGCTGAGTTTCTCCAGCACTTTTGTCTACCTTCGATTTTCCAGCATCCGCAGTTCCTTCTTAAACAAATTCTTTGCATTGCAGATTGGCACGATGATTGTAAATACAACTCTACAACTCCCCCCCCCCCCCCCTCCCTTTTTCACACTGTACAACCCCTCCCCGTTCTGTTGTGGGGTAGCCTGACTCCCTTCCCCACCACCCACCCCGCCCCCCTTTTCCCCCTCCCCAATCTTTGCACATCCCAAATCGTCACTTTAATTTTATGTTTAATGATGTGTTTTATGACCAGTTTCCCTCCTGGGATAAATAAAGATCCATAGCTTCGTATCATATTGTTTATGCTGTCGGGGCCCTGCCTCTTAAAGACAACGCTATTTCCAGGTGAAAGGACGTGTGGAATTTTAATCTGGCTGCAACCAATCTACTGCATCTGTTATTCTTGTCGATTGACAAGGTGGGATTAGCCCCAGAACCTTTTGTACCAAAGATCCTATAGCGGAGCAAGATAGACCACTCCTGCTAAATGCAATGGGCTGACGTGTAGTACGCAACGGAGCGGAACGTGGGCCTTTTTTTCATCCATTTCAGTAACCCGACCCAACCCGACCCAACCCGACCCGCAGTGTGATCAAGGTTGCGGGGGAACAGTTTGTATTAATAAATTATAATTCTGAAAATGAGGAGACGATTTTTACCAAAGAACTTTTATTTTTACGAGGATGTTTCCGTAACCGGCTCCCGTCTCCGCTCTAGTATCTTTGCTCCGCTACGGGATCTTTGGGGCGGAGACGGAAGCCGGTTACGGAAATGGGGCCAAAAATTACCCGTGAATCTGCCCATGACCGTACTCACGTCATTTTCGTCGAGTGGACTATCGTGCTCGCTGTAGGATCTTTGTTTTGTACTTCAGAATCGGAGCTGCATTTTGTGAAGTCAAAAGACTTCAAATGGCTGCAAGTGGAAATTACCATTTAAACTAACCACAAAAGAAATCGAGAAAACGTACAGATGGCTCTAATCCAGCCACAAGAACAACGCACGGCAGTGTGATTTCAAGTCGACTCCAGTACGGAGTGTTCGAGTTACAGCTGTCAGCTGGAGATTAAATTTATGCAGGGCATATTCTATGATAATTGGGCTTGTTACCAGAAGCCACTGACGCATCCATTCCATATCAACTTTCTCTGAGTCTTTGTGCAGTCTTATGGTTCATAAGTTCATCAGTTATGGGAGCAGAATTACGCCATTCGGCCCATCAAGTCTACTCCGCCATTCAATCGTGGCCGATCGATCTCACCCTCCTAACCCCATTCTCCTGCCTTCTCCCCATAACCCCTGACACCCGTACTAATCAAGAATCTATCTATCTCTGCCTTAAAAATATCCATTGACTTGGCCTCCACAGCCATCCCACGGATTCACCACCCTCTGACTAAAACAATTCCTCTTAAAGGGATATGTTTAAGAAGGAACTGCAGATGCTGGAAAATCGAAGGTTGATAAAAATGCTGGAGAAACTCAGCGGGTGCAGCAGCATCTATGGAGCGAAGGAAATAGGCAACGTTTCGGGCCAAAACCCTTCAGGAAGGAAATAGGTAACGCTTCGGGCCGAAACCCTTCAGGGTTTCGTCCCGAAACGTTGCCTATTTCCTTCGCTCCATAGATGCTGCCTCACCCACTGAGTTTCTCCAGCATTTTTGTCCTCCTAAAGGAACATACTTTACTTCGCACCGAGATTCCCATTAAGCATATAACCATATAACAATTACAGCACGGAAACAGGCCCTCTCGGCCCTTCCAGTCCGTGCCGACCATTTGTTTTCCCCTAGTCCCATCTACCTGCACTCAGACCATACCCCTCCATTCCCTTCACGTCCATATACCTATCCACTTTACTCTTAAATGTTAAAATCGATCCTGCCTCCACCACTTCTGCTGGAAGCTCATTCCACACAGCCACCACCCTCTGAGTAAAGAAGTTCCCCCTCACGTTACCCCTAAACTTCTGTCCCTTAATTCTCATGTCATGCCCTCTTGTTTGAATCTTCCCTACCCTCAATGGGAAAAACGTATCCATGTCAACTCTGTCTATCCCTTTCATCATTTTAAAGACCTCAATCAAGTCCCCCCTTAACCTTCTGCGCTCCAGTAAATCTCCTCTGTACTCTCTCTATTTTGTTGACATCCTTCCTATAACTAGGCGACCAAAATTGTACACCATACTCCAGAATTGGTCTTACCAATGCCTTGTACAATTTTAACATTATTTCCCTACTCCTATATTCAATGCTCTGATTTATAAAGGCCAGCACACCAAAGGCTTTCTTTACCACCCTATCTACATGCGATTCCACCTTCAGGGAACTATGCACAGTTATTCCTAGATACCTCTGTTCCACAGCATTCCACAAATCCCTACCATTTACCATGTACGTCCTATTTTGATTTGTCCTGCCATTGCTAAAACTACCCATGGAATGAAAACAAAGAGGCCCTTTTTATCATCCGCTTGGTGATAAAGTTAAAATTTATATCTGCTTTCAAGAAACACAATCCCACAATCATTTTTTTTGCATTTTTGAGCATAAGGGAGGATGGTAATGACATTACTTACATTTCTCCGGACAGAAACTATTCCCCGTAATAAAGAACGTGCAGAAATATGAAACATTAATTTTTTAGATTAATTTTCTAGTGTCAGGTTGTTGTGAGAAACGTAATCTTCAGTTTAGTTTATCGTCACGTGTGCCATGGACAGCTTTCATTGCGTGCTAACCAGTCAGCGGAAAGACAACACATGGTTACAATCGATCCACTCACAGTGCATAGATACATGATAAGGGAATAACGTTTAGTGCAAGGTAAAGCCAGCAAAGTCCAATCAAAGATAGTCCGAGGGTCACCAAAGAGGTGGGATGTAGTTCAGCACTGTTCTCTGGTTGTGGTGGGGTTTCAGGCCTTCATAACTGCCCTGGGACTAGATTTGGTAAACCACCTTCTTGAGCCACTGTTTTGATTAATTGATTGAAAGAAAGAGCATGGAGACAGGCCGTTCGGCCCATTGAGTCCATGCCGACCATCGATCGCCCGTTCACGCTAGTTCTGCATTGTCCCACCTTTGCATCCATTCCCTGCCTGCAGGGGCCAATTTACAGAGGGCCAATTAACCTACAGACTCGCACGTCTTTGGGATGTGGGAGGAAACCTGAGCACCTGGAGGAAAGCCACACAGTCACAGGGAGAACGTGCAAACTCCTCAATGGGGCAACATAGAGCAACGAGTGATCGATGGTTGGCAGGGATTCATACGTTCATGTCAGAGGAGCAGAATTAGGCCATTCAGCCCATCAAGTCTACTGCACCATTCCATCATGACTGATCTATCTTTCAATCTCAACCCAATTCGACCAAGCCGACTAATTTATTTCGTCAGACAGCGGTGACTCTGTGGAATTAATTGGAATCCATTCATGTGGAATTCATTGCCTCAGTCGGCTGTGGAGGCCAAGTCATTGGATATTTTCAAAGCGGAGATTGACAGATTCTTGTTTAAGAAAGAACTGCAGATGCTGGAAAAATCGAAGGTAGGCACAAAATGCTGGAGAAACTCAGCGGGTGAGGTAGCATCTATGGAGAGAAGGAATTGGCAATGTTTCGGGTCGAGACCCTTCTTCAAACTGATGATTAGATTCTTGATGGGAAAGATAGATCAGCCATGGTTGAATGGCGGAGTAGACTTGATGGGCCGAATGGCCTAATTCTGCTCCTAGAACTTACGAACTTATGAACTCGCTGCAGAGTGAGGTTTCAGCCGGTACTATGCCACGTCTCCTTCTGCAAAGAGAAACTTAATCCACTCTGGGAAAGGCATTAGTGTCACTTGTGAGATATTAGCTCCAGTGGAATTCTTTGCAGATGTCTCTTGAAACTTTCCACAGGAGTTTGGGTCATAAGGGAACGAGCGAGAGAAAAAAAACAAGCATATGCTGAATCCGCGGGCCAGCTATTGTAGCGCAGTTCAGAGTTGGCAGCAGCCTGTCAACAAGGGCAATGAATGAGGAGCGGATGTCCAACGTTCTGCCGATGGAAAATATCCAACTCATTTCGCCACCGCAGTAAAAGTTCTCATCGGTGAGATTTCCCCGCCACTCCGAAGACGTGGAGGTTTCTCGGTCAATTTGCTTCGGTAAAATTGTAAACGGTCCCTAAGACAGACACAAAACGCTGGAGTAACTCAGCGGGACAGGCGGCATCTCTGGAGAGAAGGAATGGGCGACGTTTACGGGGGCGAGACCCTTCTTCAGATTACCCCCAGTGTGTGTAGGATAGTGTGAGTGTATGGGGTAATAGCTGGGCGGCACGGACTCGGAGGGCCGAAGGGCCTGTTTCCGCACTGTATCTCTAAACTAAACTAAACGGTAGCAAAAGCCTCCAGAAATCCTGTCAGCCGAATTCTGAATGTGAAAGAATCATTGAAATGTTATTGTCAGCTTGGCTTGGTAGAATTTTACTTTGGCTATGAAAGTCATGCTGTCATGGAAACGATTGTATGGAAGTGGCAGATATGTATGGGTTGATTAAATCTAATCCAGGCTTGGCAGCATAGTCTTATTTATTGCAGCCATTGCTTACCGGAGGCTACTGTGCCTCCTGAAGCTTTGCCAACGGTGCTGACTTTAACGCTCGCTGCTGCCTCGTCTAAAGATTTCTTCAGACATTCTTCCCCAATTCTCATGCACATGGAATCATAGAGTGATACAGTGTGGAAACAGGCCCTTCGGCCCAACTTGCCCACACTGACCAACATGCCCCATCTACACTAGTCCCACCTGCCTGTGTTTGGCCCATATCCCTCTAAACCTGTCCTATCCATGTACCTGATTATCTGTTTCTTAAACATTGGGATAGTCCCAGCCTCAACTGCCTCCTCTGGCAGCTTGTTCCATACACCCACCACCCATTGTGTGAAAAAGTTACCCCTCAGATTCCTATTAAATCTTTCCCCCTTCACCTCTGGTTCAATAGGATCTCCCTTCTGAGAGATCATAAATATAAGTCTTTAATAAATCCAGGACTGATGTTAGAGTGAGAGGTACAACATGGAAACAGGCCCTTCGGCCCATCGCCCACTCGCCAGCCATAGGAACAGAATTTGGCCATTCGACCCACAAAATCTCCAAAACCATTCAATCATGGCTGCTTTTTCTTTCCCCCTCAAGCCCATTCTCCTGCCTTCTCCCCATTACCCCTGACACCCATACTAATCAAGTATCAATCACCTCTCTGCCTTAAAAATATCCATCTCCTTTCTGAAGGTACGTCCTTTAATTCTGAGGCTGTGCCCTCTGGTCTTAGACTCTCCCACTAGTGGAAAGATCCTCTCCACATCCACTCCATCCAGGACTTTTACTATTTGGTAAGTTGCAATAAGGTCCCCCCTCATAAACTCCAGCGAGTACAGGCCCTGTGCCATCATATGTGAACCCACTCATTTCTGGGGTAATTCCTCGGAAACCTCCTCTAGACCCTCCCCAGCGCCAGCACATCCTTCCTCAGATATGAGGCCAAAATTACTCACAATTCCCGTTGCTTAATCACCTCAAATTATTCTGCTCCAGCACATGGTCTGCACCAAGATCCTAGCTTCTGGAACTTCCTCCCTAGACCTCTCCACCTCTCCCGCCATCTCCACAACCAGAGAGCAGTCCTGAACTACTATCTACCTCTTTGGTGACCCTCGGACTATCCTTGATCGGACTTTGCTGGCTTTGCCTTGCACTAAACGTTATTCCCTTATCATGTATCTGTACACTGTGAATGAATCGATTGTAATCGTGTATTGTCTTTCCGCTGACTGGAAAGCACGCAACAAAAAGCTCTTCACTGTACCTCGCTACACGTGATAATAAACTGAACTGAAATGAAACTGAAAAGTCTTCATTGCCTTTGTACCTCCTGATATGGCTCAGTTTCAATTCTTATTTGACGCAGAGATGAAAGAAGGCCAGCACGGTGGCGCGGCGGTAGAGTTGCTGCCTTACAGCGCCAGAGACCCCATCTGCAGGTGCTGTCTCTACGGAGTTTGCACGTTTTTCCTGTGACCTCGTGGGTTTTCTCCGGGTGCTCCGGTTTCCTCCCACACTCCAAAGACGTGCAGGTTTGTAGGTTAATTGGCTTCGGTAAAGATTGTAAATTGTCCCAGGTGTGTGTAGGATAGTGTTAGTGTGCGGGGATCGCTGGTCGGCGCGGACCCCGTGGGCCGAAGGGCCTGTTTGCACGCTGTATCTCTCAACTAAACAAAGTATGTTCCGATGCATTCACGGCACTATATTTAAAGCCAGTTGTTACTGTTGAATATCTGATAATTACCCTGTTAACTCGAGGTGAGAAAGGCTTCAGCAATAGTCATGGTGTGGGATTTTTTTTATGCTTTTGTTTTAATTGTGATCAAGACCCAGTGTACAATTGTACAGAATGAGCCATGTAATAAACGCTTCCACCTCATTTGTCTTACCCAACACTAATTGCATTTTTAATTGCATCTCATTTCCATTTCAAATTGCTATGCGCAGGGCATTAGCTGTGTTCATTTGTGTTAATAATTACCGCACTGCTGCATTACTCATTCCGTGATTTTGCAGTCATAATCTATTCTGAGTTCCTCGTTCACCTGTAACTGATGTATTTTCTATCTCCAGTAACGTTCGCTGTTTGGGACTCTTTCAGTTACAATAGCATGTAAGGAGGCACAAGAATCTGTTGACGCTGGTTTGCAAAGTGGTGCAGTGGCAAAGTTTAGTTTAGTTCAGAGATACAGCACGGAAACAGGCCCTACGGCCCACCGTGTCCCTGAAAGGAGTGGAGGGGGGGGGGGGGGGGGTAAAGGGACAAGTGTAGCATCTCTTGCGGGGGAGGGGAATCCCCGTTCTCTGAAGAATGAGGACATTTGTGAAGACCGGGTGTGGAACACCTCATCGTGGGAGCAGATGCGGCGTAGACGGAGGAATTGGGAATAGGGGATGGAGTCCTTACAGGAAGCAGGGTGGGAGGAAGAGTAGTCCAGGTAGCTCTGGGAGTCAGTTGGTTTGTAGTGGATGTCGGTCAGGAGGGACCCTTGTCCACTTTCCCTTGCACCCGCAATAGATGCTACACTTGTCCCTTCACCTCCCCCCTCCACTCCTTTCAGGGACCCAAGCAGTCCTTCCAGGTCCGACAGAGGTTCACCTGCACCTCCTCCAACCTCATCTACTGCATCCGCTGCTCTAGATGCCAGATGATCTATATCGGTGAGACCAAGCGGAGGCTTGGCGATCGTTTCGCCGAACACCTCCGCTCGGTCCGCAATAACCAACCCGACCTCCCGGTGGCTCAGCACTTCAACTCCCCCTCCCATTCTGTATCCGACCTCTCGGTCCTGGGCCTCCTCCACGGCCAGAGTGAGCAACACCGCAAGTTGGAGGAACAGCACCTCATATTCCGCTTGGGGAGTCTGCATCCTCTGGGCTTGAACATTGAATTTTCTCAATTCTGTTAACCCTTGTTGTCTCCTCCCCTTCCCACCTCTCCCTCAGCCCTCGAGCTCCTCCTCCTCCTTTTTCCTTTCTTCTCTCCCCCCCACTTCCCATCAGTCTGAAGAAGGGTTTTGGCCCGAAACGTTGCTTATCTCCTTCGCTCCTTAGATGCTGCTGCACCCGCTGATTTTCTCCAGCCTTTTGTGAAACCACCACACTTGTACATCTTTGGAGCGCGGGGGGGAAACTGGAGCATCGAGAGAAAACCACACAGGTGTTTCTGTTCTATGTTTCAATGAGATATCCTCTCATCCTTCTAAACTCCAGAGTATACAAGCCCAGCTGCTCCATTCTCCAAATGTTACATTTATATCAAGCCAATTGACCTACAAACCTGTACGTCTTTGGAGTGTGGGAGGAAACCGAAGATCTCGGAGAAAACCCACGCCGGTCACGGGGAGAACGTGCAAACTCCGTACCGACGGCACCCGTAGTCAGGATCGAACCGGGGTCTCTGGCGCTGTGAGGCAGCAACTCTACCGTTGCCTCTACCGTCACAAGTAACTCAGCCTGACCCGCTGAGTTACTCCAGCACTTTGTGTTTCACTCAGGTTTCCAGCATCTGCAGTTCCTCGCGCCTGTTCTTTTATAATGTGCCTTTGTACTTGCGGGGAATACAAATTATTCTCTGCGCTTTGCTTCCCGCACCATCCATTAAAGTGATAAATTCCCCTCACATCCCGCACTGTCGGGCTCCCCTGTTTCTACATTCACTCTCTCAGGGCGTGCTGTAAATGATAGTCTACAGAACACACGGTGCATAATACATGTAGAATTTAAAATTCAACAATGTCATCCATGCCGACCAGTTTTAATGGCTATCATACATCTGCGTGGGTGCCACAGTCTGTAGCCTGGATTTATAAATGTTGCTGGAACAATTACTCTCTTGCGACAAGATGAAGATGTAGCTTTTCCGCGCAGTTCGCCACAGCAGCCAGGAAGCGGGATTTTCTCTTGTGAGCCGCATTAAATATCACCAGCCTCACCGCACGCAAGAACACTCACGCCCTTCGCATTTCCACACCAAGAAGCGGCATCACTTTCGAAGCTGCAGCAGTGGCGCAGCGGTAGAGTTGCTGCCTCACAGCGCCGGATGGCCCAGGTTCGATCCTGACTACGGGTGCTTGGCTGTACGCTATCCCCATGACCGCGTGGGTTTTCTCCGGGAGCTCCGGTTTCCTCCCACACTCCAAAGACCTACAGGTTTGTAGGCTAATTGGCTGGGTATAAATGTGCGTGTAGGATCGTGGCCAGCGAGCGTCGATTCGCTGGCCGGTGCAGACTTGTTGGGCCGAAGGGCCTGTTTCCGCTCTCAACTGAACGTGAGATAGCATAGAACTAGTGTGTACGGGTGACCAATGGGCCGAAGGGCCTGTTTCCACGCTGAAACTGTCAACGGAACTAAAAATGTATATTTATTTTTCATAGTTTTACAACTTTTGATCCTCGTAGTTTAAAAATTTCCGTGAAAATTGGTTCAAAGAATAAATTGGCAGCATTTGCTGATCTAACCCTAGCACGCTGACAACGAGATTCGTCAGCAACTTGATGAAGTGGGTGCCCCCCCAGTTTGAATCAATTACATAGTTCCAGATACTCTTCACGCTGATGGTGCTCAAGGGCCTGTCCCACTTACCCGATTTGTTTTCGGCGACTGCCGGCACCCGTCATAGTCGCAGCAGGTGGCCGCAAATTTTCAACATGTTGAAAATCCAGCGGGGACCAGAAAAAGGTACGACTCTTTGGGGCGCCTACTCGCGACCATACAGGCGTCATCCTAGCACAACCAGAGTGCAGGAGTGGAAGATTGCAATCTTCACGTGGGTTTCGACTAATGCAATCAACTCGACGTACACAAACAGAAGATCAAATAGAACAAGTTGTCCAACAACATTAGGCTGTGCACGCCACACGACAGAAGAAGAAGAACCAGAGTGCAGGGCTGAACTAGTATCCACATCATCGGCAACCCCCGGACTATCCTTGATCGGACTTTGTTGACTTAACTTGCACTGTACGATATCCCTTATCATAGAAACACAGACATAGAAAATAGGTGCAGGGGGAGGCCATTCGGCCCTTCAAGCTAGCACCGCCATTCATTGTGATCATGGCTGATCGTCCCCTATCAATAACCCGTGCCTGCCTTCTCCCCATATCCCTTGACTCCACTAGCCCCTAGAGCTCTGTCTAACTCTCTCTTAAACCCATCCAGTGACTTGGCCTCCACTGTGTATCATGTATCTGTACACTATAAATAGATCGATTGTAATGTGGCTTTCTGCTGACTCTTCCCCGAACCTCGGTACATAGAAACATAGACAATAGGTGCAGGAGCAGGCCATTCGGCCCTTCGAGCCTGCACCGCCATTCAATATGATCATGGCTGATCATCATTTAAAATTCACATGATTACAGGGAGAACTCCATACAGGTAGCACCCTTAGTCAGGTGATCGTGGAGGCTCATGATCATCGGATGCAAGGGCTACAAACACTTCTGTTTCAGCTGTCCCTGAAATGCTGGGAACTGACAAGACGGGGTAGAGAGTGTGACACTGCTGTCGGAGGCAGTAAGTGCCTTGGAGGTAAGCCAGCAGACCAGCTCGAGCAGTGCATACGTGCCCACTGTGTGTGGGTCAAGCAGGCTGCGTCTATGCATCATGTCCAACATCCTAGGACACCACACTAAGGGAAGCATCGCTTACTTCTAAACCAGCTCGGCAGAATGCAAGGCCTAAGGCCGGGGGCACGGTGGCGCAGCGGGTAGAGCTGCTGCCTCACAGCTCCAGAGGCCCTGGCTTGATCCTGAATCCGGGTGCTGTCTGTACGGAGTTTGCACGTTCTCCCCGTGACCCGCGTGGGTTTTCTCCGAGATCTTCAGTTTCCTCCCGCACTCCACAGACGTACAAATTTACGCGTCTCGACCCGAAAAGTCGCCTATTCCTTCAATCCATAGATGCTGCCTCACCCGTTGAGTTCCTCCAGCATTTGTTGTCTACTTATGAACCTATGATAGCTAGGTCAGGGAGAATGGAGAGGGGATCCATCCAGTTACTTTTTCTGGAGCCATTGGGATGCAACTGTGGTGTATTTACAACATTTACACGGGTACATGGATAGGGCAGGCTTAGCGGGATATGGGCCGAAAACAGGCAGGTGGGACGAGTGTAGATGGGCATGTTGGCCGATGTGGGCTGAAGGGCCTGTTCCATACCGGGTCACTCTCTGACAAACCGTTTATCTGGGGCCTCAGTGCTGTATTTGCTCAGCAAACGGCTTGGACCTCTGCTGTACGGTTACGATTTTAGGCTTTAGAGATGCAGCGTGGAATCAGGCCCTTCGGCCCACTGAGTTTGTGCTGAGTTTGTACCCCAGCACTGCTCCGTACTAAATCAACTACCTCCGTTGGCAGCTGTTCTTGTGCAGAACTATTTAGACTATAGACTACACTTTAGACCGTAGAGACACAGCAAGGAATCAGGCCCTTCAGCCCACGGGCTCTGTGCCGACCAGCGATCACCCCATACACCAGCACCGTCCCACACGAGCGAAACTACCTCTTCTGGCAGCTCATTCCACATAACCACTGCCATCTGATGACATCTGGTTATCCGGCAGAGCCACTGGCTCGCCGTGCCAGGGACCGTGGTTCAATCCTGACTTTAGGCTTTAGAGATACAGTGTGGATAAAGGCCCCTCAACCCATCGAGTCCACGCTGACCAGCGATCACCCCGAACACTAGCGCTATCCTACACACAAGGGACAATTTTCAGAAGCCAAATTAAGCCGACAAACCTGCACGTCTTTGGAGTGTGGGAGGAAACATGAGCACCCGGAGAAAACCCACACAGCTCCCAGGTACAAGTTCTGTACGGACAGCACCCCAGGTCAGAATCGAACCTGGGACTCCGGCACTGACTGGCAGAAATTCTACCGCTGCGCCTCCAAACCAGGTTTCCTTCTGACTAATACATCATTGTAGGGCGGCACGGTGGCGCAGCGGTAGAGTTGCTGCCTGACAGCGCCGGAGACCCGGGTTCGATCCCGACTATGGATGCTGTCTGTACGGAGTTTGCACATTCTCCCGTGTGGGTTTCCTCCGAGATCTTCGGTTTCCTCCCGCACTCCAGGTTTGTAGATTAATTGGCTTGGTATAAATGTAAATTGTCCCTGGCGTGTGTAGGGTAGTGTTAATGTGCGGGGAAGGCTGGCCGGTGCGGACTCGATGGGCCGAAGGGCCTGTTGTGGTGCTGCATTTCAAATCTAAACTTACACCATTCTGTAGGCATGAGAATGACTTATCTGGACCAGACTTAGATTGAAGATGGAGAGAGAAAATATACATAATACTCGCCAGAATAGGTTTCATTTTACACACGTGGTTAATAGTCAAACATTCCAATAATGATTGTACCAGAAAAAATATATCTTTAAATATTCCGCTTGCAAGACTTTGGCTTCAGGACTAAAACATATGCTGCCAACATATTTCTGCAGGTAATTTGACTGCAATCATTCTCCTTCCTTGACGAGGCGATACTGCATGTTTCCATGAAAAGCAGTCAAAGTAATAAGGTGGACAAAAATGTTGGAGAAACTCAGCGGAAAATAGGCAACGTTTCGGGTCGAAACCCTTCTTCAGACGCCGACCCGAAACATCGCCTATTTTCTTCGCTCCACAGATGCTGCCTCACCTCACCCGCTGAGTTTCTCCAGCACTTTAATCCACCTTCGATTTTCCAGCATCTGCAGTTCCTTCTTAAACACTCAAAGTAATAAGCTGTGGATGATTATAAAAGGAATATGCAGTCCTATTGTTTAAAAAACAATCACATTAATTACTTTCCATTGGGTTGTAATTGTTCGCAACATGCCATCTCAATGCATATCTCTTGAGTTTAGAGTCTGGAAACATAGAAACATAGAAACATAGAAATTATTCGGCCCTTCGAGCCTGCACCGCCATTCAATATGATCATGGCTGATCATCCAACTCAGTATCCTGTACCTGCCTTCTCTCCATACCCCCTGATCCCTTCAGCCACAAGGACCACATCCAACTCCCTCTTAAATATGGCCAACAAACTGGCCTCAACTACCTTCTGTGGCAGAGAATTCCACAGATTCACCACTCTCTGTGTGGAAAACGATTTTCTCATCTCGGTCCTAAAAGACTTCCCCCTTATCCTTAAACTGTGACCCCTTGTCCTGGACTTTCCCAACATCAGGAACAATCTTCCTGCATCTAGCCTGTCCAACCCCTTAAGAATTGTTTAAGTCTCTATGAGATCACCCCTCAATCTTCTAAATTCCAGCGAGTACAACCCAAGTCTATCCAGTCTTTCTTCATATGGAAGTCGTGCCATCCCAGGAATCAGTCTGGTGAACCTTCTCTGTACTCCCTCTATGGCAAGAATGTCTTTCCTCAGATTAGGAGACCAAAACTGTACGCAATACTCCAGGTGTGGCCTCACCAAGACCCTGTACAACTGCAGTAGAACCTCCCTGCTCTTGTACTCAAATCCTTTTGCTATGAATGCCAACATACCATTAGAAACAGGCCCTTCGGTCCACTGAGTCTATGCTAACCATATGTGGAAGTCCCTTCTTCAGACTAGACTCGATAAACTAGATCGGGGTGGGGAACCTGCGGCCTTCTAGGCCATTAAGTGCGACCTTTTGAATGAATCCAAATGTTGTAGAACAAATCCTTTTATTTTTATGAATTTGCTTTTGTTTATCTTTTTTTATTTTAATCTTAATATGAAGGTATTTTAAATACCAAAGAGTAAAAGAAAATTCAACAAAATAATCCTCCCCGACCGTCGGCCACAATTAAAACATTAGTAAGTCATGAGGACTATTTTAACAAAATAATGTACATTTTGAAGTATATCTAATTGAAGTTTCTCGGATGCGGCTTTATTAGATTACAGCTAACTTAATGCGGCATTCCGACATGAAAAGGTTCCCCACCCCTGGACTAGATAGTCTGAAGAAGGGTCTCGATATCAGGGTCGCGATATCAGGGGAGTCCAGGGGCCACAGTCTAAGAATAAAGGGGAGGCCATTTAAAAATGAGATGAGAAAAAACCTTTTCACCCAGATAGTTGTTGGATTTGTGGAATTCGCTGCCACAAAAGGCAGTGGAGGCCAATTCACTGGATGAATTTAAAAGAGAGTTGGATAGAGCTCTAGGGGCTAGTAGAATCAAGGCATATGGGGAGAAGGCAGGAACGGGGTACTGATTGGGGATGATCAGCCATGATCACAATGAATGGCGGTGCTGGCTCGAAGGGCCAATTGGCCTCCTCCTGCACCTATTTTCTATGTTTCTATGACCCGAAACATCACCAATTCCTTCTCTCCACAGATGCTGCCTGTCCTGCTGAGTTACTCCAGCATTTTGTGTCTGTGTTCAGTTTAAAATAATTGGCTGATGGTTAGAAACGGCTCACCTGCTCCAGTTGTACACTCTCTGTGGTAGGGCAATTATTCCCCTTGAATTCGTTTGGATTCATTCACACTTGTCTGATTAAAGTAGGCAAATACAAAGCTTAAGTGTTTTTATCAGCAGAAACCAATGAGCTTCTGATCAGGCTTTTTTCATGGGTTCTAGGAGCAGAATTAGGCCATTCGGCCCATCGAGTCTACTCTGCCATTCAATCATGGCTGATCTTTCTCTCCCTCCTAACCTCATTCTCCTGCCTTCTCCCCATAATCCCTGACTCCACTAACCCCTAGAGCTCTATCTAACTCTCTCTGAAATCCATCCAGTGATTTGGCCTCCACTGCCCTCTGTGGCAGGGAATTCCACAAATTCACAACTCTCTGGGTGAAAACGTTTTTTCGCACCTCTGTCCTAAATGACCTCTCCTTTCTTCTAAGACTGTGGCCCCTGGTTCTGGACTCGCCCAACATTGGGAACATTTTCCTGCATCTAGCCTGTCCATTTTATAATTGTATATGTTTCTATAAGATCCCCCCTCATCCTTCTAAACTTCAGTGAATCTATCCATCAGTCTGAAGAAGGGTTTCGACCCGAAACGTTGCCTATTTCCTTCGCTCCACAGATGCTGCTGCACCCGCTGAGTTTCTCCAGTATTTTTGTCTACCCTCGATTTCCCAGCATCTGCAGTTCCTTCTTAAACAATCTCTCCAGAGATGCTACCTGTCCCGATGAGTTACTCCAGCATTTTGTGTCCATCTTCGGTTTAAACCAGCATCTGCAGTTCCTTCCTACACATTTCGACTGCTCTACAGCAAAATCTCCTTAAACTAAACTGAATTCAGCTGAGAAAAGACCTGTTTTTTTGGTGGGAATTGATTCAGTTATTTGCCTCGTTACCTCCAAGCAGGAAGTTTATTTCTTCAAGTCCCAAGTGAAGGGAAGGTTCTCACTGGATTGCCTTCTTTAAATGTGTTCAACTGAATAAACCCACACTGAGGCCCCGCTCACTCTGCGGATAAACCACCCATGTCTCAAAGCTAATTTGGCCTCTTCACATTATAATATCTCGCCAAAAGTACGTAATCCCATTGGGAAGCCGCTAAAATCCGACCTCTTCAAACATTGCTCAAATAACTGCGGGATAATGGTGCCTCATATCAACAATTTGCGATTATGATGGCACCTGTTAATGCAGAAAATCTCACAAACCTTCAACTGAAATGTAATTTAGTTTAGTTTCGGCCCACCACGTCCACGCCATCGAGCGATCCCCACACATTAACTCTATCCGACTTATTCTTCTTGCGTGTGGCGTGCACAGCCTAAAGTTGTAAGACAACTCGTTCTGTTTGATCTTCTGCTTGTGCGCGCCAGGTTGATTGCATTCGTCGGAACAGGGTGGACCACGTGAAGGTTGCAATCTCCCGCCCCACTCTATCCTACACGCACCAGGGACAATTTATCATTTTACCAGAGCCAGCCAATTAACCTACAAACTTGTATGCCTTTGGAGTGTGCGAGGAAACCGGAGCTTCCCGGAGGAAACCCACGCAGGTCACGGGGAGAGCGTGCATAGAATCATAGAGTGATATAGTGTGGAAACAGGCTCCTCGGCCCACACCGGCCCATCATGTCCCAGCTACACTAGTCCCACTTGCCTGTGTTTGGTCCATAACCCTCCAAACTTACAAACATACAAACTCCGTACAGACAGCACCCGTGGTCAGGATCGAACCTGGGCCTCTGGTGCTGTAGGGCAGCGACTCTACCGCTGCTCCACGTTGCTGGGTAGAGACCATGGACACCACCAGGATTGGGTTAACCCCACTTCCAAAGCTTCATTAACCTCAGGTTTGCTCGGTAGATGAGAAAGCTTTTCTCTGTACCTCAGTACACGTGACAATAAACTAAACTGAAAGTACAGTGTAGAAATCTCTCGGTCATCAGATCCTGGACATAATTAATCCTGCTTTTAATTTCAATCAAGCTGAAGTTTGTCCAAACTGGGCGGCGCGGTGGTAGAGTTGCTGCCTCACAGCGCCAGAGACCCGGGTTCGATCCTGACTACGGGTGCTGTCTGTACGGAGTTTGTACGTTCTCCTTGTGGCGTGCGTGCGATTTCTCCGAGATCTTCAGTTTCCTCCCACACTCCAAAGACACACAGGTTTGTAGATTAATTGGCTTCGGTAAAGATTGTAAATTGTCACTAGAGTGTGGCGGACAGCGCTAGTGTACGGGGGTGATGGCTGGTCGGCGCGGACTCGATGGGCCGAAGGGCCTGTTTCCACGCTGTATCTTTAAATTAAATAATTAAACCTTGTATTATGTTTAAAAGTGACTCAAAGTGCATCGAGACATCACGCCTTTAGAGGCGGGGGGTGGTGTTTCTTGATAGGAGCAGAATTAGGCCATTGGGCCCATCGAGTCAAAGGTTCGAAGGTATTTTATTGTCACGTGTACCAGTTAAGTACAGAGGAACTCCATATACCATACAGTCATACTAGAAAAAGCAACAGGACACGAAACTACATTAAAGTTAACATAAACATCCACCACAGCGGATTTCCCACATTCCTCACTGTGATGGAAGGCAATATTGTCTTATCTTCTTCCTTCTTTATCGGTCGGGGCAGTCGAACCATCCGCAGTCGGGGGCGATCCGAGCTCCCGCGATCGGTTGGAGCTCCCGAAGCCGATCCCTAACCAAGGGACCGCGAGCTCCACGATGGTAAAGTCCGCAGGCTCCCGCGGTTGGAGCTCCCGAGATCGATCCCCAGCAAGAGGCCGCCAGCTCCTCGATGTCAGGCCGCAGAGTGGACGGAGATACGATTCAGACAAAAATCCCCTTTCCGTCGAGGAAAGAGATTTTAAAAAGTTTCCCCAAACCCCCACCGCCACCCCCACATGGAACAAAGCTGAAGATACACTAAAACATACATTTCACAACATACTAAAAAACACCAACGAAAGAAAAGATCAAGACAGACTGTTGGTGAGGCTGCCATTGTACGGCGCCACCTGGTGGATAACTCCGCCACTCAATCACGGCTGATCTATCTCACCCTCCTAACCAAATTCTCCTGCCTTCTCCCCATAACCCCAGACGCTTAGTGGATATATTTAAAGCAGAGATAGATAGATTCTTGATTAGAATGGGTGTCAGAGTTCATGGGGAGAAGGCAGGAGAATGGGGTTAGGATGGAGAGAGAGATAAGCCATGATTGAATGGTGGAGTAGCCTTGATGGGCCGAATGGCCTTATGATCTTATGACCAGTGCTAATCAAAGAACCCACTCACCGTACATGGGGCTTCCCCACCAATCCTGGAATAATCCCGTTACTATATTTATACTCTTTATACTCCTCCCGTTCTCTGCCACGCTGAGCCACATCATCAAGAAAATGTGTAGGGAGGAACTGCAGATAGGCACAGTTAGACACCTCTAACTTCAGGTAACCCTTGTTTTCCCTCACTCTTCATCCCACCCCCTTTCCCAGTTCTCCGACCAGTCTGACTGGCCGCATTTACATTTTATCTCTGTTTGTTTTGTCGTCGCCTTCTCCGAACTAACAAAGATCTATTCCACGCAAGAAATGCAACACTTGTCCCTTCACCTCCCCCCTCCACTCCTTTCAGGGACCCAAGCAGTCCTTCCAGGTCCGACAGAGGTTCACCTGCACCTCCTCCAACCTCATCTACTGCATCCGCTGCTCCAGATGCCAGATGATCTATATCGGTGAGACCAAGCGGAGGCTTGGCGATCGCTTCGCCGAACACCTCCGCTCGGTCCGCATTAACCAACCCGACCTCCCGGTGGCTCAGCACTTCAACTCCCCCTCCCATTCCGTATCCGACCTCTCGGTCCTGGGCCTCCTCCACGGCCAGAGTGAGCAACACCGCAAGTTGGAGGAACAGCACCTCATATTCCGCTTGGGGAGTCTGCATCCTCTGGGCTTGAACATTGAATTTTCTCAATTCTGTTAACCCTTGCTGTCTCCTCCCCTTCCCACCTCTCCCTCAGCCCACGGGCCCTGGCATTCCCTCTATCTCTATCTCCCTCCCCCACCCTAGTCGCACTAGCTTCTCATTCTCACACCACAAACAGCTTACAATGGCTTGTTCCCTTTATCATCGATACTTTTTTGCATATCTTTCATTCATTGTTCTTTATCTCTCCACATCACCGTCTATATCTCTCGTTTCCCTGATCCCTGACCAGTCTGAAGAAGGGTCTCGACCCGAAACGTCGCCTATCTCCTTCGCTCCTTAGATGCTGCTGCACCCGCTGAGTTTCTCCAGCCTTTTGTGTACCCTCGATTCTCCAGCATCTGCAGTTCCTTCTTTAAAACTCTATTCTACATTTTCCTTGATCTACATCCCCATTGTCTTGCTTTCACACCTTACACTTCCTTACCTCTGCATCTCCCTCTCCCTGACTCTCAGTCTGAAGAAGGGTCTCGACTGTGGGGGGATATTTTTATGTTCAATGTTAAATTCTTTAATTTGTGTTTTACTTTTATTGGTGTGCTGCAAATGGCAACGCAAATTTCCCTACACCAATTGGTCTATGTGACAATAAATGTCCTTTGTCCTTGTCCTTTGACCACATTCCTTCTCTCCAGAGATGCTGCCTGTCCTGCTGAGTTACACCAACATTCTGTGTCTATCTTCGGTTTAAACCCAGCATCTGCAGTTCTCCTTCCTGCACAAGATAACTCAGCGGGCCAGGCGGCATCTCTGGAGAGAAAGAATGGGTGACGTCTCGACCCGAGGCATCACCCATTCCTTCCATCCAGAGATGCCTCCTGTCTCGTTGAGTTACTCCAGCATTTTGTGCCTGTCCAGCAAGAAAATGTGGTTCCCTTTAGACTTAGGAAGCGAGTGTGTTTTGGAGGAGATGATGAATGTTGAGTGGGTTTTAGTCACATTAATTGGAGTGCTGGTAATTAATCACTGACTGGGGCAATGTGCTCAGACTGTCCGGGGACAGTAACAGGATGATACAGAGTGTTCAGGCCTGAAGCTCCCATTTCTTGGTTCAAAGACTGAAGTTTGAATTATGACAATCACTGCAGGATCATTAATCAGATGTGTTCAATCTTTTGGCTTAAAAGTTTATTGACCATTTGGAACAGGCCGTAAAAATGAGTGGAGATATTTATGGCGTAAAACATAAAGGCAGATAAATTTAAAGAAAATCTAGCCGATATTTTCAATGCCCTTCAGCGGTCTAATTAGAGAGACAATGGAGAGAGCGAGCTTCGGGAGAAAGTTAGACACGGCAACATTCATCGTATAAAACACGGAATATGTTACACACTTTAGGGCAGTCATGGTGGCGCAGCGGTAGAGTTGCTGCCTGGCAGCGAAGGCAGCGCCGGAGACTCGGGTTCGATCCCGACTACGGGTGCCGTCTGTACGGAGTTTGCACGCTCTCCCCGTGATCTGCGTGGGTTTTCTCCGAGATCTTCAGTTTCCTCCCACACTCCAAAGACGTGCAGGTTTGTAGGTTAATTAGCTTGGTCAATGTAAACATTGTCCCTAGTGGGAGTAGGGTAGTGTTAATGTGCGGGGGTCGCTGGTCGGCGCGGACCCGGAGGGCCAATTAACCAACAAATGTGGGAGGAAACCGGAGCACCCGGAGGAAACCCACACAGCGGACACAGCGAGAGCGTGCAAACTCCACACAGACAGCACCCGAGGATAACATTGAAACTGGATTTTCTCCACCATTTCTACTCCGAGCCCAAGTGAAAATGAATGCAATAATTTATTCCACGTTATAGTAAGAACTACTCACAGAAACACTTTAGAATTTAGCTGTATGATCACAAAGGATTATATCATCTTTCCACAATAAAACAAGAAATGTAGTCATTATACTTAGCTTTATAAATTATATTCACTGGGTACTACGAGACTACATGCCCTGCGGCTGAAATGAAACCTTTAATATTAATAGTGAGCATGAAGATAATCCTTTTCCTGTTAATAATATTGGATCAAATGGTTTAATGCTTTTTATCTAATCCTAATCTGCTTTACAACAGCAAGCTCTGAAAGCAACTCTGCTTTTAGACTGTAGACTTGAGAGATGCAGCGCGGAAACAGGCCCTTCGGCCCACCGAGTCCATGCCGACCAGCGATCACCCCGTACACTAATCTACTGGGACAATTTTACAATTTTGCCAAAGCCAATTGACGTACAAACCTGTACGACTGTAGTTTATCCAAATTTGCCTTTTAGGAGACATTTGGTTCGGTGTATCAATATGGAGGGAATGGAGGGATATGAATTTGGGGTGGCACGGTGGCGTAGCGGGTAGAGCTGCTTCCTTTCAGCGCCAGAGCACTAACGTTTAGTGCAAGGTAAAGCCAGCAAAGTCCGATCAAGGATAGTCCGTGGGTCACCAATGAGGTAGATAGTAGTTCAGCGCTGCTCTCAGCTTGTGGTGGGATGGATCAGTTGCCCGATAACAGCTGGGAAGAAACTGTCCCTGAATCGGGAGGTGTGCGATAAAACATTTCTTGTTTTATTGTGGAAAGATGATATAATCCTTTGTGATCATACAGCTAAATTCTAAAGTGTTTCTGTGAGTAGTTCTTACTATAACGTGGAATAAATTATTGCATTCATTTTCACACTTCCGTACCTCTTGCCTGATGGGAGAGGGGAGAAGAGGGAGTGGCCCGGGTGCCACTGGTCCTTGATGATGCTGCTGGCCTTGCCGAGGCAGCGTGAGGTGTAGACGGAGTCAATGGAAGGGAGGTTGGTTCGTGTGATGCCAAAGTTGAGCCAATGGCCTAATATACGGGAATCAAGGGATATGGGGAGAAAGCAGGAACGGGGTACTGATTTTGGATAATCAGCCGTGATCATATTGAATGGCCGTGCTGGCTCGAAGGGCTGAATGGCCTACTCCTGCACCTATTTGATTGTCGATTCCGTGCTCGATGACTCTAATCCTTCCAGCCCAGGTATCGGGGTGGGAGATTGCAACCTTCACGTGTTTCGACTAATGCAATCAACTCGACGTGCACAAACAGAAGATCAAATAGAACAAGTTGTCCAACAACTTTAGGCTGTGCACGCCACACGACAGAAGAAGACACACACACACACACGCACACACACACGCGCACGCACGCACACACACACACACACACACACACACACACACACACACACACACACACACACACACACACACACACACACACACACACAACCAAACAGCAATAGACAATACCAGTGCCTCCAGGTCTATGTAGTTTAGAGCGTTTTTGGAGGTTGTACTGTTTAATAGCCTGATGGCTGGGTGGGAGATTGCAACCTTCACGTGGTCCGCCCGGTTTCGACTAATGCAATCAACTCGACGTGCACAAACGGAAGGTCAAATAGAACGAGTTGTCCAACAACTTTAGGCTGTGCACGCCACACGACAGAAGAAGACGTCCCTGGTATCAACAGGACAGAGATAAAAATCAAGGGCCAGGAATTGAATGGGCTGAGTGATGAGTCAAGGCTGACGTGACTGCAGTTCAAGATTCATCGGACTGCGAGGACTGACGGCAATTAGGAAGTAAATGACGTTGACACCTGGAATTCCTGAATGTGGGAAAAGCAGTCATTAGGAAATAAACGTCGCTGCTAAACGAGGTGCTTACCACTGATTGGTGGCAGCTACGTGTCACCTTCACTCCCACTGGATACGGGCGCTGAGTTTAATGTTGGTCTAAGCCTCGCAATATACGGCAGCCTTTATTCCCCAGAGCCTGTCAGGTAAGACAATTAAATATTGCACCGAACGTTCCCAGTCTGCTTTTGAGCTCCTGATTTTCATTCCCATCTCTCTCCCACTCTCTCTCTCTCCCTGAGCCAGAGGAGATGAGTGTCCAGAGCACCTGCTGATCCAAGTTCACAAATTCACTAGTGGTAGCAGTAGAATAAAAGCCCTGTCCCACTGTACGAGTTCATTCAAGAGCTCTCCCGAGTTTTAAAAAAAAAGTCAAACTCGTGGTAAGTACGTAGCGGGTACGTCGGAGCTCGGGGACGTCTCTTAGCGGCTCGTAACGCTAACGGCAGGTACTCGGGAAACGCGGGAGAGCTCTTGAATGAACTCTACAGTGGGACAGGGCTATTAGGCCATTCAGGCCATTCAGCCCATCGAGCTGTGGAGAGGATTTTTCCACTAGTGGGAGAGTCTAGGACGAGAGGTCATAGCCTCATAATTAAAGGATGTTCGTTTAGGAAGGAGAAAAAGGAGACATTTCTTTAGTCAGAGAAATGTCCTTGATTTGAATCTGTGGAATTCTTTGCCACAGAGGGCTGTGGAGGCCAAGTCAGTGGATATTTTTAAGGCAGAGATAGATAGATTCTTGATTAGTATAGGTGTCAGAGGTTATGGGGAGAAGGCAGGAGAATGGGGTTGAGAGGGATAGATAGATCAGCCATGATTGAATATTGGAATAGACTTGATGGGCCCAATGGCCAAATTCTATTCCTATCACTTATGACCTTATGAGTTTACTCCGCCATTCAATCTCTGCTTCCTAATTCTATTTTCCTGCCTTCTCCCCATAACCCTTACAATACAATACCCATACAATGCTGTTTATTGTCATTTGAACCTCAAATGAAGTTCAAACATAATTTGATTTCTGCAGTCATACAACAAGAAAAGAACCAAGACACCCAATTAACACAATTTACACAAACAACAGTGAATCTCCTCCTCACTGTGATGGAAGGCAAAGTCTTGTCTCTCCCCTGTTTTCCATTCTTCTCCCGATGTTAAAGCCCCCGGCGGGCGATGGTAAGTCCCGCAGCTATTAAAGCCGCACCGGGCGATGTAAGGCCCTGCTCCGGGTCTTAATGTTGGAGCCCCCATCAGGCGATGGCAAGTCCCGCGGCCGTTAAAGCCGCGCCGGGCGATGTAAAACCCCCACTCCGGGTCGTTTTCAAACCCGCAATTCGGGCGGGATAAGTTGCCGTTGCGGGAGCTCCGAAAAGCGGTCTCCCACCAGGAACCCGCGGGCCCCCGATGTCACTGTCCACCGGGCCTGCGGCTGGAGCCTCCGAAGCTCCGGAGTCGGGTCGCAGCAGCGCGCCATCACAGCTCCCCACGTTCCGAACTCGGCCAGCTCCACGATGGTGAGTCCGCAGGCTCCGCGACTGGAGCCCCCAGGTCGTTCCGGTTGGAGGCCGCTCCACAGAGCTAGGCCCCAACGACAACGGAGACCTGACAGGGAGAAGGTCGGGTCCCCCGTACAGGGAAGAGATTTAAAATTTCCCCTGCCCCCCCATATGTACACAGCTAAAAACAATATAAAAACTACAACCAAACTATACACTCAACAGGACAAAAATTTTTAAAAAGGCAGACGGACTGCAGAGGCTGCTACCATGAGGCGCTGCCATCTTGTCAACTCAACTTGACACCCATTCTAATCAAGAATGTGTCTATCTGCCTTACTACCACTGACAGCCTCCGCAGCCCTTTGTGGCAATGAGTTCCACGTCTGAACATCATACGCACCTCGAATACTGCATGGATTTTTTTTTTTTTTTTCTCCATTCTTAGAGATACAACATGGGAACAGGCCCTTGGCCCACCGGATCCATGACAACCAGCAGTCAATCCTACAAACTAGGGACAAACCTGCACGTCTTTGGAGTGTGGGATGAAACCGGAGCACCCGGAGAAAACCCATGCGGTCACAGGTGGAAAGTACAAACTCTGTACAGACAGCACCCATAGTCAGGATCGAACCCGGGTCTCTGTCGCCCTTGAGAACTGCGCACCATATCTTACCCTTTGCTCTATTTGAGCTCGACTTGATTTCCTCTGCCATTTCTTAAACCCCGATAAACGAAAAAACATTTTTTTCCTCATAGTCTGCAAAATAGCGGTGTGAAAAACATGCTGAACTCAAAGGAAAGTCTAGAAGTATCTAAATATAGTTGACTCAATTAAAACGAAGCTTCCAGCTACATGGTGTTACTGGAAGAGGTGAATCAATGGCTCTGTAGGGCTCAGAAGGGTAATGAGAACATTTTACTGCATCAACTCAATTTTCAATGAGTGAACTCAGCTTAGGAAGTATAATTTTGCATCGCTCCAAGTCATGATTAAGTTTAAAAGAGATTGGCCGCAGTATTTCTAATGGGTTTCTCCGCACACGCAAGGAAGGATTTATTCCATGGGTCCTCTGTTTTTTTAGACTTGAGTGATACAGCGCGGAAACAGGCCCTCCGGCCCACCCAGTCCTCGCAGACCAGCGATCGCCCCGCACGCTAGCACTATCCTACACACTCCAGGGACAATATACAATATTTTACTAAAGCCAATTAACCTACAAAAGAAGGGTCTGGACCCGAAATGTCACCCATTCCCTTCTCTCCAGAGATGCTGCCTGTCCCGCTGAGTTACTCCAACATTGGTGTCAATCTTTGGTTTAAACCAACATCAGCAGTTCCTTCCTACGCAACCTACAAACCTGTACACCTTTGGAGTGTGGGAGGAAACCAGAGCTCCCGGAGAAAATCCAAGTGGTCACAGGGAGAACGTACAAACTCCATACAAACAGCTCCCGAAGTCAGGATCCAAATTGGGCCTCTGGCGCTGTGA
Source organism: Okamejei kenojei (assembly GCA_035221665.1). Lineage (NCBI taxonomy): Eukaryota > Metazoa > Chordata > Chondrichthyes > Rajiformes > Rajidae > Okamejei > Okamejei kenojei. Next base: position 3,900,208 of record CM069157.1, read on the forward strand.
GGCAGCAACTCTACCGCTGCGCCAGTGTGCTACCATCCTTGTTTTATTAAGAACTCTTTGAGCCACATTCTGGCACACAGCTGAGATGATGATTAAGCAAATAAGTCTGTCCATGTTGACATTCTTGTCAACTAGTTCCTTGCGGCTATGGATGATCCACCTTTACTCTGATTCTGTGCTTCTGAAGTCAGGTTAATGAGGCCTCCTCCATGGCCAGAGTGAGTCCCACCGTAAATTGGAGGAGCAGCACCTCATATTTTGCTTGGGCAGTTTACACCCCAGCGGTATGAACATTGACTTCTCCAATTTCAGGTAGTCCTTGCTTTCTCCCTCCTTCCTCTCCCCTTCCCAGCTCTCCCACAGCCCACTGTCTCCGCCTCTTCCTTTCTTCTTCCCGCCCCACCCCCACATCAGTCTGAAGAAGGGTCTCGACCCGAAACGTCACCTATTCCTTCGCTCCATAGATGCTGCCTCAACCGCTGAGTTTCTCCAGCATTTTTGTCTGCCTTTAATGAGGCCAAGGTGGCTTTCACAGATTTCCACAGACACTGAAGTTGATCGGATAGGATTGTTTAGTTTAGAGACACAGCATGTAAACAGGCCCTTCGGCCCACCAAGTCCACACCGACCATCCATCACCCATTCATACTCATTCTATGTTATCCAACTTTCTCATCTACTCCCTACACTCTGGAGGTCATTTACAGAGGCCAATTAACCTACAAACCCGCGTGTCTTGGGGATTTTTAGACTTGAGAGCTACACTGCGGAAATAGCCCCTTTGACCCACCGAGTCCGGGCCGACCATCGATCACCCCATACTCTATCCTGCGCTATCCTACATACTTGGGGTAATTTCATAATGTTACCAAAGCCAATTATCCCGTAAATCAGCATTTCGTTGGAGCGCGGCAGGAGACCGGAGCACCAGGGGAAAACCCACGCAGTCACAGTGAGAGCGTGGAAACTACACGCAGACAGCACCAGAGGTCAGGGTAAAACCCAGATCGCCTGCGCTGTAAGGCAACAACTCATTCGCTGTGCCTCCCTGCTGCTGTTTGACACTTCACGGTAACACAGGGAAAGGGTGTCATTTTCCAAGACCGAGTCCTGAACGAGTTCTTCAAAGTGCTTTCTTAATGGCCCTGTCCCACGGTACGAGTTCATTCCAAGAGCTCTCCCGAGTTTGCCCTGATTCGAACTCGGAGATTTACGGTAATGGCTGCTCGTAGATACTCGGGGCTCTCGTGGACATTTTTCAACATGTTGCAAAATCTTCACGAGTCTTCCCGAGCTTACCGTGTTTCCCAAGTACCCGCCGTTAACGTAGCGTGCCGCTAAGAGACGTCCACGAGCTCCGATGTACCCGCTACGTACATTCTCCATGCTTACCACGAGTTTGATTTTTTTTTAAACTCGGGAGAGCTCTTGGAATGAACTCGTACAGTGGGACAGGGCCAAAAGGCTACCTTTCAGCTGCAGCAGCGATAAAGCTCAACGAATCAGCTATATCCATCTTGAATAAGTCGGCAGCTTGCAGTGAGAGGGCTATTAGGGAAAGGCAGTTTCGAAGACCTTGGGAGGCAATGTTATAAAGGTGGGTTTTTTCGAGTGCTTTTCATGCAACGATGACATTTAGTACCTGGAGCAATGATCAGAATCCAGAATGCAGAATCACGATGCTGCCCCCAGCGCATGTTGTGAATGCAGTCTGGATCTTGTCAGTTGCGATTTTCTTTGACAGGAATTTGGGAAGATCGTCCCAGAAGTCTAAACGCAGCAGTCAGGAATAGTTTATACTTCAGGCATGATCAGTAAAACCAACAATCTCACGCACTGGGGCAGGGGACATCCAATACTCCAGCCCACATCCTGTCGCATCCTCATTCTCTTTTGCCATCTTTAATGGCTCCATCCCACACATTATATTCACCTGGAGATACAAGGAAAAGATTTGATGGGAATCTGAGGGGTAACATTTTCCACACAAAGGGTGGTGGGGGTATGGAACGAGCTGCCGGAGGAGGTAGTTGAGGCTGGGACTATCGCAACGTTTAAGGAACAGGTAGACAGGTACCATGGATAGGACAGGTTTGGAGGGATATGGACCAAGCGCGGGTAGGTGGGACGAATGTAGCTGGGACATGTAGGGCAAGTTGGGCCTGTTTCCACGCTGTATCACTGGAGGTGCTGGAATCCTGAGCACCCGTAGTCAGGATCGAACCCAGATCTCCGGCGCTGTGAGGCAGCAACTCTACCGCTGCGCCACCGTGCCGCCCCTTACTGCCTCCATTACCTCCCCCGGCAGCATGTTCCAGGAACTCATCACCCCCTGTGAACGTTTACACAAAGCAACAAAACAAACCACCTGCCCCACACATGAACGTTGCCCCATCTCACTTTAACCTGCTCCCTCTAGTATTTGATATTTCCATCCCGGGAAAAATGTTCTGACTGTCTACCGTATCTATGCCTCTCGTAATTTTATATACGTCTATCAGGTTTTATATACTTTAGGGCAGTCACGGTGGTGCAGCGGTAGAGTTGCTGCCTTACAGCGAATGCAGCGCTGGAGACCCGGGTTCGATCCTGACTACGGGCGCTGTCTGTACGGAGTTTGTACGCTCTCCCCGTGACCGCATAGGTTTTCTCCAAGATCTTCGGTTTCCTCCCACACTCCAAAGACGTACAGGTTTGTAAGTTAATTGGTAAATGTAAAAATTGTCCTCAGTATGTGTAGGGGAGTGTTAATGCGCGGGGATCGCTGGTCAGCACGGACCCAGTGGGCCGAAGGGCCTGTTTCCGCGCTGTATCTCTAAACTAAACTAAACTAAACTCGGCCGCTGCCATTCCAGAGAAGACAATCCAAGTCTGTCCAACATCTCCTTATAGTTATTACCCACGAATCCTGGAATAATTCTGGTAAACCTCCTCTGCAACCTCCCCAAAGCCTCCACATGCTGTAATGGGGCGACTAGAACTACACGCAGAACTCAACACGTGGCCTGACCAAAATCTTATAAAATGTAGACACAAAGAACTGCAGGCGCTGATTTAACCATATAACAATTACAGCACGGAAACAGGCCCTCTCGGCCCTTCCAGTCCGTGCCGACCATTTGTTTTCCCCTAGTCCCATCTACCTGCACTCAGACCATACCCCTCCATTCCCTTCACGTCCATATACCTATCCACTTTACTTTTAAATGTTAAAATCGATCCTGCCTCCGCCACTTCTGCTGGAAGCTCATTCCACACAGCCACCACCCTCTGAGTAAAGAAGTTCCCCCTCACGTTACCCCGAAACTTCTGTCCCTTAATTCTCATGTCATGCCCTCTTGTTTGAATCTTCCCTACCCTCAATGGGAAAAGCTTATCCACGTCAACTCTGTCTATCCCTTTCATCATTTTAAAGACCTCAATCAAGTCCCCCCCTTAACCTTCTGCGCTCCAAAGAATAAAGACCTAACTTGTTCAACCTTTCTCTGTAACATAGTCGCTGGAACCTTGGCAACATTCTAGTAAATCTCCTCTGTACTCTCTCTATTTTGTTGACATCCTTCCTATAATGAGGCGACCAAAATTGTACACCATACTCCAGAATTGGTCTCACCAATGCCTTGTACAATTTTAACATTACTTCCCTGCTCCTATATTCAATGCTCTGATTTATAAAGGCCAGCACACCAAAGGCTTTCTTTACCACCCTATCTACATGCAATTCCACCTTCAGGGAACTATGCACAGTTATTCCTAGATCCCTCTGTTCCACAGCATTCCTCAATTTCCCTACCATTTACCATGTACGTCCTATTTTGATTTGTCCTGCCAAGATGTAGCACTTCACACTTAACAGCATTAAACTCCATCTGCCATCTTTCAGCCCACTTTTCCAAATGGCCCAAATCTCTCTGTAGACTTTGAAAATCTACTTCATTATCCACAACACCACCTATCTTAGTATCATCTGCATACTTACTAATCCAATTTTCCACCCCATCATCCAGATCATTGATGTACATGACAAACAACAGTGGACCCAACACAGATCCCTCAGGCACCCCACTTGTCACCGGCTTCCAACCTGACAAACAGCCATCCACCATTACTCTCTGACATCTCCCATTCAGCCACTGTTGAATCCATCTTGCTACTCCGCCATTAACACCCAAAGATTGAACCTTCTTAACCAACCTTCCATGGGGAACCTTGTCAAAGGCCTTACTGAAATCCATATAGACAACATCCACTGCTTTACCCTCATCAATTTCCCTAGTTACCGCTTTCAAAAAATTCAAGAAGGTTTGTCAAACATGACCTTCCAGGCACAAATCCATGTTGACTGTTGCTGATCATACCCTGTTTATCCAGATGCTTATGTATATTATCTCTATGTATCCTTTCCATTAATTTGCCCACCACTGACGTCAAACTAATAGGTCTATAATTGCTAGGTTTATTCTTTGAACCCTTTTTAAACAATGGAACAACATGTGCAGTACGCCAATCCTCCGGCACTATTCCCGTTTCTAATGACATTTGAAATATTTCTGTCATAGCTCCTGCTATTTCTACACTAACTTCCCTCAATGTCCTAGGGAATATCCTGTCAGGACCTGGAGACTTATCCACTTTTATATTTTTCAAAAGTGTCAGTACTTCCTCCTCTTTGAATCTCATAGTTTCTAAGATTTATACCTAAGACAGACACAAAGTGCTGGAGTACCTCAGTGGGTCAGGCAGCAACCACTTACTTTCAGTCTGAAGTATTGTCTCGACCCAAAACGTCACCCATCCTTTTTCTCCAGAGATGCTGCCTGACCCGCTGAGTTCCTCCAGCACTTTGTGTCTAACTTTGCGCCACAGTTCCCCACTGTGCAAGCTCCTCAAGGTGTGCCGACTTTGAAGACGGCTCCTCCGCTCTCCGATATGAGTTCTACACCTTTTCTCGCTGCTCCACCTTCTGCGATTCATAGAAACATAGAAACATAGATAATAGGTGCAGGAGTAGGCCAATCAGTCCTTCGAGCCAGCACCGCCATTCAATGTGATCATCCTAAATCAGTACACTGTTCCTGCTTTCTCCTCATATCCCTTGATGTTGTTTGCCCTAAGAGCTAAATCTAACTCTCTCTTGAATTCCTACAGCTCTCTGGCTTCTTCACCCCCCCCTCCTCTCACCCCCTACTTTCATTCTAAAGAAGGGTCCCGACCCGAAACGTCACCCATCCATTTTTCCCAGAGACGCTGGCTGACCCGCTGAGTTACTCCAGCACTTTGCATCTATCAAAGTCCTATAAACATGTATCATGTCTTCCTGACTCTTACACTGTGCGTAATGTGCTCAGTGTAGTTCCATAGAACAGTACCATGGTTGATCAGGGAGTGTTTGGATTTAAACTCTTGTGGCGATTGCAACAGAGAAATATTTATGTGTTAGAATCGTTGATACATATTAATGATAAAATATTTTGTTGATGAGTTAATAACCAGAGCCAGGATTCCAAGGAAGGGGTGATTGAATATGTAATAAAAAGAAACTGCAGAAACTGGTTTCCACTGAAGATAGACACAAAATGCTGGAGTAACTCTACAGGTCAGGCAGCATCTCTGGGGAGAAGGTATAGGTGACGTCACCCATTCCTTTTCTCCAGGGCTACTGCCTGACCTGCTGAGTTACTCCAGCACTTTGTGCCTATATACTAAATGAGTTCTGGTGAAAAGTTTGCAGAGTTAAAATATTAACTCTGTTTCTCTTTGCGCGGATGCTGCCTGACCTGCTGAGTGTTTCCAGCTTTTTTATTCTTGTTGCGATTTCTAGTATCTGCAGTTTGTTTATTTTCCATTCACAGATAGAGTATATTACTCAATTATTATTTGTCAAACATTTTTCTAACTTACTGAAAATACTTGATTGTGCTTCATTTTCAAATATGTATATCCCTGCAGTGTCTAAAGGTGTTATTATAATGGCATCTTCATTTGAATAACTATTTCAGTCACAGTCGGCCAGTTCGATTGAAGTTCTATCAGTTTTATTTTACTGATAGGAGGCTATTTCTTCAGTCAGAGGGTGGTGAATCTGTGGAATCCATTGCCACAGACGGCTATGGAGGTCAAATCAATGGATATCAATGTATTCAAGAGAGGGTTAGATTTAGCTCTTAGGGCTAATGGAATCAAGGGATATGGGGAGAAAGCAGGAACAGGGTTCTGATTCTGGATGACCAGCCATGATCATATTGAATGGTGGTGCTGGCTCGAAGGGCCGAATGGCCTACTCCTGCAACTACTTTCTATATTTCTATATATCTGTGATATCTCTAAGGCGGAGATTGATTGGTTCTTGACTGGTACGGGTGTCAATGGACAATAGACAATAGGTCCAGGAGTAGGCCATTCGGCCCTTCGAGCCAGCACCGCCATTCAATGTGATCTTGGCTGATCATCTCCAATCAGTACCCCAATCAGTGTCAGGGGTTATGGGGAGAAGGCAGGAGAATGGGGTTAGGAGGGAGAGATAGATCAGCCATGGCGGAGTAGACTTGAAGGGCCGAATGGCCTTATTCTGCACCTAGAACTACGAACTTAAGATTTCAATAACCAATTGTGGGAACACACATCCTTGTTTGGAAAGGTAGAGAGGGGCAAGGTGACATTGAGTTAAATTGCCACCAAAAACAATCATATTTCAAGGAGTGCCTTCATTAAGTCATAAATTACAATTAATAAAATAGCTGCATTAATCATATTTAATGAATGTATAATCACCAAGATCAATATTTCATTTGGGATGAACGATATGCTCAACACCAAACAACTCTTAAGATGCACGATACATTTCAAAAATAAAATTAAATCCGGCCTGGCTGGGTTTCGAAAAGCATTACTTAAATTTGACGCTATATACATTAATGCATCTGACAGATAAAATAATATGCTATCATTCACAAAGGCAGGAATGTTTCTAAGGGCCTCTGGTCATCGATTGTCTCTAGTGCCTCTGCTGTGATGCTGAATGGGTCCAGTTTAAAAGGGTACATCATTGTCCCAGTGAGTGATGAAAGTATAAAAGCAAAAGGCAAGGTAGACAAATTTGCTGGAGAAACTCAGCGGGTGAGGCAGCATCCGAAACGTCGCTTATTCCTTCGCTCCATAGATGCTGCCCACCCGCTGAGTTTCTCCAGCATTTTTGTCTACCTTTGATTTTTCCAGCATCTGCAGTTCTTTCTTAAACAAAGCAAAAGGCGAGCTCTGTTATCTTCATTTGTTCAGTGAATAACTCAAACCAAGTTATCAGAGAGGAGGAGTAGGAGCCAAAACGCTGGAGTAACTCAGCGAGACAGGCAGCATCTCTGGAGAGAAGGAATGGGTGACGTCAGGAGGGAGAGATAGATCAGCCGTGATTGAATGGCGGAGTAGACTTGATGGGTGGCCTAATTCTACTCCTATTCCTTATGACCTTATGGCCTTATTAGACCCTTCTTCAGAAGGAGAGTCTGGGTGGGGTTGGGGGGAGAGGCAGGCTATTTTAACGAGAAGAGATAGAGACAGTGTTATAGAAAGATATAGAAGAAATTAATGAAAGATTTTGCAAAAAAGTTACGATGATAAAGGAAATGGGCCATGTTGTTGTCATCCCACTGGGTTGCAGAAGAATGTGTAACTGCAACGTCAAGCCGTGTGTGAATTGCTACTAGGAGGGGAGGCAGTCAATAATGTGTGAGTGCATCCACGTAAACCACCATCTGCCGTTCTTTCCTGCTCCACCGCGACATCACCTCAAGGTACGTCTCTCTGAAGAAGTTCTCCTCCTCTCTCCGACGAGAGTTCTGCGTCATTCCCCTTTGATCTCTCGTTTTCACGCCCTGCAGTCATGCTGCAGGTCAAGTGAAAAAAGCATATCTCTCGTTTCCCTCTCCCCTGACTCTCAGTTTGAAGAAGGGTCTGGGATGTCGACCTTATGAAAAAAGACGAAACGTCGAAACTTACCATGGTTTGCAGGAAGATTTTAGTTTAGAGGTATCCAAGAAGGACTTTTTTCAACAGGCCCTTCGGCCCACCGAGTCCAGGCTTGACCAGCCATCACTCCTGCACCTATTTCTATGTTTCTAATGTTTTACCCACACTGGGTATAATCTAAAGAAGGGTCTCGACCCGAAACGTCGCCCACTCCTTCTCTCCAGAGATCCTGCCTGTCCCGCTGAGTTACTCCAGCGCTTTGTGTCAGTCCTTGTGGCGAACACTGAGCGGGAGATGTGACCGTGTTATGCCTTGAAACAGCCATAGCTTAAACAATATTGCAGTAAATCAGGCGTTTGCCTCTGAAGATGAGGTGGGTCACTGTCAGCTCAATAGACAATAGACAATAGGTGCAGGAGGAGGCCATTCGGCCCTTCGAGCCAACACCACCATTCAATGTGATCATGGCTGATCATCCCCAATCAGTACCCCGTTCCTGCCTTCTCCCCATATCCCCCGACTCCACTATCTTTAAGAGCCCTATCCAGCTCTCTCTTGAAAGCATCCAGAGAACCGGCCTCCACCGCCCTCTGAGGCAGGGAATTCCACAGACTCACCACTCTCTGTGAGAAACAGTGTTTCCTTGTCTCCGTTCTAAGTGGCTTACTCCTTATTCTTAAAGTGTGGCCCCTGGTTCTGGATTCCTCCAACATCGGTAACATGTTTCCTGCCTCCAGCGTGTCCAAACCCTTAACAATCTTATATGTTTCAACAGGGTTAGGGTCGGTGCCCCTGGAGATATAACTAGATCGGAGATTACAGGAGGGAATCTTTGATACTGTTGCAGGTTGATACGGGGTTATGAGTGTATGAACGTGTGCGTGTTGAGGATCAATCATCCCAGCGTCCCTTTGTTCCAAAGCATTGTGGTTCAGACGCCTCTGCGATGTGTGTTATCATTGCGCTTTAAGCTGCAATGGCCATTTTAACCCTCGAGATCAAACCCTGTTGAGTTACAGATGAATTCTCTCTGTGAGGTTAGACACACGAAAGCTGAAGTAACTCAGCGGGTCAGAGAGCATCTCTGGAGGAAAGGAATAGGTGACGTTTCGGGTCAAGACCCTTCTTCAGTTCAGTTTAGTTTAGAGCTACGGTGCGGAAACAGGCCCTTCGGCCCACCGGGTCCGCGCCGACCAGCGATCAACGTACACTAACACCATCCTGCACACACTAGGGACAATTTATATTTATACCAAGCCAATTAACCTACAAACCTGCACGTCTTTGGAGTGTGGGAGGAAACCGAGGATCTCGGAGAAAACCCAAGCAGGTCACGGGGAGAACGTACAAACTCCGGACAGACAGCACCCGTGGTCAGGATCGAACCCGGGTCTCTGGCGCTGTGAGGCAGCAACTCTACCGCTGCGCCACCGTGCTGCCCCAAACAAGCTTCAGAGCAGAGTAAGACGCAAAAAGCTGGAGTAACTCAGCGGGGCAGGCAGCATCGCTGGAGAGAAGGAATGTGCGACGTTTCGGGCTGGTTAGGGATAAAGGAAACAAGAGATATAGACAGTGATGTGGAGAGATAAAGAACAATGAATGGAAGATATGCAAACAAGTAATGATGATAAAGGAAACTGGCCATTGTTAGCTGTTTGCTGGTGAGAACGAGAAGCTGGTGCGACTTGGGTGGGGGAGGGATAGAGAGAGAGAGGGAATGGTTTAAAGCAGCATCTGCAGTTCCTTCTAACACATGCCATATGCTGGAATTTGCATGGTCAATTTGACAGCCAGTCTCTCATTGAAACAATTCACTTCCTCATTTCAGCCAAGCATTTTATTGCTTTGCCGAATGCCATTCATATAACTTGACATCTTAATGTCTCTTCACAGAGAGCTAGCATTTCAATTAAGACTGTCCAGCACAGCACATTGGCATGAGTAGACATGTTTCACATAAAGCATCTTAATTCCATCTGCACAGCTCCTAATTTCTTTTGACACGTATAATTTGCCTTCTGATTTCCAGCCATTACTTGGATAACTACTTGGAATCATATTTCAGCCACACTGTAGAATATGGGTCTTCTATACATTTTTCATGTAACTTTTGAAAAGGGACAAAAATCTGTTTTTTTTCAAAGGGGGAGAAGGCAAATATTAGTCGATCAGCATGGAAACAGGCCCTTCAGCCCATCTTGTCCATGCCGGCCAACATGCATTCTGATGTGCAGGAAGGAACTGCAGATGCTGGTTTACACCGAAGATAGACACAAAAAGCTGGAGTAACTCAGCAGGACAGGTAGCATCTCTGGCGAGGTTTCGGGTCGAGACCCTTCTTCAGATTTGGGCCAAATACAGGCAAATGGGTCGAGTTAGATGGAGAGTCTGAAGAAGGATCTTGACCCGAAACATCACCCATTCCTTTTCTCCAGAGATGCTGCCTGTCCCTCTGAGATACTCCAGCTTTTTGTGTCTATCTTCAAGTGTCTTTTTTTTTAATTAAATTTTTTTTTTTTAATTTGAAGAAAATACATAATAAAAATCCTTTTGTTTGTAGTAGTCATACATTATTAATATTGTTTATATTATCAATTGTATAATAATTGTACTTCTATATATTTTTATTTTTTTATTTTTATATAGATAGAAAATATTAGAGAGAGAGAGAAAAGAAACCAAAAAAAATTAAAAGAGAATGGAATAATCAGCTAATTATACATCATTGGAGATATGTCCGTGGATTATAAAATGTAATTCTTCATCTAATCCTTGATTCGGGTTTCAGTCAGGTTCTCGAGCCGAACCGGTTTACCCCTTCAAATAGTCAATGAATGGAGACCATATTCTAGTAAATAGTTATTTTTTGTCCATTAAGACAAATCTTAATCTTTCCAGGTGTAGGGTCTCCGACATTTCCATAGTCCACATTTTAATTGTGGGGGTTATAGGGCCTTTCCAAAATTTTAATATTAATTTTTTCCCAATTATTAAACTATAGTCGATAAAGTTTCTTTGGCTTGTTGTAAATATTTGATTTTGTTCTAGTATTCCTAATATTATTAGTTTTGAATCGGGGTCCAATTGGATGTTGACAACTTCCGAAATTATCTTAAAAATTTCCGTCCAAAAATTATTAATTTTCATACAACTTACAAATGTGTGCGTTAGGTTAGCCTCTGAGTGCTGACATTTTTCACAAATAGGAGATATGCTTGGGAAAATTCTATTTAATTTTGTTTTTGAATAGTGCAATCTATGTAATACTTTAAATTGTATTAAGGAATGTCTAGCATTTAACGAACAGTGATGTATATGTTGTAAGCTTTCGTCCCAAATATCTTGCCCTATTGGTTGGCCTAGTTCATTTTCCCATGATTGCCTATATATTTCCGTCGTGGGTGCATCATTATCTAATAGTGTCTTTTAAATGCTGTTATGATACCTGCCTCAACTATCTCCTCTAGCAGCTCATTCCATACACCCACACTCTCTGAATGAAAATTGCCCCCTCGGGTTCCTATTAAATCTTTTCCCTCACACTTCAAAACTATATCCCCTGGTTCTAGATTCCCTGCTCTGGGTAAAATATTCTGTCCATTTACCCCATCAATTCCCCTCATGATTTTACATAACTTGATAAGATCACCCCATATCCTCCTGCGCTCCAAGGAATAAAGTCCTAACCTGCTCGACCTCTCCCTATCAGCGCTAGAGGGTGTGAGCTATAGGGAGAAGGTTGAGCAGGCTGGGTCTCTATTCCATGGAACATAGGAGGATGAGGAGTGATCTTTTAGAGTACAAAATCATGAGAGGAATAGATCGGGTAGATGCACAGAGTCAATAGACAATAGACAATAGGTGCAGGAGTAGGCCATTCGGCCCTTCGAGCCAGCACAGCCATTCAATGTGATCATGGCTGATCATCCACAATCAGTACCCCGTTCCTGCCTTCTCCCCATATCTCCTGACTCCGCTATCTTTAAGAGCCCTATCTAACTCTCTCTTGAAAGTATCCAGAGAACCGGTCTCCACCGCCCTCCAAGGCAGAGAATTCCACAGACTCACAACTCCCTGTGAGAAAAAGTGTTTCCTCATCTCTGTTCTAAACGGCCTACCCCTTATTCTTATACTGTGGCCCCTGGCTCTGGACTCCCCCAACATCGGGAACATCGGGAGTCTTTTACCCAGAGTAGGGGAATTGAGGACCAGAGGACATAGGTTCAAGGTGAAGGGGAAAAGATTTAATAGGAATCTGAGGGGTAACCTTTTTACACTTTTCCATGGGTCAATGGAACAAGCTGCCAGAGGAGGTAGTTGAGGCAGGGACTATCCCATTGTTTAAGAAACAGTTGGACAGGTACATGGATAGGACAGGTTTGGAGGGATATTGACCAAGCGCAGGCAAGTGGGACTACGGTAGCTGGGCGGTGTGGGCAAGTCGGGCCGGAGGGCCTGTTTCCACACTGTATCGCTCTATGGCTAACATCCTCATGAATCTTATCCACACTCTCTCCGTATAAATAACATCCTTCCTAATGCCGGATGGCCAAAAATGAACGCCGTACTCCAAATGTGGCCTTATCTCTACATAGTTTGAGCTTTCACCCTGTGACCGCATGGGTTTTCCCCGGGCGTTCTCACGTTCTTCCCACATTCCAAAGATGCGCAGGTTTGTTGGTTAATTGGCTTCTGTAAATTGTCCCAAGGGTGAGTAGGATAGAACCAGTGTGAAGCGGTGACGCTGGTCGGAGCGGACCCGGTGATCCGAAGATGCATCTCGAACACTAAAATACTAAAAGCCCTGTCCCACTGTACGAGTTCATTCAAGTGCTCTCCCAAGTTTAAAACAAAATCAAACTCATGGTAAGCACATAGAATTAACGTAGCGGGTACGTCGGAGCTCGTAACGCTAACGGCAGGTACTCGGGAAACGTGGTAAGCTCGGGAAGACTTGTGAAGATTTTTCAACATGTTGAAAAATGTCCACGAGAGCCCCGAGTACCTACGAGCGGCCATTACCGTAAATCTCCCAGTTCGAATCAGGGCAAACTCGGGAATGAACTCGTACTGTGGGACAGGGCCATTAAGAAAGCACTTTGAAGAACTCGTTCAGGACTTGATCTTGCAAAATTACACCCTTTCCCCTGCCACACTGTATTATCGTGAAGTGTCAAATAGCAGAAGGGCGGCAGGTTGAATGAACTCGTACAGTGGGACAGGGCTTTAATGCCTTGTACAGAAGAGAGAAACTCAGAGGGACAGGCGGCATCTCTGGAGAGTAGAATTAGGCGATGTTTCGGGTCGAGAACCTCCTTCACAGCTGCAACATAGTGTTCCTTCCCCCCACAGATGCTGCTTGGCCCATTGAGGTCGCATCTTCCTCCATATTCCAACATGTGCCACCTCTTTCCTGTTATCTGTTGAGATGATCAGAGTTGGGAGTTTCCACCAGACATATGTATAACTTTAGCACAAAGTTACAGTCAAGCAGCTGGCAACAAGCATATGTTATAATCTCAATCAAATTCGCATCTGCGTTGCCTACACTTCAAAAAGAAATGTATTCTTGTTTAAACAGAAGGAACTCATCGTTAAATGCCATTGTTTCAAATGGGGGATAGGGAGCTATTGAACCAATGGGTGGCGCAGCGGTAGAGTTGCTGCCTTACAGCGCCAGAGACCCGGGTTCAATCCCGACTATGGGTACTGTCTGTATGGAGTTTGTACGTTCTCCCTCTGATCATGTGGAGGTTTTCTCCAGTTTCCTCCCACACTCCAAAGACGCACAGGTTTGTAGGTTAATTGGCTTGGTATAAAATGTAAATTGTCCCTCGTGTGTGGGGTAGTGTTAATGCGCAGGGATCGCTGGCCGGCGCGGACTCGGAGGTACAGTGAAGAGCTTTTTGTTGCGTGCTAACCAGCCAGCAGAAAGACAATACATGATTACAATCGAGTCATTTACAGTGTACATGTATATGATAAGGGAATAGCGTTTAGTGCAAGGTAAAGCCTGCAAACGTCCGATCAAAGATAGTCCGAGGGTCACCAATGAGGTGGATCTTCTGTCGTGTGGCGTGCACGGCCTAAAGTTGTTGGACAACTTGTTCTATTTGATCTTCCGTTTGTGCACGTCGAGTTGATTGCATTAGTCGAAACAGGGCGGACCACGTGAAGGTTGCAATCTTCCACCCCACCAATGAGGTAGGTAGTAGTTCAGCACCGCTCTCTGGTTGCGGTAGGATGGTTCAGTTGCCTGATAACAGCTGGGAAGAAACTGTCCCTGAATCTGGAGGTGTGCGTTTTCACCCAGATGGGGGAGGGGAGACGAGGGAGTGGCCAGGGTGCGCTGGAGCTGCTGCGATTCATTCATTCACTGGCCCAACATGTGTGAAGTGCTTACGTGGCAATCTTTCAGACACGCCGCAACAGAATATGTAATTCATTTAAAAGGCCGGTGGTCTTGTTGCCATGGTAACACGCAGCATTGCCTCAGCTGCCAAAGATGGGCACGAGCCATCACTGGCTGCTGGCAATTTATAATTTCAGAGAGAAACACAAAAGTGCCCCTTCCTGACTCCATGTATGGTAAATCCATTCTTTACAGCCCAGCCAACGATCGTTTTAAACAATTTACATTGACTGCAGAAAAGATGGCTCTCTGAGCCTCGTGGTTTTCCACTCAATGTGGCTGTTCTTAATCTTAAATTCCTAATTCTTAAATATTGTTCACAAAGGTTTGGCTCTTTGCCTTTCCCTTTTGCTGCAACAATTACAGGAACCCTCTTCCTTCCTGATAGACGTCTAGTTTAGAAATACGGCGCGGAAACAGGCCCTTCGGCCTGCCGAGTCTGTGCCGACCAGCGCTCCCCGCCCATTAACGCTACCCTACACACACGAGGGTTCCACCAAGATGCAGCACAGAACGCCACAGGAGATCCTTCTTCCCTGTGGCTATCAAACTGTACAACTCCTCCCTCTTCTGTCGTGGGGTAGACTGAGACTGACTCCCCCCCCCCCCCCCCCATCCCAATCTTTGCACATCCCCCAAGCCTTTCCACTTGTCACCTTAATTTCATGTTTCATGTATTTTGTGTTTTGTGACTTCAGACTGATCTCCCTCCTGGGATAAATAAAGTTCTATGGTGTCATGTCGTATAATATATAATTATTACCAAGCCAATTAACCTATAATGTGTACGTTATTGGAGTTCTTTTACCTGTCTTTAAACTTTAGAAATTCAGCGTGGAAACAGGCCCTTCGGCCCACCGAGTCAGACTAGCCCATGCACTAGCACTACCCCACACACTAGGGACAAGTTACTTTTTTTTTACAGAAGCCAATTAACCTGCAAACGTTTCTTTTAAAATCTTTTTATTAGTTTTTTTCAAAAGCAAAAACAAGACAACAAAAAATGATAAACATAACAATGATATTGATACATCGGGATCAGGGTTACATTAATGACAGCTATAACCTGAATATGAGTCCAGTGTCAAAATACACATTGAATATAGACCTCACCGGTCTCTATGTAACTATAGTTAAGTGTTTAAAAGAGAACTTGTATCTATAAAAACAAAAAGAGAAAAAAAAAGGAAAAAAGAGAAAAAATAAAAAACAAAACCGCCCCTAAACTAAAAAAAACCCAAATCAAAAATAACCTGCAAACCTGTACATCGTTGGAGTGTGGGAGGAAACCGGAGCACCCGGCGAAAACCCACGTGGTCACAGGGAGAACGTACAAACTCCGTACAGAGAGCACCCCTGGTCAGGATCGAACCCTGGTCGTTGGTGCTGTGAGGCAGCAGCTTTACCGTTGCGCCACCGGCAAAGATTTAGAGTTTTTTAAATTATTGTCCCGTGTACCAAGGTAAAGTGAATAGCTTTTGTTTCGTGTGCTATCCAGTCAAGAAAAGATGCAATTTGCTCCTGACTAAGGTTATTGCCTTTGCCATGTATCTGTACACACTGTTATAGCAAAGACAATGTTGCAAAGGGTTCAGGAAAGATTTACAAGAGAGTTGCCAGGACTATAGGGAAAGATTGGGCAGGCTAGGACTTTATTCCTTGAAGCGCAGGAGGATGAGGGGTGATCTTATTGAGGTGTGCAAGATCACGAGAGGAATAGATTGTGTAGATGCACAGAGTCACAGAATGAAGCACCATCGGCTTAAGGAGAGAGGGGAAAGATTTCAAAGAAACGTGAATTGCAACTTTTTTGCACTAAGGATGGTTGGTGTATGGAATGAGTACCGGAGGAGGTAGTTGAGGCAGGGACTGTCACAACGTTTAAGAACCATTTACACAGGTAGACGGAGAGGACAGGTTTGGAGGGATATGGGCCAAATGCAGGCAGGTGGGACTAGTGTAAATGGGACATGTTGGCCGGCGTGGGCATGTTGGGCCGAAGGGCCTGCTTCTGTGTTTTATCAAATTCCCAACATCTACTGGGAGTGGTCTGAAGAAGGGTCTTGAAGCCAGAGGATACAGCTTTATGGTGCAGGGGGAAAGATTTCATAGGAACCAGAGGAGCAATTTTTCATTCAGAGAGTGTGGGTGTATGGAACAAGCTGCCAGAGGATGTAGTTGAGGCAGGTACAATAAAGACTTTTGAAAGACTCTTGGACAAGTACAGTGGCTTGCAAAAGTTTTCATACCCCTTGAACTTTTCTACATTTTGTCACGTTACAACCACAAACATAAATGTATTTTATTGGGATTTTATGTGATAGACCAACACAAACTGGTGCATAATTGTGAAGTGGAAGGAAAATGATACATGGCATGCAAAAGTATTCAGCCCCCCTGAGTCAATACTTTGTAGAACCACCTTTCGCTGCAATTACAGCTGCAAGTCTTTTGGGCGTATGTCTCTACCAGCTTTGCACATCTTGAGACTGAAATTTTTGCCCATTCCTCTTTGCAAAATAGCTCAAGCTCAGTCAGATTGGATGGAGAGTGCCTGAACAGCAATTTTCAAGTCTTGCCAGAGATTCACAATTGGATTTAGGTCTGGACTTTGACTGGGCCATTCTAACACATGAATATGCTTTGATCTAAACCATTCCATTGTAGCTCTGGCTGTATGTTTAGGGTCGTTGTCCTGCTGGAAGGTGAACCTCCGCCCCAATCTCAAGTCTTTTGCAGACTCTAACAGGTTTTCTTCCAAGATTGCCCTGTATTTGGCTCCATCCATCTTCCCATCAACTCTGACCAGCTTCCCTGTCCCTGCTGAAGAAAAGCATCCCCACAGCATGATGCTGCCACCACCATGTTTCACAGTGGGGATGGTGTGTTCAGGGTGATGTGCAGTGTTAGTTTTCTGCCACACATAGCATTTTGCATTTAGGCCAAAAACTTCAATTTTGGTCTCATCAGACCAGAGCACCTTCCTCCACATGTTTGCTGTGTCCCCCACATGGCTTGTGGCAAACTGCAAACGGGACTTCTTATGGCTTTGTTTCAACAATGGTTTCTTCTTGCCACTCTTCCATAAAGGCCCGATTTGTGGAGTGCACGACTAATAGTGGTCCTGTGGACAGATTCTCCCACCTGAGCTGTGGATCTCTGCAGCTCCTCCAGATTTACCATGGGCCTCTTGGCTGCTTCTCTGATCAATGCTCTCCTTGCCCGGCCTGTCAGTTTAGGTGGACGGCCATGTCTTGGTAGGTTTGCAGTTGGGCCATACTCTTTCCATTTTCGGATGATGGATTGAACAGTGCTCCATGAGATGTTCAAAGCTTGGGATTTTTTTTATAACCTAACCCTGCTATAAACTTCTCCACAACCTTATCACTGACCTGTCCGGTGTGTTCCTTGGGCTTCATGATGCTGTTTGTTCACTAATGTTCTCTAACAAACCTCTGAGGCCTTCACAGAACAGCTGTATTTATACTGAGATTAGATTACACATAAGTGGACTCTATTTACTAATTAAGTGACTTCTGAAGGTAATTGGTTGCACTGGATTTTATTTAGGGATATCAGAGTAAAAGGGGCTGAATACTTTTGCACTTTTCAGTTTTTTATTTGTAAAAAATTTTGAAAACCATGTATCATTTTCCTTCCACTTCACAACTATGCGCCACTTTGTGTTGGTCTATCACATAACATCCCAATAAAATACATTTATGTTTGTGGTTGTAACGTTACAAAATGTGGAAAAGTTCAAGGGGTGTGAAAAGTTTTGCAAGCCACTGTACATGGATAGGACAGGATAAGAGGGATGTGGGCAAGCGCGGGAATTGAGACCAGCTGAGAAGTCTAATTTAGCTTGGTAGAATTCATGACACAAAATGCTGGAGTAACTCAGCAGGACAGGCAGCATCTCTGGAGAGAAGGACCGGGTGAGATTTCAGGTTGAGACCCTCCTTCGTCACCCATTCCTTCTCTCCAGAGATGCGGCCTGCCGTGCTGAGTTACTCCAGCTTTTTGTGTCCATCTGCAAACCAGCATCTGCAGTTCCTTCCTACACATTTACTGGGAGAAATTCCAGGAGTTCCTTTCAGAGCAGAGGCCTGCCCCAGGAAATTCTAGGACATTGCAACCACATTTCAATGACGTTTCCTTGAGACTGATTCGAGGGCATTCAAAATTGCTAAATGTTACACTAGAATTTAAAAGGTCAGATTTTAAAACTAAATTGCATCCTTAAGAATTAAAATTCAACAATTATGAGTCATGCTTGCATTTTTCTAAGATGACATTTGTCAGTCAGAAAGAGATAAGAATATTCCGGAAAGCCTCCTTTCAAAATGCATAAAATTAAAATGTGACAGGATTGTTTCTTGGAATGTAACATTTCTTAAAAAGGTTGTAGTGATCTTATCACATTTTGAAATTTAGCACAAAGAACAAAGCAATTCAGAAGCTGTTAAGTACATTTGAACTGACCTTCAATTGGAATAATTTAACCTTTCAATGAATAGCCTTAGAAATTAGATGTTTAATTTAGTTGGGTTTGGAGATTAAAGTGCTGAAACAGGCCCTTCGGCCCATCGAGTCCGCGTCGTCCAGCGATCCCCGCACACAAACGCTATCCTACACACACTAGGGACAATTTATAATTATTTCAAGCCAATTAACCCACAAACCTACCTGCACATCTTTCGAATGTGGGTGGAAACCGGAGCACCCGGAGAAAACCCACGTGGTTCACGGGGAGAACGTACAAACTCCGCACAGACAGCACCCGTGGTCAGGATTAGACCTGGGTCCCTGGCGCTGTGAGGCAGCAACTCCACCGCTGCGCCACCGTGCCACATTGCAACTGCAGAAAACTAACATAGATAACTGAGCAATATTGTGATATCCAAATTAGTATATTAGCATTAATATATGCAGATTATGTGCTGGATAAAAGAAAGCCCTTTGGTGTTTCAAAATGGGTGAAGAATTATGCGTAGTCAGAAATGTCAAGTTGGATTATTAAATATGTCAACATACAATATATCCGACTGATGACAGATCTATCAAATGCTTCTAATCGGAATCTAAAGACATGAATAATCATATATGTTGCAATGTGGAACATTAGGTCAATGTTTGATATAGCTCATGATGCAAGAAATATCCCTCTTCTTTCTCAAAGCAGATAAAAAAACTATTGATGAAAGCCTTTGCTTCTTCTGCAAGTGTTAATCTCTTCCGCTTACCACACTTGCAACTGGGAATTAAAAAAAACATTATGTTCAAAACCTGTTGGAGAGCATGAAATGCAAATCAAAGGTTTGGGTTGAATGAAGCAACATCCCAACCAAGATGGCATCCAAGCCAGGTGGCTCTTTGCGCTGGTCACACACGTGGATCACGCATCGCAGTCGCTCCACTTTTTTAGTTTAGTTTAGTTTACAGATACAGCGCGCAAACACGCCCACCGTATACACGCCGACCAACAATCCCCAACACTACCACTGTAGTAATAATACACACATCAGGAACAATTTACAATTACACCAAACCATTTAACCTACAAACCTGTACGTCTGGGGCGTTTTAGATTAGTGCGTTAGTACTATATATATATATTACCACGCAGATTATGCATGCAGCACATTCCTTATGTCACTCACACTGCTGATCCACCCACAGGCTCGATAGTGAGTTCACTCTCTCCCTCTCTCTCTAGTTAGACAAGCTGAATGCATGGAGATGAAAGCACCTAGTGTTTCCTCCGCAGAGTTGCTCATAAAAGACTATGGATTCTAATAACTATGTGTGAGTCTGATCATTTCAACAGGTGTGTAGGAGGAAACCGGAGCACCCGGAGCAAACTCACGCAGGTCACGGGGAGAAGCTACAAACTCCGTACAGACAGCACCCGTGGTCAGGATCGAACCCGGGTCTCTGGCGCTGTGAGGCAGCAACCCTACCGCTGCGCCATCGTGCTGCATTGTTCTTACAGTAAAGGATGCTTTTTGCATTTGCTAGATGCTTCTGCAAGAGGCGACAATACAGTGCTTGCATTAGTAAGGAGGATGGGATTTTGTTTATTGACAGACTAACAGTACAAAAGGGCAATCCAGTCTCGTATAGTTAATTGATGTCTTTCTGGAGACATTGAGCTACTTCTGCTAGAAGATTTCAACATTTCCGAATCTCTACAAATGTCAACCATAATCACACTTCAGGAAAAAGGTCTTAAGACGAGTCCCGACATGAAATGCCTCCTATCCATGTTCTCCACAGATGCTGCCTGACCCGCTGAGTTACTCCAGCACTCTGTGAAACGTCACCTATTCATGTTCTCTAGAGATGCTGCCTGACCCGCTGAGTTACTCCAGCATTTTATATATTTTTTGTTTGCAAGCCAGCATCTGCAGTTCCTTGTGTCTACCATGGTAAAACATTATATTGTCTTGTTTTGTAAAGCAGCATCTTCAGTTCACTCTGTCTGCATCTTACAAAGAAGGTACCTGAATTACAAGCCTTGTCAAAGACCTACGACCACCCAATATCTTTTTTGATTCGTTGATGAAAATAAACAGGCCCTTTGGCCCACCAAGTCCACATCGACCATCTGTCACCCGTCCACACCAGTTCTATGTTATCCCACTTTAGTATTAAAGCACCTGGGGCAATTTACCAATAAACTTACAAGCCCGCACATCTTTGGGATGTGGGAGGAAACCGGAGCACCTGGAAACAAAACCCGCGCGTTCTCAGGGAGAACGTGCAAACTCCACAAGGGCAACACCCAAGGTCAGGATCGAATCTGGATTTCCGGTGCTGTGAGGTAGCAGCTCTACCAGTGCTTCTGGCTTGCAGGAAGACAATGAGTCGAGGTTCGCCCTTACTTGACAGAATTCATAACTTTATTCAGGAATATTTCATTGTGAATCGACACTACCTTCCCCCAAGACAGACACTAGCAGGAGTTCAGAAGGATGAGAGGGAGAACCAGGGGCCACAGTTTAAGAATAAGGAGTAAGCCATTTAGAACGGAGACGAGGAAACACTTTTTCTCACAGAGAGTGGTGAGTCTGTGGAATTCTCTGCCTCAGAAGGAGGTGGAGGCAGGTTCTCTGGATGTTTTCAAGAGAGAGCTAGATAGGGCTCTTAAAAATAAAGGAGTCAGGGGATATGGGGAGAAGGCAGGAACGGGGTAGTGATTGTAGATGATCAGCCATGATCACACTGAATGGCGGTGCTGACTCGAAGGGCCGAGTGGCCTACTCCTGCACCTATTGTCTATTGTCTATTGTCTATTGTCTAACTCAGTGGGTCAGGCAGCATCTCTGGAGAAAATGAATAGGGGACATTTTGGGTCGAGACCCTTCTACAGTCTCAAGCCGAAATGTCACCTATTCCTTTTCTCCACAGATGCTGCTTGTCCCGCTGAGTTACTCCAGCATTTTGTGTCTATCTTTGGTTTAAACCAGCATCTGCAGTTCCTTCCGACACATTTTCTTGCTTCCCCCAATCTAGATAAGTTATCTGGCAAACCTTCAGTGAGTTAGTTGGTGGCAATTAGTCTCAGTGTGAAAGCTTGGGCTCATGTCCAACTTCAAAGGATAGTGTTGAGAGAGTCGAACACTGTCATAGGAGGTGCTTGCCCACACGGACACAAGAACCCACAGTTTAGTTTAGTTTAGACTTTAGTTTAGAGGTACAGCATGGAAACAGGCCCTTCTGCCCATCATATCCATGCCGGCCATCGATCACCTGTTCACGCTAGTTCTATGCTATCCCATTTTCATGTCCACTCCCTACAGATTTGGGTCAATTTGCAGAAGTCACCAAACCTACAAACCCGCACGTCTTTGGCATGTGGGAGGAATCCGGATCACCCGGAGCAAACCCATGCGGTCACAGGGAGAACGTGCAAACTCCACACAGACAGGATCCGAGATGAAGATCAAACCCAGGTATCTAACATTGTGAGGCAGCATAGTAGACACAAAGAACTGGTGGCACGGTGGCGCAGCGGTAGAGTTGCTGCCTTACAGCGAATGCAGTGCCGGAGACCCAGGTTCGATCCCGACTACGGGTGCTGTCTGTACGGAGTTTGTACGTTGTCCCCGTGACCTGCGTGGGTTTTCTCCCAGATATTCAGTTTCCTCCCAAACTCCAAAGACATGCACTCCAAATACATTAATTGGCTTGGTAAATGTAAAAACAAATTGTCCCTAGTGCGTATAGGATGATGTTAATGTGCGGGGATCGCTGGTCGGCGCGGACCCGGTGGGCCAATACGGCCTGTTTCTGCGCTGTATCTCCAAACTAAACTAAACTGTAGATGCCGGTTTCCAGAAAAAAAAGACATAAAATACTCGGCGGGTCAGGCAGCATCTTTGGAGAATGTGGATAGGTGGCGTTTCGAGTTGGGACCCTTCTACCCCTCTGGGGCTATTTATTTGTTTAATTTGGTTTAGTTTAGTTTAGTTTAGCTGAGTTGAGTTGAATATTGTCACCTGTACCGAGGTACAGTGAAAAGCTGGATTAGGTGGTTGGATAATAGTGTGCATGGATATTCCTAAAACCTGATGGTCTATTTTCTATCACCGCGTGTGGGAGCTTCTGTGTGCATGTTCGTGAGAGACTTGAACGAGAAGGTACAGAGATTACAAGCCCGGTCAGCTATCATGAGGGTATGGGGAGGAAGTGAAATGTCTCAGCGGGTGAGGCAGCATCTATGGAGAGAAGGAATTGGCGACGTTTCGGGCCGAGACCCTTCTTCAGACCCAAAACGTCGCCAATTCCTTCTCTCCATAGATGCTGCCTCACCCGCTGACTTACTCCAGCTTTTTGTGTCTACCTTCGATTTTACCAGCATCTGCAGTTCTTTCTTAAACAAGTGAAATGTCTTCATGAGTCTCATCCCACAATGTAGGACATGTTAATCCCTGCTAGGCTGATCATCTTCTCGGAGCAGAGTCATTTACAATGAGAAAGCCTTGAGGGCTTTAATTAATTTAGCATTCGGACAGTTGCAATTCAGACTGCAGATTAGTAGGTGAACCGAGATGTACATACGGAACGCCACCTGCGATTCCCATCTGACACAGTAGCCTGAAGCATAGAACATCACATCCCACCACACCGCGAGAGACTGCAGCATCCTAATAGTTTGTTTTGCAATGGCAATTATGCTTGATTGCTCACTAAATTATAACTCATAACCATATTTTTTTTTTTTTTGTTGTTAATTTAATGTTATAGGCTGATGCAGTGTGAATCCTAATCAGACCCCATGTTCATGTGAGCACTTGTGCTAACATTGAAGCTGGAGGAAGTGAATGGCACTCAATTGGGGGGAAAGATTGGAACTAAATATTCCTTTTTTTTTTTTTTTTTTTAATTTTTTTATTATAGAAACAATATATACAGAGTACACTCTTATGCGGCATTAAAAATTATATAATATACAACATTATATAATATTGATTATCAATTAATACTGTTTGTGTTATTTGTAATGTTATCCATTATACATTTCCTGGTTATTTATTTTGTATGATTGGGAGTGTATGTAGTATATTCCTAAAATAAGTCATACTTCTCATACCATAGATATTTCTTCTAATTACCAAATACAAATCCCCCCTAATATAACTACATAATACCCAATCTTAACCAAACTTCTATGATATTCATGATATTTTCATAATATTAAGAGTGTTTGTATTATTATTAACTTTATATTTCAAAATTATTATATAGTTGAAAATGCGCAATTTTATATAATTACAAATATAAGACATCTATAATATTTTCATACAACTAATAATATGTATATTCATACTAATATTAAGAATATATATAATATGTTTCTATACTTTTTTTCCTACTTAAAGATAGAAAGATAGAGATAGAAAGTAGAAAATAGAAAAGAAAATGTGAAAAGTTTGGTGGAGATTAAAATATTACTCAATAATCCGTTCTTGGAGATACATTCATGATTTATTATATGTATTTCTTCATCCATTCAGATATTCAGGCCTCAGTCAGGTCCCCGCGCCGAACCATTATGACCCTGTAAATATTTAATGTATGGAGACCAAATCCCTTTGAAGAGATCTAACCTATCCATAAGGACAAGTCTCAATCTCTCCAAGTGAAGCGTCTCCGACATTTCTGTATTCCACATTTTAATTGTTGGGGATGCAGGCCTTTCCAAAATTTTAGTATTAATTTTTTCCCAATTATTAGAGAATAGTCGATAAAAATTCTTTGATTCCTTGTAATTATTTGTTCCGTTTCAGGTATTCCAAGTATTATTAACTTTGGATCAGGAATCATAGTAATATTAACAACATTCGAGATTATCTTAAATATTTCGTTCCAATATTCTACAATCTTCGTACAATTAGTGAATGAATGTGACAAATTTGCTTCTAAGATTTGACATTTATCACATATAGGCGATAATTTTGGAAATATATTATGTAATATATTCCATGAAGCATTTTGGGCCCCGTATCTGAGGAAGGATGTGCTGGCACTGGAGAGGGTCCAGAGGAGGTTTACGAGAACGATCCCAGGAATCGGTGGTTTAACGGACAATGATGAGCGTTTGACGGCACTGGGCCAGTACTCGCTGGAGTTTAGAAGGATGAGGGGGAACCTCATTGAAAGTTTACCAAATGGTGAAAGGCCTGGACAGAGTGGATGTGGAGAGGATGATTCCACTGCTGGGAGAGTCTAGGACCAGAGGGCACAGCCTCAGAATTAAGGGAGTTTCCTTTAGGGAGGAGATGAGGAGGAATATCTTTAGTCAGAATCTGTGGAATTCATTGCCACAGACGGCTGTGGAGGAGCCAAGTCAATGGATATTTTTAAGGCAGAGACAAATAGATTCTTGATTAGTGCGTGTATCAGAGGTTATGGGGATAAGGCAGGAGAATGGGGTTAGGAGGGAGAGGTAGATCAGGCTTGATTGAATGGCGGAGTAGACTTGATGGGTCAAATGGCCCTATCACTTATGAACTTATGAACTGATGAAAGGAAGCCTGATATCATAGAACCATAGAAACATAGAAAATGGTGCAGGAGGAGGCCATTCGGCCCTTCGAGCCAGCACCACCATTCATTGCGATCATGGCTGATCGTCCCCTATCAATAACCCGTGCCTGCCTTCTCCCCATATCCCTTGACTCCACTAGCCCCTAGAGCTCTATCCAACTCCCTCTTAAATCCATCCAGTGATCTGGCCTCCACTGCCCTCTGTGGCAGGAAATTCCATAAATTCACAACTCTCTGGGTGAAAAAAGTTTTTTCTCACCTCAGTCTTAAATGACCTCCCCTTTATTCTAAGACTGTGGCCCCTGGTTCTGGACTCACCCAACATTGGGAACATTTCAAAGGACACACAAAGTCCTGGAGTAACTCAGCAGTAACTAGGGTGACACGATGGCACAGCAGTAGAGTTGCTGCCTCACAGCGCCAGAGACCCAGGTTCGATCCTGACTACGGGTGCTGTCTGTACGGAATCTGAAATCTGTACATTCTTCCCGTGACCTGTATGGGTTTTCTCCAGTTGCCGTACAGGTTTCTCGGCTAATTGGTTTGGTATAATTGTAAATTGTCCCTTATGTGTGTCGAATGGTGTTAGTGTGAGGGGATCGCTGGTCGGCACGGACTCAGTGGGCAGTATCTCTATTCTGTTCTGTATCTCGAAACTAAACTAATAGCAAGTTTGGTAGCATCTCTGGAGAACATGGATAGGTGACTTTTCGAGTCAGAACCTTTCTTTAGACTGATTGTGGCGGGAGGGGGAGAGTGGAGGAGAGAGCAGGTGGGATTTCAGTTCAGTTTGGAGATACAGCGTAGAAACAGGCCCTTTGGCCCACCGAGCATGCAGATCAATGATCACCCATACACTAGCACTATCCGACACACTGTTTACAGGGACAATTCCCAGAAGCCAATTAACCTACAAACCTCTGCGTCTTTGCAGTGTGGGAGGTAACCAGAGCACCCGGAGAAAACCCACACAGTCACACAGCGAACGTGCAAACTCCACACAGACAGCACCCATAGTCAGGATTGAACCTGAGTCTCTAGAGCTGTAAGGCAGCAACTCTACTGCTGTGCCACTGGGCCTGGAGGACACGGCTTTAAGGTGAGAAGGACAAAGTCTAAAGGCGGTGTGCGGAGCCGGTTTTGATGTCGAGAGTGGTGGCTGCCGGGGCCCCACTGTATCACCGCTTCCTGTGAAAATAAAAAATCTAACAAGAAGTTACGAAACAGGTAGATAGTTCAGTGTGTTCAATGGATAATTGACCCTCAGAAATCCACCCGTGAGAGTTCACTGTTTGAAGTTTCAGGGCTTAGATCACATGAAGTTGTGTGAAGAATGTTAACATTATTTTCCCAATCCTACTGACTATTCCACTGTAAACGTCTGAAGAGCAATGACCACCAGATTCACGGACAGTTTCTTCCCAGCAGATATCAGGCAACTGAACCATCCTCTCACAATCTAGAGAGTGGTCCTGACCTTCCATCAACCTCATTGGACTATCTTTAATCGGATTTTACTGGACATTATCTTGCATTAAACATTATTCCCTTTATCCTGTATCTGTACACTATGGATGGCTTTATTGTAATAATTATTGTATAGTCTTTCTGATGACTGGATAGCATGAAACAAAAAAGCTTTTCTCTACACCTCGGTAACATGACAATAAACTAAACTAAATCAAACCAAACAAAAACAACAAACCATACCAAACCAAACCCAACCCAACCTCACCCAAACCAACCCAACTCAACCCAACCCAACTTAACCCAACCCAACCCAACCCTGCTCAACCCAACCCAACCCATCTCAACCCAACCCAACCCATCTCAACCCAACCAACCCATCACAACCCAACCCAACACAACCCAACCCAACTCAACCCATCATAACCCATCACAACCTAACCCAACCCAACCCAACTCAACCCAACCCAACCCAACTCAACCCATCACAATCCAACCCAACCCAACTCAACCCATCACAACCCATCACATCCCAACCCAACCCAACCCAACCCAACCCAACTCAACCCAACCCAACCCAACCCAACCCAACTCAACCCAACCCAACCCAACCCAACTCAACCCAACCCAACCCAACCCAACTCAACCCAACCCAACTCAACCCAACTCAACCCAACCCATCTCAGCCCAACCAACCCATCACAACCCAACCCAACCCAACACAACACCAACAAAACAACCCAGCCCAGCCAACCCAACCAAACCAAACTGGAGCACCCGGGAGAAAGCCACAGAAGGTGTAGAAGATGTGTGCAGGTCTCTAGACCGGCATCATCCATGGTCAGGGTGTAACTGGGGTTGCTGGAGTCCTGATATAGCAGCAATTTTCAATTGTGCAATAACATCAACATTACTTTCTTACTAAACACAAACTTAACTTATTAGAATGACACAGCGTGATATAACAGTGTGCCTTCAAATGATAAAAGGTTAGAAATGCTTCCTGATGCTTCACATAATTAAATGATTGTGGCATTCACTTCCAAAGTCTGTAGCAGTTAAAAATTATCAACAATAATCATCAGACAGGATGAGTGGATGAAGATCAGACATTAAACATTACAAACATCAATCTGCTGAATTCATTGCCGCAGACGGCAGTGGAGGCCAAGTCATTGGGTGCGTTTAAAGCAGAGACTGATAGGTTCGTGATTGGTAAAGGTGTCAAAGGAGACGGGGTGAAGAAAGGAGAATGGGGTTGAGAAAGAAAGATAGATCAGCCATGATCGACTGGTGGAGTTGATCGACTAGGTGGCGTGGGGTGGGATGGAGAGAGAGGGAATGCAGGGATAACTTGATATTAGAGAAATCGACGTTCATTCTGCTGGGTTGTAAGCCCGTGCAGGAAGGAACTACACGTCATGAATTGGAACTACTCCGTGTCGCAGAGACAAGTGACAGCACCGTAAGGAGAGAGAGACGGGGGCTCGACGACTACCGACCAGCGCCAGTCCCCACTGCCCACGTTGCACCTAAGTCAAACAAACTTTATTGTCATTTAGAAATACATCGATATATGCAATTCCAAACGAAATTACGTTGCATTTGGCTCCCCGTGCAACACGATAATTAACAGAAGGATAAAATGGATAAAAATGGATAAAAGGATAAAAGGATAAATAGACAATGGTGGCAGCCCATTACATGGCATTCAGGAGTCTGATGGCTCGGGGGAAGAAGCTGTTGCAGAACCTTGATGTTCTGCTCCTTATGCTACGATATCTTTTGCCCGAGGGCAGCAGAGTGAACAGTCCGTGATGGAGATGTGTGGGGTCTTTTATAATACTGCTGGCCTTAGACACGCAACGTTTGGTCGCAATATCCCTGATTGAGGGGAGAGATCCGCGATCCACCAAGGTGTGTGGATCGCGGATCGACCTCTACAGACATCTGCAGACCCACAGGTAGACAATAGACAATAGACAATAGGTGCAGGAGTAGGCCATTCAGCCCTTCGAGCCAGCACTGCCATTCAATGTGATCATGGCTGATCATCCCCAATCAGTACCCCGTTCCTGCCTTCTCCCCATATCCCCTGACTCCG
This sequence comes from Okamejei kenojei, assembly GCA_035221665.1. Classification (NCBI taxonomy): domain Eukaryota; kingdom Metazoa; phylum Chordata; class Chondrichthyes; order Rajiformes; family Rajidae; genus Okamejei; species Okamejei kenojei. Next base: position 3,929,208 of record CM069157.1, read on the forward strand.
CTATCTTTAAGAGCCCTATCTAGCTCTCTCTTGAAAGCATCCAGAGAACCTGCCTCCACCGCCCTCTGAGGCAGAGAATTCCACAGACTCACCACTCTCTGTGAGAAAAAGTGTTTCCTCGTCTCCGTTCTAGACGACCCTATGGAGAGGAGAGGACAGTCATACTCGTTTCGAGTGACTGCCGATGATGAAGATGCCCAAGCCAAATATGAGGTGCTGTTCCTGCAACTTGTGTGTGGTCTCACTCTGACAGTGGGGGAGGCCCAGGACAGAAAGGTCAGTGTGGGAGGTCAGTGTGTGGCACGCGGGAGGTCAGTTAAGCGTCACCGGGAGGTTGTTAGGATGATTTGCTTTGGAGGCTTTGGTGTCTTTGAAGCTCTCTCCATTAGACGGTGCAACTAGATCTTCCGAGTTCACGAATAGACACAAAATGCTGGAGTAACTCAGTGGGACAGGCAGCATCTCTGGAGAAAAGGAATGGGTGACGTTTCCGGTCGAGACCCTTCAAGGGTCTCAACCTCAAACATCACCCATTCCTTCTCTCCAGAGATGCTGCATGTCCCGCTGAGGTACTCCAGCAATTTGTGTCTATCTTCGATTTAAACCAGCATCTGCAGTTCTTTCCTACACGCTCAATGTTCATAAGTTGCGTTAATGGCGTACTGTAGGGAGTTTTAACCCCTTCGGTCCAATTTAGTTTATCGTCACGTGTACCGAGGTACAGTGAAAAGCTTCTGTTGCGTGCTGTCCAGTCAGCAGAAAGACAACACACGATTACAATCCAGCCATTTACAGTGTACAGATACATGATATGGGAATGACGTTTAGTGCAAGGTAAAGCCAGCCAAGTCTGATCAAAGATAGTCTAAGGTTCACCAAAGAGGTAGATAGTAGTTCAGCACCGCTCTCTGGTTGCGGTAGGATGGTTCAGTTGCCTGATAACAGCTGGGAAGAAACTGTCCCTGAATCTGGAGGTGTGCGTTTTCACACTTCTGTACCTCTTGCCTGATGGAAGAGGGGAGAAGAGGGAGTGGCCGGGGTGCGACTCGTCCTTGATGATGCTGCTGGCCTTGATCTAGTTAGCTCCGAGTGCTTTCACATGGAAATTAAGATTCGGGCAGTTTGAGATCTCTAGTGTTGACATGCATTGACTTGCACAGTGATGAAAAGTGTGGAAAAGATTCTCGATTAGTACAAGTGTCAGGGTTCATGGGGACAAGGCAGGACAATGGGGCTGAGAGGGGGAGATAGATCAGCCACGATTGAATGGCGGAGTAGAATCGAGGGGGCGAATGGCCTTGTTCTGCTCCTAGAGCGTATGGCTCATTCATTCATCATCGTTGAAAACATTAGCAACACAGTGGCGCTGGTTTCCGACGGAAACGGTGACGGACGTACCACACATCTCTGTCCTCCAGTTCCTGCGGACTTCAACCGCTGGAAGTCTAGCATGTTGGTGTGTGTGTGCTTTATCACCATTCCTTACAATGCTACGTACGACAGTGATCGCAACTTCTACTGAAGTGTGGATGGCCGTTGGCTCGCTAGGAGCTCATCCGCCGTTTTTGGTCCTGCTGGGGGTCAACAGCCCCCTCCTCACCTGGCAAACCAGGTGGGGGAGAGGGTTTAGTCGCCGACTGTCCGACCATGGAGCAGGTAGCACGGGATTACATGGTACCCGCTGCGGGGGGAACTCACCCTGACCTGGCCTGAAACTTATGAACTTATCAACTAAGCACGGACAAGCATGTGCCAAAAGAGGTCCACGCTCTGGGGGCCAAGAGGAAAATTTCAAAGGAAAATTACCCGCACAGTGTGCGCAGAAGTACAGCTTCCTGATACTTCTGACGTGACAGTGGTGTCACTAGTCAAAGCCACAAGCATGTCAATGTTTCCCAGTAATGACAGATTAATTTCCCTCAGATATGGTTACATGTACAAGGCAGTGTAAACACTTAACACAGCCTTGCTCACCTGAACTGTTTCATGACAAGCACTCAGGAAATGCTGTCCCCAGCATCCTCTGGGTATGAATTTTCACCAGCCATTTCTTGTCCCAAGGCACGCAGCATAGCATAAAACACTATCGGTTTTGTTAAAATAACAACAAATGACAGGGTGAGGAGACAGAAATGGCTTTGTCATGAAGCCTCTTGTATTATTGATTTTATTTGATGTTTTATCTTAATTGTAAACCCTCATTCCTATCGCAATTTTATCACAGCTAGAAAGCAAAGATAGGAATTAATCGTGAAAATTATGTGTAAAAAGATATAATAACCTAAATCACCAGTGGATACAAATTTGCGTGAAGTGACGGATGATGATTCTGTGATCCCAGCCAGCATTTATTATGCTGCATATTCTTAATAATGATAAAATGGCATTCTAGTAATCCCAGCGTTGGGAAAATGAATTATTCATATGCTAATTTATTAATTATTCACATTTCTTTGCCATAACTTGACTGGAAAAGATTAGAATTGAGACAGAGAGCTTTCCTTTAATTGAAACTGGGAACAGCATTTCGAAAAATAGTCATTTTTACGAGGATGTTGCCAGGAGTAGAGGGCCTGAGCTATAGTGAGGGGCTGAGCAGGCTGGGACTCTAATCCTTGGTGCACAGATGAGGGGTAATCCAATGGAGGTGTATAAAATCATGAGAGGAATAGATCGGGTAGATGCACAGAGTCTCTTGCCCAGAGTAGGTGAATCGAGAACCAGGGGACATAGGTTCAAGGTGAAGGGGAAATGATTTAATAGGAATCTGAGGAGTAACTTTTTCACACAAAGGGTGGTGGGTGTATGGAACAAGCTGCCAGAGGAGGTAGTTGAGGCTGGGACTATCCCATCGTTTAAGAAGCAGTAAGACAGGTAATTGGATAGGCCAGGTTTGGAGGGATATGGGACAAATGCAGGCAGGTGGGACAGGTATCCACAATACCTGGAGTATTGCGTACAGTTTTGGTCTCCTAATCTGAGGGAAGACATTCTTGCCATAGAGGGAGTACAGAGAAGGTTCACCAGACTGATTGCTGGGATGGCAGGACTTCCATATGAAGGAAGACTGGATAGACTCGGCTTGTACTCGCTGGAATTTAGGAGATTGAGGGGGGATCTTATATAAAATTCTTAAGGGGTTGGACAGGCTAGATGCAGGAAGATTGTTCCCGATGTTGGGGAAGTCCAGGACAAGGGGTCACAGTTTAAGGATAAGGGGGAAGTCTTTTAGGACCGAGATGAGAAGATCATTTTTCACACAGAGAGTGGTGAATCTGTGGAATTCTCTGCCACAGAAGGTAGTTGAGGCCAGTTCATTGGCTATATTTAAGAGGGAGTTAGATGTGACCCTTGTGGCTGAAGGGATCAGGGGGTATGGAGAGAAGGCAGGTACAGGATACTAAGTTGGATGATCATATTGAATGGCGGTGCAGACTCGAAGGGCCGAATGGCCTACTCCTGCACCTATTTTCTATGATTCTATGATTCTAGTGTAGCTGGGACATATTGGCTGGTGTGGGCAAGTTGGGCCAAAGGGCCTGTTTCCACGCTGCACCTCTCTATGACTATTATATATTTTCACAGGAGACACAAAGAAGCACCTAACTCTGAAACAATCAGCCTTTAGCGCGATTGGAATATTTATTCGGAATGATAGTGTTTTCTACTCATTTTTGCAAATGTTTTGTGCCTGTTAACAAAGGAATTACTGACCTTCCTCTCAGCAGCTCTCGCACTCGAAATATACAAATTTGGGTATACATTTTGATATAATAAGCACTAACCTTAATAACATTAAATATTCACATTTCAGCTCAAAAACTATATATTTTAATCCGCTGAAGAATTGTCCTTTAGACCCTTGAAATTGAATGCATTGTAAATTCAACTCCTTGAGTAGGTTAACTGAAGTTCAATTCAATACACTTTCCTTGTTTAGTCATTACGTACGCCTTTAGTTTTTAGTTTTAGAGAGACAGCGCGGAAACAGGCCCTTCGGCCCACCTAGTCCGCACCGACCAGCGATCCCCGCACATTAACACTATCCTACACACTCCGAGCCACGGGGTGTGTTTGACCGTCCCGATGTCAGAGTTCGGATCATCCTGACGAGAGGGCCTGTACATCGGGCCGTCTGTAGCGGCGACTACGGAGGGTTCATGGCCCCGGCCACGGGTGAACGAAGGAGGAGGACTGGCTGAACCTTGTTGCCTTCCACCACAGTGAAGAATGCTGTGGTGGATGTTTGTGTTAAATTCTATCGTGCATTGTGTGTTCTTTTTAAGTGTGTCGCTGCTGGCAAATTCATTTCACTGCACCCTCGGGTGCACGTGACAAATAGAATTCACTTTGACTTTGACACACTAGGGACACATTTATATCTACACCAAGCCAATTAATCTACAAAGCTGCACGTCTTTGGGGTGTGGGAGGAAACCGAAGATCTCAGAGGAAACACAAGCAGATCACAGGGAGGACGTGCAAACTCCGTGCAGACAGCTCCCGTGGCCAGGATCCAACCAGGGTCACTGGCGCTGTGAGGCAGCAACTCTACCGCTGCGCCACCGTTTCGCCCAGCCCTGGAATGCAAGTTTCCCACGAAACTCACGTTCATCTTAGCCCTTGACTCTTAATGCTTGAGCTCCGGCAACGAGATGTTGTCCCAATGTCATCGCAATCATAACATGGTCCTCAATGTTTACCGGGACTTCCCACCGACACACAACAATTACTGGACGACCATTAGCTCAATGAAAGACACCCTCTGAAATCCATAACACTTTGTCAGCGCACTCTGGGTGGCACGGTGGCGCAGCGGTAGAGTTTCTGCCTCACAGCGCCAGAGACCCGGGTTCCATCCTAACTACGGGCGCTGTCTGTACGGAGTTTGTACCTTCTCCCCGTGACCTGCGTGGGTTTTCTCCAGGATCTCCGGTTTTCTCCCACACTCCACACTAAACTCTTCTCTGATATTTCCAGGTATATTATTAATATGTCATTCCGATGCACTATTTGGTAATATCAACATGATTATTGCATTGTAAAATCTGTATGTTATTAACATTCCTTTAAATAGAGGCGCAAATTTTATTAAAAAGAATGATCACTCAATAACGTTCTTGAGGTTGTCCTGCCCAATTTTTATCCTTTGGTAAATATCACTGACACGGATTATCTGATCTTTATTATATTGCCTCTCTCAAGGGTTCTCTACACAGAGGTTCGTTGTCTTGCTTCAAGCATTACAACAGGGAATGTTTGAACAGCATTTAGAGGCAACCTGAGTAGTCATGAAAGATACAGTCTGTGTAAGAAGGAACTGCAGATGCTGGTTTTTACACGAAAGGCTGGAGTAACTCAGCGGGATAGGCAGCATCTCTGGAGAAAAGGGATGGGTGACGTTTTGGGTCGGAAGAAGGGTCTCGACCCGAAATGTCACCTATTTCTTTTCTCCAGAGATGCTGTCTGACCTGCTGAGTTTTTTGTGTCTATCTAAGATACAGTATAAATTGGATAAAATACAGAAAGTGCTGGAAACACACAGCAGGTCAGGCAACAGAGGCACAGCGGTAGAGTTGCTGCCTCACAGCCCCAGAGACCAGGGTTCAATCCTGACTACGGGTGTTGCCTGTACGGAGTTTGTACGTTCTCCCCGTGACCTGCGTGGGTTTTCTCCGGGTGCTCTGGTTTCCTCCCACATCCCAAAGACGTAAAGGCCTGTAGGTTAATTGGCTTGGTAAAATTGTGAATTGTCCCCAGTGTGATAAGAAGGGTCTGTTTCCATGCTGTATCTCTAAACTAAACCAAACTAAACTAAAACTGTTCCTGGCACTGGTGATATGCGCATTCTATGAGTACAGTCGCTCCTGTAATGATGGCGAGCGAGATCTACTACAAATTAAACTCATTCCTGAGCAACTTTTGCCTCAAACGTGGTTGCTAATTAATCCAATTACACAGCTAAAACAACTGTAGCTGGATTACCTTTCACTACTCTTTGAACCGAAGGAGATTAGTCAGATTTTGGAAATTTGCAAATAATTCCACACATACATTCAGGAACAGTTGCTGTACTTTCCAACAACTATCAGGTTCCTGAGCTGACCTGCATATCCCTAATCCTACCGCAACAACGGAACACTATAGACCACCTCCCGCACTGGTTTAGTTTAATTTATTACTGTCCCATGCACCGAGGAATAATTAAAACGTTTTTTTGTTGCGTGCTGTTAGGGCGGTCAGGGTGGAGCAGCGGTAGAGTCGCTGTCTTACAGCGAATGCAGCGCCGGAGACCCGGGTTCCATCCCGACTACAGATGCTGTCTGTACGGAGTTTGTACGTGCTCCCCGTGACCTACGTGGGATTTCTCCGAGATCTTCGGTTTCCTCCCACACTCCAAAGACATTTGTAGGTTAATTGGCTCAGTAAATGTAAAATTTGTCCCTAGTGGGTGTAGGATAGTGTTAATGTGCGGGGATCGCTGGTCGGCGCGGACATGATGGGCCAAAGGGCCTGTTTCTGTACTGTATCTCTAAACTAAGTCTCTAAAATATCCAGTCAGCTCAAAGAAGCCGTCCACAGTGTACTGATGCAGGATATAAGGAGTAATGTTCAGTGCAAGATAAGGTTCAGTAAAGCCCGATTAAAGATAGTCCATAGGTCACCAATGAGGTAGATGGGAGGTCAGGACCGCTCTCTAGTTGGTGAGCGAATGGTTCAGTTGCCTGCTAACAGCCGGGAAGAAACTGTCCCTGAATCTGGAGGTGTGCGTTTTCACACTTCTGTACCTCTTGCGTGATGGGAGAGGGGAGAAGAGGGAGTGGCCGGGGTGCGACTGGTCCTTGATGATGCTGCTGGCCTTGCCGAGGCAGCGTGAGGTGTAGACGGAGGCAAGGGAAGGGAGGTTGCTCTGTGTGATGTTGGTGATAGGATGGACCATGGACCTGTTTTCAAGTTCTGTATTTTTGCATTAACGTCTCATCTGTTCACTGTCTTGTAGAATCGGTGTACTTTATGAATAATTGATGTATCTGTGTGATTTTCTGGGTTTATGTGCCTCTGATGCTGCTGCAAGCAAGATTTTCATTGTACCTGTTCTTCAGAACTTCTGCATATGACAATAAACTTGAGCTGGAGGTACAACGATGAGATGCCTTGAGCTGGAGGTACATGCAGACGAGACAGGATGTGCTGGCGTTGGAGAGGGTCCAGAGGAGGTTTACGAGAATGATCCCAGGAATGAGTGGGTTAACATACAATAAGCATTTGACAGCACTGGGCCTGTACTCGCTGGAGTTCAGAAGGTCGAGGAGGGACCTCATTGACCTCACTTACTGAATAGTGAAAGGCCTGGAAAGCGTGGATGTGGAGAGGATGTTTCCACTAGGGGGAGGGTCACGGACGATAGGTCATAGCCTCAGAATTAAAGGACATTCTTTAGGAAGGAGATGAGGATGAATTTCATTTGTCAGAGGGTGGTGAATCTGTAGAAATCATTGCCACAGAAGGCTGTGGAGGCCAAGTCAATGGATATTTTTAAAGAGGAGATGGACAGATTCTTGATTAGTACGGGTGTCAGGGGTTATGGGGAGAAGGCAAGAGAATGGAGTTGAGAGGGAAAGGACAGATCAGCCATGATTGAATGGCGGAGAAGACTTGATGTGCCAAATGGCCTACTTCTGCTCCTATCACTTATGAACTTATGACATTGCTGTCAGCGTTTGGGATTAATCTAGCCTTCATCTGGCTGTTCGAAAACAAAATCTTAAAAGATGCCGGAAACATGATATAAAACAGAAAATGCTGTGAATCAACACTCAGCAGGTCAGGCAGCATCTGCGGGAGGAGTTACCATTTCATGTCAATGACCACTGACCAGCACTGAGGAAAATTACAAATGAAAGCAGTTTTAACTTGGAGACAAAGTAGGTCAGGGCAACGAGAGCAAAAGAGCAAAGCAGGACAGCTTACGGCACCAGAGTCCCGGGTTTGATCCTGACTACGGGTGCTGTCTGTACGGAGTTTGTATGTTCTCCTCGTGACCTGCGTGGGCTTTCTCTGGATGCTCCAGTTTCCTTCCACACTTCAAAGAGATGCAGGTGTGTAGGTTAATTGGCTTGGTATAATTGTTAAAAAAAAATAATCCCTCGTGTGTGTAGGATAGTGTTAGTGTGCGGGGATCGCAGGTCAGCACGGACGCAGTGGGCCGAAGGGCCTGTTTCCACGCTCTATCTCTGAAGTCTATGTGTCAGGAAAAAGTGAGCTGAAGTGTGCCAGTTTTCACTGTATCTGTGAACTCTCTGAACTAAATATACGATAAATGATCAGTTCTAGTTTCAGTTTTAGAAATGCAGTGTGTCATTAACAGGCCCTTCGGCCCACCAAGTCCACACCGACCATCGATCAGCCGCACATTAGTTCTGCCCTACACACTAGGGGCAATTTACAGAGGCCAATTAGCCCACAAATGTGTACGTTCTTGGAGTGTGGGAGGAAACCAGAGCACCCGGAGAAAACCCACGCAGTCACGGGGAGAACGTATAAACACCACACAGACAGCACCCGTGGTCAGGATCGAACGCTGGTCTACCGCTGCGCCACCATGTTGCCGCTAGTTATTCGAGTCATTGAGTGATGCAGCGTGGAAACAGGCCCTTCGGCCCAACTTGCCCACACCGGCCAACATGCCCCAGCTACACTAGTCCCACCTGCCCGCGTTTGGTCCATATCCCTCCAAACCTGTCCTATCCATGTAGCTGTCTAACTGTTTCTTAAACATTGCGATATTCTAATTAAACTATTGATATTGTTATTCCGATATTATAACATGTTACTCAATGCAGTGAAATGTTAGGTTTTCCATACAGTCCAGCAAAAACACACTTTATGCTTCAATGCAGTTGAAATCCTATTTTAGAAACATAGAAAATAGGTGCAGGAGTAGGCCATTCAGCCCATTGAGCCAGCACCGCCATTCAATATGATCATGGCTGATCATCCAAAATCAGTACCCCGTTCCTGCCTTCTCCCCATATCCCTTGATTCCGTTAGCCTGAAGAGCTAAATCTAACTCTCTCTTGAATACATCCAGTGAATTGGCCTCTACTGCCTTCTGTGGCAGAGAATTCCACAGATTCACAACTCCCTGTTTTTTCCTCATCTCAGTCCTAAATGGCCTATTCTTAAAGTGTGACCCCTGGTTCTGGACTCCCCCAACATCGGGAATATTTTTCCTGCATCTAGCCTGTCCACTCCCTTAAGAATGTTATATGTTTCTATAAGATTCCATCTCATCCTTCTAAATTCCAGCGAATACAAGCCCAGTCGACCCATTCTTTCATCATATGTCAGTCCCGCCATCCCGGGAATTAACCTGGTGAACCTACGCTGCACTCCCTCAATAGCAAGAATGTCCTTCCTCAAATTAGGAGACCAAAACTGCACACAATACTCCAGGTGTGGTCTCACCAGGGCCCCGCACAACTGCAGTAGGACCTCCTTGCTCCAAAACTCATTTTTCACGCATTTGCAGCTGATTCCAAACAGGCAAACTGCGTCAAGCTAAACCTAGACTCCAAGACGGGATATGCATTCATTTGTAATCTAGTCTCAATGCAAGTTGAACAGGGGACCAACCTCAGATTTAATAGTTTAGCAGCATTAAAGCTACATCTGAATAATATATAACAATTTGTACATTGTTAAAACTGATCATAGCTGCGGTGAGTTTATTGAAAGAGACATGAAAAGGCTGCGTACACACGTAAATGTCAAGTTTAATACTTTTCAAAAAGAAGGATTAAGAATTCAGCAGTAAAACGGCTTGCAACTCACGCTGTTCTGACATTTGCTGTTGACTTGCATGCTTGGCACTTGGCTGCGGGGCCAGCGTGCATCCTCCGCGACATTATTTACCCGTCGCATTTCAAACAAGCGTGGAGTGCGATTGAACGCTGCACGGGTGGCGAATGCTTTGGAGACGGAGAGCTCGCATTTTGACCACAGGAGCGCCTTTAGAGGTTTTAGACACGTTGTCTGTCCATTCCAATAGACAATAGGTGCAGGAGTAGGCCTTTCGGCCCTTCGAGCCAGCACCTTCCAGCCATTCAATGTGATCATGGCTGATCATCCATAATCAGTACCGTCCACACATGCTGCCTGACATTTAGACTTTGGACTTCAGAGATACAGCGCAGAAACAGGCCCTTCATACCGAAGATACACACAAAAAATCAGCGGGTCAGACAGCATCTATGGGGTAAAGGAATAGGTGACGTTTTGGGTCAAGACCCTTCTTCAAACCCGATCTGAAACGTCACCTATTCCTTCTCTCCACAGATGCTGCCTGACCTGCAGAGTTACACCAGCTTTTTATGTCAATCTTCGGCTCAAACCAGCAAATTAAGCTCTTTCCTGTCAAACCTCCAGTTTCCCTCTCTCCTGAATCTCATCTTAATCAAGGGTCTCGTCCAAAAACCTCACCTATTCCTTTTTTCCACAGATGCTGCCTGACCCTCCCGGGATACTCCAGCATTTTGTGCCAACCTGCATGTCCTTTTTTTTTCTTACAAAATGCTTTTATTCAGAACAAACAAAAATACAAAGTAGTTACGCGATCAAAGAATGCCCATATTGGCATTTTACAAACAGTTATCAAATTAAAATATTAACATTTTTATCACACAGAGTGGTGAGTCTGTGGAATTCTCTGCCACAGAAGGTAGTTGAGGCCAGTTCATTGGCTATATTTAAGAGGGAGTTAGATGCGGCCCTTGTGGCTAAAGGGATCAGGGGGTATGGAGAGAAGGCAGGTACAGGATACTGAGTTGGATGATCAGCCATGATCATATTGAATGGCGGTGCAGGCTCGAAGGGCCGAAGGGCCTCCTCCTGCACCTATTTTCTATGTTTCTATGTTTCTAGACCCCGGTTCGATCCTGACCACGGGTGCTGTCTGTGTGGAGTTTGCACGTTCTCCCCGTGACCCGCGTGGGTTTTCTCCGGGTGCTCTGGTTTCATCCCACACTCCCAAGGACATGCAGGTTGAACGCTGGTCACCGCGGACGGTCGACTGTATTGTTGATCATAGAATCATAGACAATAGGTGCAGGAGTAGGCCATTCGGCCCTTCGAGCCTGCACCGCCATTCAATATGATCAGGGCTGATCATTCAGCTCAGTATCCTGTACCTGCCTTCTCTCCATATCCCCTGATCCCTTTAGCCACAAGGGCCACATCTAACTCCCTCTTAAATATAGCCAATGAACTGGCCTCAACTACCCTCTGTGGCAGAGAGTTCCAGAGACTCATCCACTCTCTGTGTGAAAAAAGTCTTTCTCATCTCGTCTTAAAGGATTTCCCCCTTATCCTTAAGCTGTGACCCCTTGTCCTGGACTTCCCCAACATCAGGAACAATCTTCCTGCATCTAGCCTGTCCAACCCCTTAAGAATTTTGTAAGTTTCTATAAGATCCCCTCTCAATCTCCTAAATTCTAGAGAGTAGAATTCTAGAGAGGGTCTCTGGCGCTGTGAGGCAGCAACTCCACCGCCGTGTCACCTTGCTGCCCATAATGGAGCTGAGGAAGGTGCAACATAAAAAGTCCAAATTAGGAAAATTAGAGAAATGAAACGCCTTTAGAATTATCCATTACTTACAATATTGATGCAAATGGAACGTAAACGAGAATAACTGAAGCACTTAAATGTGCGAGAGATAGCAGGGACACTTTAAAGGAGTCCCTTGGTAGTGCTTTGTGCCTGTGTTGGTGGCCACTTTGATCAAAGGAGTTCTTTCACAATCCCAGGTGGACAAAAATACTGGAGAAACTCAGCGGGTGAGGCAGCATCTATGGAGGGTCTCGACCCGAAAGGTCACCTATTCCTTCGCTCCATAGATGCTGCCTCACCCGCTGAGTTTCTCCAGCATTTTTGTCCACCTTCGATTTTTCCAGCGTCTGCAGTTCTTTCTTAAATCTTTCACAATCCCGAAGACATTAGCGTTAAACTATTGCCGCGACACGGAGAAGCAGTTAAGTGAATGTTTTAGCATTCAAAGCCGCAGCGCAAGATAATTTTTACACATTTATTTGGATAGCCAATGTTGTGCGTAAGGTTTTTCTTTGCATGGGGAATATATTCTATTAGCTTCACTGAGCGCTAACTTGTGGAGTGCATTAGTTTGTGGATTTGTGATGGATGTCCACTTCTGTAGCATCACGAACTATGTTAAAGTTTAGGCATCAATGTTAACTCCTCTCCCAAACCGTCCCATAGACCCTTGCCAACCCCCCCTCCCCCTAATATGAGGTGCTGTTCCTCCAATTTGCTTTGGGCCTCACTTTGACAATGGAGGAGACCCAGTCTGAGTCTGAAGAAGAGTCTCGACACGATTCCTTCTCTCCAGAGATGCTGCCTGTCCCGCTGAGTTACTCCAGCATTTTGTGTCTATCTTCGGTGTAAACCAGCACCTGCGGTTCCTTCCTACACAATCTCAAACACTCTAACTGAATCATCCTACCACAACCAGAGAGCGGTGCTGAACTGTTATCTACCTCATTGCTGACCCTCGGACTACCTTTGATCGGACTTTGTTGTCTTTACCTTACACTAAATGTTATTCCCTTATCATGTATCTATACACTGTAAACGGCTCGATTGTAATCGTGTATTGTCTTGCCGCTGACTGGTTAGCACGCAACAAAAGCTTTTCACTGGACCTCGGTGCACGTGACAATAAACTCAACTGAACTGGATCAGTGAAAGTTGTGGGTTTTCAGAATGTTATCTTGATCGTGCAATAAATTAATGCAATTATGTGATAGGAACAGAATTAGGCCATTCGGCCCATCAAGTCTACTCCGCCATTCGATCCTGGCTGTTCTATGTTTTGTTTGGTTTAGAGATACAGCAGGGAAACAGGCCCTTCGGCCCACCTGGTCCGTGGCTGACCGGCGAGCATCAACACAAGCCGACACAATGAGGGACAATTCACCCTGATACCAAGTATACAAACCCGAGCCAATTATCCCACAAACCTGTACGTCTTTGGAGTGTGGGAGGAAACTGAAGATCTTGGAGAAAACCCAACGCGGTCACGGGGAGAGTGCACAAACTCCATACAGGCAGCACCCATGGTCGGGATCGAACCCGGGTCTCAAGCGCTGAAAGGCAGCAACTCTACCGCTGCGCCCCGCCAAGTGTAAAAGGAAGGACTGCAGGTGTTGGCTTGCACCGAAGATAGAGACACAAAAAGGTACACATGACAGTAAGCTAAACTGAACTGAGCTGAGTTAACCAGTCCTGGTGTCACACAGCAAAAACCTCGACCGCTGAAACCTTCCTTAAGGCATGACGTGAAAATCTAACATGACACAAAATCATTCCGCATTCCTAAGTGTTTCTATTAACCCAGCTCCTAGTTTTGTTGCAATTGTTCTGATTTAAATTGTATATTGTGCTGAGCACTTAAAAAACAATCTAATAACCGCAGTGTGATGCAGCAAAATCGGTCATGCAAAATAAAGGCTAATGTAAGTTTCTATTTTCAACTGCGTTGATTATACCAGGATGTATTAAACAATCTAACAGCATAGGATTGACAATTTATGCTAAAAATCATAACACCATACATACATTCACTGCGCTATTTAGCTCAATGGTGTATGACTGATTAGTGTTATTGTGCTTTCGGGTTGCCACGGTAACCGCCACTTTCCACAGCGACGTGCGTTGGGAGGAGAGGCACAGTCTAACACCAGTGTCATTGTGTTTATTGAGATAGTTCACAGGCTGCTCAAAATGCATCCTAAAATAACCTTAATGCAGTGAAACACCATTTAGTACCATTTCATCGCAGCTTCGGGTGATAGGAATTCAGCTGCATTTCAGTGTGAAAGAAGTCTGACCCGAAACGTCACCCGTTGCTTCTCTCCAGAGATGCGGCCCGTCTTGTCCCGCTGAGCTACTCCAGCATTCCGCGTCCATCTTCGGTGTAAACCAGCATCTGCAGTTCCTTCCTACTCATTTTTGAGCTGTCGGTCATCAGATCAGCACCAGTTCTTTGGGCAGCACGCGCGGCGGTAGAGTCGCCGCCTAAACAGCGCCAGAGCCCGGGTTCCATCCTGAGTACGGGTGCTGTCTGTACGGAGTTTGCACGTTCTCCCCGTGACCGGTTTTCTCTGGTTTCCTCCCACATTGCAAGGACGTGCATATTGTCTTCTGTCAACTGCAGGATGCTAAGCTGGATATCTTCTGAATCTTCTGAATCTTCTGAATTTGTAGTCGGCAGGGCAGTGCTCTGCATATCGCCAACTTGGATGTGTTGTGCGTACTAACGTGCCGTTAGTGCCCCCTTAAAACTGTCTAGTGAAGGTGATTTGACTATATTAGACAATAGGTGCAGGAGTAGGCCATTCGGCCCTTCGAGCCAGCACCGCCATTCAATGTGATCGTGGCTGATCATCCCCAATCAGTATTGTTGTTTTGTTTATTCCATTCCCTTAAGGTTCTTACTAGTGAACTAGTGAATGGGTGATCAATGGTTAACATGGACTGGGTGGGCTGAAGGGCCTGTTTCGACGCTGTATTTCTAAACTAAACTAAACTAAACTAGACACTCCAGGCCGAAGGGCCCTAAGCTGAACTATCAGCAGCTAACGTAACAATGATGATTGAGACATCTAGCAGGAGTGGGGTAAAGACAAATCCTTACATGGATTTAATCAATAGCTTCTTTGATCCAAGACTGATGATGCTGCGGTGAGTCCAAGCGCAGGCTTGGCGATCGTTGCGCCGGACACCTCCGTTCGGTTCACTTTAACCAACCTGACCTCAGCACTTCAACTCCCCCTCCCATTCCGTATCCGACCTCTCTGTCCTGGGCCTCCTCCATGGCCAGAGTGAGGACCACCGGAAATTGGAGGAACAGCACCTCATATTCCGCTTGGGGAGTCTGCATCCCGGGGGCCTGAACATTGAATTCTCCCAATTTCGTTAGCCCTTGCTGTCTCCTCCCCTTCCCAGCACTCCCTCATCCTTCGGGCTCCTCCTCCTCCTTTTTCCTTTCTTCTCCCCGCCCCCCACCCTCCATCAGTCTGAAGAAGGGTTTTGGCCCGAAACGTTGCCTATTTCCTTCGCTCCATAGATGCTGCTGCACCCGCTGAGTTTCTCCAGCACTTTTGTCTACCTTCGATTTTCCAGCATCTTCAGTTCCTTCTTAAACACTGATGATGCTGCACTGGCTCGAAGGGCTCAGCTATAGTTTATTAGTTTGTCACGTGTACCGAGCTACAGTGAAAAGCCTTTGTCTGCAGACTGTCCAGTCAAAGACAAGAATATACATGATTTCATTCAAGCTGTGCGCAATAGACAGATGTAGGATAGGAGACGATACGATAGAACTTAATTCATCCCAGGAGGGAAATTGATCCACCAACAGTCATAGAACACAAAATACATGAAACATGAAATTAAAGTGACGAGTGGAAAGGATTGGGGGGGTGCAAAAATTGTGGGGGGGGGGGGGGGGGGGTGGGTCAGTCTCAGTCTACCCCACGACAGAAGGGGGAGGAGTTGCACAGTTTCATAGCCACAGGGAAGCTCTAGTGTGTGTAGGATAGCGTTAGTGTGCGGGGATCGCTGGTCGGCACCGACTCGATTGGCCGCCGGGCCTGTTTCCACGCTGTGTCTCTAAACTAAACTAAACTACACTAAAAAAACATCGGCTTGCGGGTGGGATGCTGATCAAGCGAGGGCTTTGACAAGTGAATCAGGAGCATTCATCCATTAAAACAAAATCATCCAATATTTGGAGTCACACTCTCTAAGATTATGTTCACCAAACTGCATGCATTTCACATTGGTTTTATTGATCCATCAATCCTGGTATTGGATTCCTTACAGAGCATCTTTCTGATACAATTTTATCTGAACTGATCTCAATAGAATTTCATTGAATCTCTGGGAGTATTGAGAAGCTGTATCCGTGTGTTTAGGCAGGCATGAGGGTCCTGTCCAGGGATCTGACAGTTGCGATTGAGTACCAGTCCTCAACTTCATCAATACCTACATATCTTGGCCTATTAAGCTAAGGACAAACCTGCGATCTGAATGTATATTCATACCTCAGTGACAGAACGTCGATATTAAACAGCCAGGGAGAATCACTAACATAATTGATCCACCAGACAAGCTACACTGAGTAAGAAGGAACGGCAGGTGCTGGTTTACACCCAAGATAGACGCAAAATTGCAGGCAGTACCTCAGCGGGTCAGGCACCATCTGTGGAGAAATGGAAAAGGTGACCTTTCGGGTCGAGACCCTTCATCAAATTGAGATTCAGGGAGGGGGAAACCAACATCGATGACTCAGGAAAGGTGGAGCCCACAATGGTCCATTTTTGACCCAGTCAATATTAGGGAGATTTCTTCAGACCTTCGTTCATTTGCTCTATATCTCTCTGTATCACCGTCTATATGGCCCCATAGCAGAAGCGTCCACGTCACGGGGCTGGAAACTGGACGTATCCTGAGCTAATTCCACTACCACCATCGTCTACTGCAACAAGTGATGGCTCCCACTGATTGTCGCCGGAAGCTTGCATCCTTTTCAGGACGGACGATGACAGCGAGGCCAACATCTGAAACATGGAAGATGGACACGAAAGGAGAAGACCGTCTATATCTCTCTTTCCCCTTTCACCCGACTCTCGGTCTGGAGAAGGGTCTCGACCCGACACCAGAGATGCTGCCAAACCCGCTGAGTTACTCCAGCATTTTATGTCCATCCGGTGTGAAGCATGGGCGATATCTGCCAGACACATCTTCCTGTGAAAGAATAACAATGAAAATAACATCTGAAAATCATTCAGACCTGGCAGCTGTGCAGAATAGATCAAGCAAGCCGATACTGTGCGAGAGAAGTGAAAGTTTGGAGGAATTTAAAACTTTCCAGACTTCACAACTGGAGCCAAGGAACCACAGAAAAGGTAAATAACCTTGATGAATTATAATGTTTGAAAAAAAAAAGGCCTAAGGAATGTAGGAAAGGTTCATGAATAATAAATTTGGAGCCAATATCAGAAATACCTTTTGTTGTATGAAACTGCTGTTGGGTTAGAATCATGAATTTGTGGATAGGTTTGGAGGGGATAGACCATCATTAGATGATTGACTTGGTTCTTTGAAAGACGAAGGGTTAGCCTCACTAAACATCATGCCGGGGACCTGCATATTCAGTTTAGTTTAGAGATACAGCGTGGAAACAGGCCCTTCGGCCCACCGAGTCCGCACCATCCCCCCACACTCACACCATCCCACACACACTGGGGACAATTTACACTTTGGAGGGGTTGGACAGGCGAGATGCAGGAAGATTGTTCCCGATGTTGGGGAACTCCAGAACAAGGGGGTCACAAAGTTTAAGGATAAGGGGGAAGTCTTTTAGGACCGAGATGAGAAAAACATTTTTCAGACAGAGAGCGGTGAATCTGTGGAATTCTCTGCCACAGAAGGTAGTTGAGGCCAGTCCATTGGTTATATTTAAGAGGGAGTTAGATGTGGCCCTTGTGGCTAAAGGGGTCAGGGGGTATGGAGAGAAGGCAGGTACAGGATACTGAGTTGGATGATCAGCCATGATCATATTGAATGGCGGTGCAGGTTCGAAGGGCCGCCTACTCCTGCACCTATTTTCTATGTTTCTATGCTTCTATGTTACATTTACACCTACAAGTCTTTGGAGTGCGGGAGCAAACCAAAGATCTCAGAGAAAACCCACGCTGATCACGGGGAGAAGGTACAAACTCCGTACAGACAGCACCCGTAGTCGGGATCGAACCCGAGTGTCTGGCGCTGCAAGCGCTGTAAGGCAGCGACTGTACTGCTGTGCCATCGTGACCACACAATCCTTTCTCTTGCCGGTTCCTATCGAATTTTCTTTTGAAGGTGTATTTTTAAATCTCATTCCAGCATCGGTGCGGGCAGCACGGCCCACGTCTAAACAATCACCATCCTTGGTTTCCTTCTTCATCTTGTTCCCAATTCTTTTTCCAGCTGTCACAAATCTAAAAATAAACACAGAAAAATGCTGGAAAGTAAGTAAGTAGATTTATTGGCCGAGTATTCACATACAAGGAATTTGCCTTGGTGCTCCGCCCACAAGTAACAACATGACATACAGTGACAGTTACGAATGACTCAGAAAACACTAAACATTAATAATAATAAAACATTAATGATAAAACACCATTGATCAAGCATGTGAACCAACAAAATACCAGATCAAAGGGAGGCTACAGATGTTTGGCTGTTGAGTAGAGCAACTACTCGTGGATAAAAACTGTTTTTGTGTCTGGCTGCGGCAGCTTTGACAGTCCGGAGTCGCCTTGCAGAGGGAAGTGGTTCAAAGAGTTTGAGTACGTGATGAATCAGGCAGCATGTATGAAGCATTCAATATTCAGGCCAACAAAACTCTGGGGGCAGTGGGGCAGAGGGTAGAGCTGCTGCCTGGCAGCGCCAGAGATCCAGGTTCGATCCTGACCACAGGTGCTGGCTGAGTGAGGTTTCTATGTTCTCGCTGCTTCCTCCCACATCCTGCAGGTGTGTAGGTTAATTGATCTCTGTAAATTGACCCTGATGTGTAGGAAGTGGATGAGAAAGTGGGATAACATTGAACAGTAGAGTTGCTGCCTCACAGCGCCAGAGACCCAGGTTCGATCCCGACTACGGGTTCTGTCTGTACGGAGTTTGTACGTTCTCCCCGTGACCTGCGTGGGTTTTCTCCCAGATCTTCGGTTTCCGCCCACGCTCCAAAGACGTGCAGGTTTGTAGGTTAATCGGCTTGGTGTAAATGTAAATTGCCCCGAGTGTGTGTAGGATAATGTTAATGTGCGGGGGTCGCAGGTCGGTGCGGTCTCGGTGGGCCGAAGGGCCTGTTTCCGTGCTGTATCTCTAAAAGTAAAACTAATTACACTGCTGTAAATGGTGATCAATGGTGGACCAAAGGGCCTGTTTCAATGCTGTGTTGTTAAATCAATTAATTAATCAATCAATCAAACGACGGAAGGTCATCAACATGAAACATTAGATAGACACAAAAAGCTGCAGTAACTCAGCGGGTCGGGCAGCATCTCTGGAGAGAAGGAATGGGTGACGTTTCGGGTCGAGACCCTTCTTCAGACAGAGAGTCAGGGGAAAGGAGTCTCAAGAAGGGTCTCGACCCGAAACGTCACCTATTCCTTTTCTCCAGAGATGCTGCCTGTCCCGCTGAGTTACTCCAGCTTTTTGTGTCTATCTTCGGTTTAAATCAGCATCTGCAGTTCCTTCCTGCACAACCTGAAACATTGGCTCAGTTCCTGTCTCCACAAGTGTCGTCTGGAAGGTTGAGTATGTGCAGCATTTTGCGGTGGCCTGCTGGGTGTGAATGAACTTCATGGGTGCATTTCGTTAGGGATACAGCTGTGGAAACAGGCCCTTTGGCCCGCTGAGTCCGTGCCAACCAGCGATCGCCCCGTACGCTAGTTCTACTAATTTTTCATCCAGAGAGTGGTGAATCTGTGGAATTCTCTGCCACAGAAGGTAGTTGAGGCCTGTTCATTGGCTATATTTAAGAGGGAGTTAGATGTGGCCCTTGTGGCTAAAGGGATCAGGGGGTATGGAGAGAAGGCAGGTACAGGATACTGAGTTGGATGATCAGCCATGATCACATTGAATGGCGGTGCAGGCTCGAAGGGCCGAATGGCCTACTCCTGCACCTATTTTCTATGTTTCCATGTTTCTATCCTACACACTAGGGATCATGTACAGAAGCCCGCACGTCTTTGGAACGTGGGCGAAGGTACAAACTCCGTACAGACAGCACCCGTAGTCAGGATTGAACTCGGGTGACTGGCGCTGGGAGGCTGCGACTCTTACCGCTGCGCCTAAGTACATCAGCAAGCTCTCAGCTGCCATGAAGCAAGCAGATGTAAGTGAATTCCCTGCCTAATATATAATTTCTAAATGTCAATCAGTTTTAACCCCATTAAGAGATTCCTGAGTTTGACGTCTCAACTTTTAATATTACATTATGGAGCACAGCAGGGCATTTACTTTGGTGTTTAGCTCATTAACGGGGAGAGGTACTTGACTTCTGAACACAATGATGAGAGTGAAGTGGCTCTGCTGTGTCGAGAGAATGGATGCCCTTCCTGGGATATTACCACATCTTTTTACATCCAAAACAGACCGTACAGCACAGACACAGTTGTTTGAGAAGGAACTGCAGATGCTGAAAAATCGCAGGTAGACAAAAATGCCTGGAGAAACTCAGCGGGTGCGGCAGCATCTATGGAGCGAAGGAGATAGGCAACGTTCCGGGCCGAAACGCTTCAGGAAATAGGCAACGTTTCAGGCCCAAACCCTTAGGGAAATAGACAACGTTTCGGGCCGAAACCCTTAAGGGTTTCGGCCAGAAACGTTGCCTATTTCCTTCGCTCCATAGATGCTGCTGCACCCGCTGAGTTTCTCCAGCATTTTTGTCTACCCAGCACAGAAGCAGGCCCTTCGGCCCACAGTGTCCGTGCCGAACACGATGCCAAATTAAACTGATCTCCTTTCTCTGAACGTGATACATATCCCTCTATTCCCAGCATATCCTTGTGCCCAAATATATTTGGACTACAGATGCTCACCGATTTACGATGGTTTGACTTACGATATTTCGACTTTACGATGGGTTTATTGGAGCATAACCCCATCGTAGGTCGAGGAGCAGCTGTATACAAAGTCTGAAGAAGGGTCTCGCCAATTCCTTTTCCCCCAGAGATGCTGCTTTTTCCAGTTCAGTTCCTCCAGCACTTTGCTTCCTGCTGTTATCCCACACACTAGACTTGTAAAGATGCAAGAACAAGGAACTGCAGACGCTGGTTTATACCAAAGAAAGACACTACATGCTGGAGGAACTCATAACTCTGTCTCCTCATACCTGCCCTTTGTCCATTAATCTGTCTGTCTATCTAAAGAAAAACCCTCGCCTGCATTCACCTATCCACCGCTGTGCTCCATGCCGCCCTTCCTCTTTTCCAGCTGTCTTCATGGGTGGAAATCGCTTTTAAAACGTAGGGGGGGGGGGGCACAATGAGGCCTGACATCTCGGACAGGGGCCGGCAACCTACGGCCCAGGGGCCGGATCTGGCCCTTACCCCAAAATCATCTGTCCCACAGGCATATTTTTTCTCAATTTGTTTTCACGACCTGGGAACTGCAGCCAGTCCTGGGGCACGCAGGCGACCAGGGCGATACAGCCAGTCCCGGCGCACCTGCGGTCACTGTAAACACTCGCAGAAAATTACAAAGAACCACTTGATTTGGAGCGACAGGCCACAAGGTCATAAGTGATAGGAGCAGAATTAGGCCATTCGGCCCATCCGTTCTACTCCGCCATTCAGTCCTGGCTGATCTATCTCTCCCTCCTAACCCGATTCTCCTGTCTTCTGCCCATAGCCCCTGACACCCGCACTAATCAAGAATCTATCTATCTCTGCCTTAAATATACCCATTAGTTTGGCCTCCACAGCCTTCTGTGGCAACGAGTTCCACAGATTCACCACCCGCTGACACGAAGGTACACCAATGTCTCGTATAAACCTCTGCAGTTGCATCTATACAAAGCACACGTGATTATAAACACATCTATCAGATCAGGACAAACATCAATAGACAATAGGTGCAGGAGTAGGCCATTCGGCCCTTCGAGCCAGCACCGCCATTCAATGTGATCATGGCTGATTCAGATTCAGATTCAATTTTATTGTCATTGCACTTTTCAGTACAACGAAATGGTTTAGCCTGCAGTCATAACATAGAATAAATAACAAAACACACACTCAACACAGTTTTTCATCCACCGCAGTGAGTCCACCAGGCACCTCCTCACTGTGATGGCAGGCAAAAGTCCCAAAGTCTTTGTCTCTTCCCCCCTACGTCATCCCCAATCAGTACCCCGTTCCTGCCTTCTCCCCATATCCCCCTGACTCCGCTATCTTTAAGAGCCCTATCTAGCTCTCTCTTGAAAGCATCCAGAGAACCGACCTCCACTGCCTTCTGAGGCAGAGAATTCCACAGACTCACCACTCTCTGGGTGAAAAAGTGTTTCTCATCTCCGTTCTAAATGGCTTATCCATTATTCTTAAACTGTGGCCCCTGGTTCTGGACTCCCCCAACGTCGGGAACATGTTTCCTGCCTCTAGTGCGTCCAATCCATTAATAATCTGATATGTTTCAATAAGATCCCCCCTCATCCTTCTAAATTCCAGAGTCTCCAAGCCACCAAAGCAGGTTCGGACCACACAATCCCTCTTCCCCAGTCTCATTCTAAACGATTATGGCTGTTCATTTACCTCAGCACCGTGTTCCTGCATTACGTCCAACTCTGTGTGTTCTTCAATATCCAAAAATCCATCGATGGCTGTCTGCAGTGATCCATGTGGCAGCGGCAGAGGTTCTGCCTCACAGCGCCAGAGACCCGGGTTCGATGCTGACTACGGGCGCTGTCTGTACGGAGTTTGTACGTTCTCCCCGTGACCTGCGTGGGTTTTCCGGTTTCCTCCCACATCCCAAAGACGCACACAGTTTTGTAAGTCCATTGGCTTCTGTAAACTGTCCCTAGTGTGCATGATAGAACTAGTGTACGAGGATTGCTGGTCGGTGCGGACTCGGTGGGCCGAAGGGCCTTGCTTCCACCCTGTATCTCTAAACTAAATTATCTTTGGCAACACTCATAATAGCGACGACTTAACCTGATCCAAACCATTGGGAAAGTGGGGAAGAGTCACAGAGTCATAGATTCACAGAGTGATACAGTGTGGAAACAGGCCCTTCGGCCCAACTTGCCCACACTGGCCAACAGGTCCCAGCTACACTAGTCCCACCTGCCTGCGCTTGATCCATATCCCACCAAACCTGTCCTATCCATGTACCTTTCTAAACGTTGGGATAGTCCCAGCCTCAACTACATCCTCTGGCAGCTCATTCCATACACCCACCACCCTTTGTGTGGAAAAGGTCCCCCTCAGATTCCTATTAAATCTTATCCCCTTCACCTTAAACCTATGTCCTCTGGTTCTCGAATCCCCTACTCTGGGCTAGAGACTCGGTGCATCTGCCCGATCTATTCCTCTCACGAGTTGGGAGCAGGATCCGTCTCGGAATCTCACCAGCCCCCTGGTTCTCAACCCCTCCCCGTTTCACATTCTGTTCTTTATCCATCACTGCCTAATCCACCAAAGTAATTTTATCCCTATCTCCTGTGCTCACATTTTGTTTCGTAACCTTTTGTTTGACATCTTATTGAAGATTTTCTGAAAGTTCAGTTGCCTCTTCCCTTTTATCTATTCCCTAGTTACAAGCTCAAAAAAAACATCCTGATCGACTTGTCAAACCTGATTTTCTGTTCATGTTCACTCTGCCAAACGCTATTATTATTTTCCAGGTGCCCAGCTACTATTTTCTTAATGATATATTACAGCACTCACAGTCCTCCTGCCATTAGGCTCACTGCCTGTACTGGTCCGGTTCACCCTTGTTTACTATCCCTCTCTCAGTATCTCTCTTTCTCTCTCTCTCTGAATCTCTCTTTAACTCTCCCTGTCTCTCCTCTTTCTCTTCTGTCTCCCCTCTCTCTTCCTCTGTCTCCCTGTCTATTTTCTCACAGTCTCTCTTTCATCTCTCCTCTCTCATTCTTTTCTCAGTCTCTCTTTTTGTCATTTGCTCTCTCCCTCTCTCCCCCCTCTCTGTCTATCTCTCTCTCTCTCTCCCTCATTCTCTATTCCCCCTCTCTCTTTTTGGGTTTTTTTTCCTTTATATATTATTTAATGGTTAATGTTTATGCAGTTTGTACTTGTCAAATTTTTATATTGTTGCTCCTACTGTCATTAGTTCAGTCTTGGCAGCACTCCGGCACATGGTTTTACTCTCTCTCTCTCTCTCGCTCTCTCTTTCTCCCTGTCTCTCTCTCTCTCTCTCTCTAACCCCCCCCCATCTCTCTGTCTGTCTGTCTGTCTCTCTCTCTATTCCCCCCCTCTCTGTCTCTCTCTCTGTAACCTCCCCATCTCTCTGTCTATCTCTCTATCTCTCTATTCCCCGCCTCCTCTCTCTGTCTCTGTCTCTCTCTCTGACTCCCCCCCCTGTCTCTCTGTCTCTCTCTCTGTCTGTCTGTCTGTATCTCTCTCTCTCTATTCCCCCTCTCTCTGTCTCTCTCTAACCCCAACATCTCTCTGTCTATCTCTCTCTCTCTATCTCTCTATTCCCCGCCCCCTCTCTCTGTCTCTGTCTCTCTCTCTCTGACTCCCAGCCCCTCTGTCTCTCTGTCTCTCTCTCTGTCTGTCTGTCTGTCTGTCTGTCTCTCTCTCTCTGTGGAATCTGAAAAATGACAACTACCTCTATTGCCAAATCTTTCTAAATCTTAAGATGCAGATCATCAGATCTGATGATTTATTACAACCTCCCTTTGAAACCTCTTCTCCTCCAAGAAGACCAGTCCCAACCTGCCCGCCTCTCTCTCTCACCCTTGCAACCATCTCAGGGGCGGTGCACGGTGGCCTCACAGCGCCAGACACCCGGGTTCGATCCTGACTGCGGGCGCTGTCTGTACGGAGTTTGTACATGCGTTCTCCCCGTGACCACACGGGTTTTCTCCGGGTGCTCCGGTTTCCTCCCGCACTCCAAAGACGTGAAGGTTTGTAGGTTAATTGGCTTCGGTAAAAATTGTAAATTGCCCCTGGGTGTGTGTGTGGGATAGTGTTAGTGTGCGGGGATCGCAGGTCGGCACGGACTCGGTGGGCCGAAGGGCCTGCTTCTGCACTGTATCTCTAAACTAAAAATAAACTGAACAATCTCTCGAAAATGTCCGCCTTTCCTGACATCCATAGGAGCAACTATGCATCTCTCACGGCAGACACCACGACTGCTGCTGGCCACAGTCCGCAGTTACAGTTTTTATTTCAAATCATTAACATTTAGTCTCCTGAGCTAGTCAAACCGAATCAAAGTATAATGGATAGGAGAGATAGAATCTTATAGCGTGGAAAGAGGCCCTTCGGCCCAACTTGCCCACGCCGGCCAACATGCCCCATCTACACTAGTCCCACCTGCCTGCGTTTGGCCCACATCCCCCAAACCTGTCCAAACCATGTACCTGTCTGTCTCGAACCGAAACGTCAGTCACCCATTCCTTCTGTCCAGGGATGCTGCCTGTCCCGCTGAGTTACTCCAGCGTTTTGTGTGTGTCTACCTTCGATTTAAACCAGAACCTGCAGTTCCCTGTTTAAGAAAGAACTGCAGATGCTGGAAAAATCGAAGGTAGACTCAAAATGCTGGGGGAAACTCAGCGGGTGAGGCAGCGTCTCGACCCGAAACGTCGCCAATTCCTTCTCTCCATAGATGCTGCCTCACCCGCTGAGTTCCTCCAGCATTTTGTGTCTATCTGCAGTTCCTTCCAACACCTGAATGTGTCTGTCCCAGACTTTGGCACCGGTTCAAATAAACTGAAGACTTTAAAAATCAAAAAACAAACACTGAAGAGGAACTATAAAACCAGCAACAAAAGGATAAAGTTGATAAATACTGCTTCCATTGGAGCTTTACCTCATTGAGAGACCTCCCTTGAGCTTATTCTCGATAAGTGAGTATAGAGCACAGCATGGAACCTCCCGAGTCTCACACTGGGCTCTCTACCACTTAATTTAAACGCATTTCTATGTAACATAATATTTAAATTAAGCATTTTGATACGTTGTACAGAAGCATTTTATTTCAGTTAGTGAGGCCGGCCAAATGAGCATGGAGCGCGGAGGATAGCTGGCGGGACGGTGGCACAGCGGTAGAGTTGCTGCCTCACAGCGCCAGGGACCCCGGTTCGATCCTGACCACGGGTGCTAGTCTGCACGGAGTTTGCGCCTTCTCCCCGTGACCCGCGTGGGTTTTCTCCGGGTGCTCTGGCTTCCTCCCACACTGCGTCTAAAATCATGAGAGGAATAGATCGGGTAAATGCACCAGTGGAAACATCCTCTCCACATTCAATTCAATTCAATTCAACTTTAATGTCATTGCACAGATACAAGTATGGGTACAACGAAATGCAGGTTAGCGTCAGTTCGTAGTAATAGCAATATATAAATAGATACAGAATGCAGACAATGTGGACGGAGAGACTGGAGAAATCTATCGGCGGGACTCCGAGTTCAGCAGTGTGATGGTGTTGTTATAGAAGCTGTTCCTCATCCTACTAGTGCGGGACCTGAGGCTCCTGTACCGCCTCCCTGATGGTAGGAGGGCAAACAGTCCATGGTTAGGGTGGGAGGCGTCTTTGATGATCTTCCCGGCCCGTCTCAGACACCGTTTTCGGTGGAGGGCATCCATGGCAGGGAGCGGGGCACCGATGATGTACTGGGCGGTTTTCACCACCCGTTGTAGTGCCTTCCTGTCTGCTACGGTGCAACTGCTGTACCAGACCGTAAAGCAGGTGGTCAGGATGCTTTCCATGGTACAGCGGTAAAAGTTGGTCGGGATCTGGGGGGACAGGTGGGCTTTTTTGAGCCTCCTCAGGAAGTAAAGGCGCTGCTGCGCCTTTTTGATCAGCTTGGAGGTGTTGAGGGACCAGGACAGATCCTCCGAGATGTGTACCCCGAGGAATTTGTAGTTGGAGACCCGCTCCACCTCAGTCCCGTTTATATGGATGGGGGTGTGTCTGCCCCCTCTGTCATACATCCACTCTATTCAAGCCTTTCACTATTCGAGTTTCAATGAGGTCCCCCCTCCATAATGATGCACAGAGTCTCTTGCCCAGAGTAGGTGAATCAAGGACCAGAGGACATGGGTTCAAGGTGAAGGGGAAAAGATTTAATACGAGTCTGAGGGGTAACTTTTTCACACAAAGGGCGGTGGGTGTATGGAACAAGCTGCCGGAGGAGGTAGTTGAGGCTGGGACTATCCCAACGTTTAAGAAGCAGTTGGACAAGTACATGGTTAGGACAGGTTTGGAGGGATATGGACCAAACGCAGCCAAGTGGGACTAATGTAGATGGGACATGTCGGCAAGATGGGCCGAAGGGCCTGTTTCCTCACAGCGTAGGTTTACAAGGTTAATTCCCGGGATGGCAGGACTGTCAAACGCTGAGAGAATGGAACGGCTGGGCTTGTATACTCTGGAGTTTAGAAAGATGAGAGGATATCTTATAGAAACATATAAGATTGTTAAAGGTTTGGACACGTTAGAATCAGGAAACATGTTCCCGATGTTGGTGGAGTCCAGAACCAGGGGCCACAGTTTAAGAATAAGGAGTAAGCCATTTAGAACGGAGACAAGGAAACACTTTTTCACAGAGAGTTGTGAGTCTGTGGAATTCTCTGCCTCAGAGGGCGGTGGAGGCCAGTTCTCTGGATACTTTCAAGAGAGAGCTAGATTGGGCTCTTAAAGATAGCGGAGTCAGGGGATATGGGGAGAAGGCAGGAACGGGGTACTGTTTGGGGATGATCAGCCATGATCACATTGAATGGCGGTGCTGGCTCGAAGGGCCGAATGGCCTACTCCTGCACCTATTGTCTATTGTCTATTGTATCGCTCTCTGACTCCAAGGATGTACAGGTTTGTAGGCTAATTGGCTTGGTATAATTGTAAACTGTCCCTAGTGTGCGTTGGATAGTGTTAGTGTGCGGGGATCGCTGGTCGGCACGAACCCGTGGGCCGAAGGGCCTGTTTCCGCGATGTGTCTCTAAGTTAAACTGAACTAAACGAAACTGTTGAAGGGAGTGAGGAAGACAAGAACAGAAGAACAGGAGGAGTCTAAACCGGTCCCACGAGCCTGTTCCAACATTCTGTTAGAAAGTGGCTGATTAGTGTCACGATTCACGTCTCCATCCTCAGATCACCGGCTCCTAATAATGTTTTGCACAACAAAGATCTACGTCTTACCTGAGAATGTTGTTTGATCCTCATCTCCGGCAGCTGTTTGTGGTGAGACAGCTCTGCCTCTCCAGTCTCTGCGTCGAATGTTAGTTTAGTTTAGAGATACAGCGCGGAAACTGTTCCTTCGGCCCACCGGGTCCGCGCCGACCGGCGATCCCCGCACACTAACGCCCTCCCACATACACGAGAGACAATTTACAATTTTATCAATGCAAATAACTTACAAACTTGTACGTCCTTGGAGTGTGGGAGGAAACCGGAGGTCCTGGAGTAAACCCACGCAGGTCACGGGGAGAACGTACAAAGCTCTGTACAGACAGCACCCGTAGTCAGGATCGAACCCAGGTCTAGGAACATAGAAAATAGGTGCAGCTGGAGGCCCTTCGAGCCAGCACCGCCATTCATTGTGATCATGGCTGATCGTCCCCTAATCAATAACCCGTGCCTGCCTTCTCCCCATATCCCTTGACTCCACTAGCCCCTAGAGCTCTATCTAACTCTCTCTTAAATCCATCCAGTGATTTGGCCTCCACTGCCCTCTGTGGCAGGGAATTCCGCAAATTCATAACTCTGTGGGTGAAAAAGTGTTTTTCTCACCTCAGTCTTAAATGGCCTCCCCTTTATTCTAAGACTGTGGCCCCTGGTTCTGGACTCGCCCAACATTTTTCCTGCGTCTCTGGTGCTGTGAGGCAGCAACTCTACCGCTGCGCCACCGAGCTGCCCTGTGGTGTTTCCATTCCATTCCGTCTCCCAGACCCTTTCGTGTCTCAGTGTCTCTCTTGTACAGAATGAAGACACCACTCCAATGTTAAATTCAACCAAACCCCAGTTATAGTCATGGAGTGATACAGCGTGGAAACAGGCCCTTCAGCCCAACGTGCCCACACCGGGCAACATGCCCCATCTACACTAGTCCTACCTGCCTGCGTTTGGTCCTTATCCCTCCAAACCTGTCCTATCCGTGTCCTATCCAAATGTCTCTTAAACGTTGCGAAAGTCCCAGCCTCAACTACCTCCTCCAGCAGCTCGTTCTATACACCCACCACCCTCTGTGTAAAAACGTCACCCCTCAAGTTAAGATTAAATCTCCCCCCCCATCTCATCTCAAACCCATGTCCAGACCCCAGTTCATAAGCTCATAAGTTCTAGGAGCAGAATGAGGCCATTCAGCCCATCATGTCTACCCCGCCATTCAATCACGGCTGATCTATCTCTCCCTCCTAACCCCATTCTCCTGCCTTCTCCCCACAACCCCTGACACCCTGACAGTAATTGTTCAGTTTTAGTCCAGCTAACATTGAGATACTATCTCAATGGGGTTAGGTTAGGTAAGGGGGAGGTACAGCGAGACCTGGGTGTCCTTGTACACCAGTCACTGAAAGTTGGCGTGTACAGCAGGGAGTGAAGAAAGCATGTGGGGCTGGAGAAACTCAGCGGGTGCAGGCAGCTCTAAGGAGCGAAGGAGATAGGCGACATTTTCGGGTCGAGACCCTTCTTCAGACTAATGGAATGTTGGCCTTCATAACAAGAGGATTTCAGTACAGGAATAAAGAGGTTCTTCTGCAGTTGTATAGGGCTCTGGTGAGACCACATCTGGACTATTGTGTACAGTTTTGGTCTCCTAATTTGAGGAAGGACATCCTTGTGATTAAGGCAGTGCAGCGTAGGTTCACGAGATTGATCCCTGGGATGGCGGGACTGTCATATGAGGAAAGATTGAAAAGACTAGGCTTGCATTCACTGGAGTTTAGAAGGATGAGGGGGATCTTATAGAAACATATAAAATTATAAAAGGACTGGACAAGCTAGATGCAGGAAAAATGTTCCCAATGTTGGGCGAGTCCAGAACCAGGGGCCACAGCCTTTGGAAAAAGGGGAGGTCATTTAAGACTGAGGTGAGAAAAAAACTTTTTTACCCAGAGAGTTGTGAATTTATGGAATTCCCTGCCACAGAGGGCAGTGGAGGCCAAGTCACTGGATGGATTTAAGAGAGAGTTAGATAGAGCTCTAGGGGCTAGTGGAGTCAAGGGATATGGGGAGAAGGCAGGCACGGGTTATTGATAGCAGACAATCAGCCATGATCACAATGAATGGCGGTGCTGGCTCGAAGGGCCGAATGGCCTCCTCCTGCACCTATTGTCTATGTTTTTATGTTTTTATGTTTGTGCAATGATCTCCCTTTCAGAGGGTCATGGCAATTCCAGGGTGAATTTCTGGTTTCAGCAAAGGTTAAACACCTTCTGAAGAAAGGTCTGGTCTCGACCCGAAACGTCACCCATTCCTTCTCCCCAGAGATGCTGCCCGTCCAGCTGAGTTACTCCAGCATTGTGTGTCCACCTTCTGGGTTAAACACGGTACACAGCTATCATTAAATGCAAGACAATCTTGTGGGAAATTCCTCCAAATTGATGGGTTCACACCCAAGCGGGATACAAGGGTTATCAGACGCAAGGGGGTGAAAATTGTGGATAAAAATATTTGTGTTACGAGCCTAAAGAGGCACCAGGGGCCCGTAAAGCAGGGCCGAACGCTTCATTCTCCAGCCTGTACGGATCAATAATGATCTAATTTACTGGTTCACTTAGAGTAAATGATAACATGGGCCCAGTAACAGCCTTGGGGCAGATGGCATGTAACACGTTCAGGCAGCTTGACCTGACGGTGGTAGGGAGAGTCTTGTGTCGGAAGGAACTGCAGATGCTGGTTTAAACCAAAGATAGACACAAAAAGCCGGAGTAGCTCAGCGGGACAGGCAGCATCTCTGGACAATAGACAATAGACAATAGGTGCAGGAGTAGGCCATTCAGCCCTTCGAGCCAGCACCGCCATTCAATGTGATCATGGCTGATCATCCCCAATCAGTACCCCGTTCCTGCCTTCTCCCCATATCCCCTGACTCCGCTATTTTTAAGAGCCCTATCTAGCTCTCTCTTGAAAGTATCCAGAGAACCTGCCTCCACCGCCCTCTGAGGCAGAGAATTCCACAGACTCACCACTCTCTGTGAGAAAAAGTGTTTCCTCGTCTCCGTTCTAAATGGCTTACTCCTTATTCTTAAACTGTGGCCCCTGGTTCTGGACTTCCCCCAACATCGGGAACATGTTTCCTGCCTCTAACGTGTCCATACCGTTAATAATCTTATATGTTTCAATAAGATTCGACCCAAAACGTCACCCATTCCTTCTCTCCAGAGATGCAGCCTGTCCCGCTGAGCTGCTCCAGCTTTTTGTGTCTATCTTCGGTGCAGATAGCCTTCGTGGAGTGCAGGAGAAGTCACGCTGGCTGCCACGCTCCACGCTGGCTGGAGACTGCCACTACTCATTTGTTCATTCGCAGCAGCTTCGCCGAGATCGCTCTGTGTCTCCTCGGGCACCAGATGACTCTTCCGGGAATCTTCAAGGACAACTGCATGGTGATTCAATGCTTCTCCACTCCATCTATCTTCCTCAGAACATTGCAAACCTGCCCGCAGAAATGTGGCACGGCTTCCGAGCTGTCGCCTCTGTCTTATCCGTCATTCATTCCCCCTGCAGAATCTCCTCCAGCTTTCCATCTTCCTGCTGTAGCTTGGAGGACACGGTGACTGGGAAGTGGCCAGCCATGTCCACATTCTACACAAAGGAGAGGAGAGGGGGGAGAGGAGAGGAGAGGGGAGGAGAAGAGAGGGGGGAGGAGAGAGGAGAGGAGAGGAGAGGAGTGGAGAGGAGAGGAGAGGAGAGGAGAGGGGGGAGGAGAGAGGAGAGGAGAGGGGGAGGGGAAGGCAGAGGAGATGGGTAGAGGAGGAGAGAAGAGGAGGAGGGAGAGGGAAGAGGGAGGAGAGAGGAGAAGAAAGGAGGGGGAGAGGAGAGGAGAGGGGGGAGGAGGAGAGAGGAGAGGGAAGGAGAGGAGAGGAGAGGGAGAGGAGAGGGGGGAAGGAGAGAGGAGAGGAGAGGGGGAGGGGAAGGCAGAGGAGATGGGTAGGGAAGGAAAGGAAAGGAGAGGAGTGGGGAGAGGAGGGGAGGGGAGGAGAGGAGAGGAGGATGGGAGTGGGGGAGGAGAGGAGAGGAGAGAGGAGAGGAGGAGAGGGAGGGAGGGGAGAGAGGGAGGGGAGGGGAGGGGGGAGGGGAGGAGAGGAGAATTTATACAATGGAAGGAATCAGCGAGCCCAGATGGGGGCAGCAAGTACAAATCTAGGCCGTGCCAGCAGCTCTGAACTCATTTCACCACGTTCCCTCGAGGCTTCTGTAAAAATAATTGGGAATGTTGCCTGGATGTCCTGGGAGGAATGTTTCTCTTCCTCAGATGGGTGAACGATTGAGTCTTGCTTCAGAGAGCACACGATGTAGGCTGGCAGAGTGAGGGACCATTCGGCCCATCTAGTCTACTCCCCCACTACCCCCACTGCCCATTCCCTCCGCACGCGCTGTCTCTAGACGTTAGACTTTAGACATGCAGCGCGGAAACAGGCCCTTCGGCCCAGCGAGTCCCTGCCGACCAACGATTCCACTGCACACTCGCACTATCCTACACAATAGGGCCAATTGTACAATTTTACCAAAGTCAATTAACCTACAAACCTGCACGTCTTGGGAGTGTGGGAGGAAACCGGAGCACCCAGAGAAAACCCACGCAGGTCACGGGGAGAACGTACAAACTCCGTACAGACAGCACCCGCAGAATTCTAGTTTCAGCAATAATAACCAAACGTATAATAAAATGTTTAAAAGTCATTTGGATAGGTGCATGGTTTGGTGGGAGTTGTGACAAACGCGGGTATATGGGACTAGCTTAGAGTCACGGAGAGAGTGTGGAAACAGGCCCTTCGGCCCAACTAGCCCACACCGACCAACATGCCCCATCTACACTAGTCCCACCCGCCTG
The DNA here is from genome assembly GCA_035221665.1 of Okamejei kenojei. Classification (NCBI taxonomy): domain Eukaryota; kingdom Metazoa; phylum Chordata; class Chondrichthyes; order Rajiformes; family Rajidae; genus Okamejei; species Okamejei kenojei. The sequence goes on from CM069157.1 coordinate 3,962,003, forward strand.
CGTTTGGCCCTTATCCCTCTGAACCTGTCAGTTTCAGTTCAGTTTATTGTCACGTGCACCGAGGTACAGTGAAAAGCTTTTGTTGCGTGCCCCCTCCTCACCTGGCGAACCAGGTGGGGGAGACGGTTTGTCACCGACTGTCCGGCCATGGAGCAGGTGGCACGGGATTACATGATACCCGTAGCGGGGGGGACTCCCCCCCCTCCCGACCTGACCTGAAAACAGCTGGGAAGAAACTGTCCCTGAATCTGGAGGTGTGCGTTTTCACACTTCTGTACCTTTAGCCCGATGGGAGAGGGGAGAAGAGGGAGTGGCCGGGGTGCGACTGGTCCTTGATGATGCTGCTGGCCTTGCCGAGGCAGCGCGAGGTGTGGATGGGATCGTTGGTCCGTGCGGACTCAGTGGGCCGAAGGGCCTGTTTCCATGCTCCGTGAATCTCTCTCTCTCTCTCTCTGACTCTCTGGCAATATGTTTGCTGTTCAAATATCCTGGGGCGTTCATGATAGATTTGCAGCCAATACTTTATCTCAGGAGTCTCGCCAGGCTTTGTTTAGGTTTGATTCTGCAAACCTTGCATCCATCCTTAAGCCAATAAATCCTATTTATAGCCCGGAGGAGTCTGACCTTGATCCAGGACCAGATGCATCTTATCGTGGGGGGGATTTTAATTTAGATTTTTACTTTCGATATACAGCGTGGAACCAGGCTCCTCTGCCCACCAGTCCTTGACGACCAGCGATCACACATACACCGGTTTAGTATAGTTTAGTTTAGAGATACAGCGTGGAAACAGGCCCTTCGGCCCATCGAGTCCGCATCGAACAACTATCACCCGTTCACACTAGTTCTGCATTATCCCGGTTTCTCATCCTACACACTGGGGGACAATTTACAGAAGCCAATTACCCTACAAATTCGCACGTCTTTAGGGTGTGAGGGAACTGGAGTACCCGGGGGAAACCCACACAGGTCACGGGGAGAAGGTGCAAACTCCACATTGACAGCACCCGTAGTCAGGATTGAACCCGGGTCTCTGGCGCTGTGAGGCAGCAACTCTACCCGCTGAGTCACCGTGCCGGCCTTTCTTCCACTCCTCTCTCGACCATCATCGTGTCCCGGACCGGGCAGGAGCCGCTGGAAGGGAGGGGTCGCTGGGAATGTCACTGGGAATACCATTGGGAATGTCGCTCGGAATGTTACTGGGAATACTGCTGGGAATGTCGCTGGGAATGTCACTGGGAAAGTCGCTGGGAACGTCGCTGGGAATGTCGCTGGGCATGTCGCTGGGAATATCACTTTGAATGTCGCTGGGAATGTCGCTGGGGATGCCACTGGGAATGTCACTGGGAATGTCGCTGGGAATGTCGCTGGGGATGCCGCTGGGAATGTCACTGGGAATGTCGCTGGGAATGTCACTGGGAATGTCGCTGGGAATGTCACTGGGAATGTCACTGGGAACATCACTGGGAATGTCGCTTGGAATGTTGCTGGGAATGTCGCTGGGAATGTTGCTGGGAATATCACTGGGAATGTCACTGGGAACATCACTGGGAATGTTGCTGGGAATGTTGCTGGGAATGTCGCTGGGAATGTTGCTGGGAATGTCGCTGGGAATGTCGCTGGAAATGCCACGGGCAACTTTCACTGTTGCCGCAGGTGCTCCAGAGACACAGCATCAGGACCAGGGGCTGCACGGTCTACTGGCTCTCTGCAAACACAGGGGAGAGACAGAGGGGGAGACAGAGGGGAACACTGTGGGGGAGACAGTGTAGAGGCAATGGGGTAGACATTGAGGGTGATTGGTGAGACAGAGAGGGAGGCAGAGGTAGACAGAGGGAGACACAGAGGGAGGGAGAGGGAGCGAGAGGGGGAGCGAGAAAGGAGGGAGACAGACACAGAGGGAGAAAGGGGGAGAGAGAGGGAGAGGGAGACTCAGCCCGTCCCGCTGAGTTACTCCAGCATTTTGCGTCTATCTTCGGTTTAAACCAGCATCTGCAGTTCCTTCCTACACATAAGGTGCCATATTAACGTGCCATATAGATCTGCAAATTGTTCTTTCATTTCTAGTAATGCATATTAAATTTATTGAGTCCAGAAACACAATGCGTGTGTGATTCGAAGTAAAGAAAGGTTACTGACTTATTAGGCGAAACAATTGCTCAATAATTTCAATTATATTGCACAACACAAAAAAAATTCAGATTTTCTCTGGAAATATACTTTCTGAGTCATTAAATTATTTTTACTGCACTTTTTAAAAGGCAGAGAATACCTCGTTTTCAAGCTCTACGCCTCAGCAGTAAACCGCATTTATTGCAATTTAAACTGTTAAAAGAGCACATTTTTAGTGTCAGCTTATAAACTGCTTGCCTCTCTTTCTCTCATGACACAGAATGTGGCCATTCACACCATCCAGACTTGGCTGGCTATCATAAGGTCGTAAGTGATAGGAGCAGAATTAGGCCATTCGGCCCATCAAGTCTACTCTGCTATTCAATCATAGAAACATAGGAACATAGAATCATAGAAAATAGGTGCAGGAGCAGGCCATTCGGCCCTTCGAGCCTGCACTGCCATTCAATATGATCATGGCTGATCATCCAACTCAGTATCCTGTACCTGCCTTCTCTCCATACCCCCTGATCCCTTTAGCCACAAGGGCCACATCTAACTCCCTCTTAAATATAGCCAATGAACTGGCCTCAACTACCTTCTGTGGCAGAGAATTCCACAGATTCACCACTCTCTGTCTGAAATTTTTTTTTCTCATCTCGGTCCTAAAAGACTTCCGCCTTATCCTTAAACTGTGACCCCCATGTTCTGGACTTCCCCAACATCGGGAATCATGGCTGATCTATCTCTCCCTCCTAACCCCATTCTCCTGCCTTCTCCCCATAACCCCTGACACCCGTAATAATCAAAAATCTATCTATGCCTTAAAACTATCCATTGCCTTGGCCTCCACCGCCTTCAGTAGCCACCCATAACAATCCCCTCCCACCCACCTTCCCCGTGGTCGTGCAGCGGTAGAGCTGCTGCCTCACAGCGCAGAGACTGGCCGAATTCTCCTCCTATGACTTATGAACATGAACGGGTGCTGTCTGTACGGAGTTTGTACATTCTCCCCGTGACCTGCGTGGGTTTTCTCCGGGTGCCCCGGTTTCCTCCCACACTCCAAAGACGTGCAGGTTTGTAGGTTCATTGTCTTGCTATAATTGCAAATTGTCCCTTGTGTTTAGGATAATGTTAGTGTACAGGGTGATCGCTGGTCAGTGCGGACTCGCTGGGCCGAAGGGCCTGTTTCTAAAGTCTAAAGACAGGCAAAGGTTCCGGTCGGGTCCTTTCAACAGACCAATTAGGTCCCACTTCCCTCAAAGGGAATTTAGTTTAGTTTAGTTTAGAGATACAGCACGGAAACAGGCCCTTCAGCCCATCGAGTCCGCACCGACCGGCTGTCCCCGCTCGTTAACACTACCCTACACACACTAGCAACAATTTATATTTATACCAGGCCGATTAATCTACAAACCTGTAGGTCTTTGGAGTGTGGGAGGAAACCGGAGCACCCGGAGAAAACCCACACAGCTCACGGGGGGAACGTACAAACTCCGTACAGACAGCGCCCGTAGTCAGGATTGGACGTGGGTCCCCCGGCGCTGTGAGGCAGCAACTCTACCGCCGTGTTTGGTGTTGGGAGAAAACTCTCATTTCTCCTTTTTTTAAAGTAGCAAATTCATGATCACAGAACTGAGAAATCTCGGTTTCCGAAACTGCGATGAAGATTAATGGGACATTTGGCCGTTTAGTCAGTAGCCTTCCTGATGTGATCGCCAGTTATTGCTTTCATGTGTGCGGGATAAATCAACATTATTTCAACTCAAATTAAATTAAATATGACTTAAAGCGCTGCAAAATGTTGCACATCAAATTTATTCAACAAATGATGCGTTTATTTCCATTTTATTTCCATTTTCGTCAAGTCTGTTGCTTATAAACTGTTTCAATGTACTGGAGGTGTTGAAGGTAAAGTCAAGGCAATGATACGCAGTCCTCTTGACTTTCAAGTGACTTCCATAATATGGGTAGATGGGGGATTAATTACCCTGTCACGGATATTTAACTCCATAACAAGACAGCACCAAAACAGGAGAAACTACCCATGAACTAACTTACCTACTTATAAATGATGATTTTATTGTTATTTCTTCTTTGATCCTCATGGTTATCCATGTCCATATCCAGGACCCCATGTGGGGGTCTGCCGTGAGGAGGTGGGGTAAGGGAACAAAGGTGGGCCTGGCGTGTTGGTGCCCTTTAGATGCTGACACTTTGCATACCTTGAGTGAGCAAAACAAAGAATTTCTCCGTGACTTGTCACATGCAATAAAGTATTCACTCATTTATTAATTCATTCGTGTCAATAATATTTACATCCTGTGAAGAGGTTAGTAGAGCTGCTGCCTCACAGCGGCAGAGACCCGGGTTCGATCCTGACCTGTCTGAGTGGAGTTTGCACGTTTTCTTCAGTCTGTGACGGTGTGGGTTTCCTCTGGGTCCTCTGGTTCCCTACCATGCCATAGAAGATTGAACATAGAAGAGTACAGCACGGGAGCAGGCCCTTCGCCCCACAAAGTGTGTGTCGAACACGATGCCAAGATCATCTCTGATCTACCTGCACGTAATCCATATCCCATCCAGAAGACACAAAATGCTGGAGTAACTCAGCGGGACAGGCAACATCTCTGGAGAGAAGGGATGGGTGACGTTTCGGGTCGAGGCCCTTCTTCAGACATTCTTCGATAATGTCAGCATGGACCCGTTGGGCCAAAGGGCCTCTTTCCGGGCTGTATCCCTCCAAACATAAAGCAGGGGAATGTAAGGTTGCCTACTTTGTTCAGAAAGATAGGAAAGCAGAAGTTTAGCAGGAGAAAGAAGCAGAATGTTGTCTTAACGACACTGATCATGAAACACAAAGATAGAAAGGATTTAGGAATTAGCAATTACCAAAGAACCCAAACTGCAGGACGTAGGTTTGAGGTGAGGGGGGGAAATATTCAATAGGATCCTGAGAGCTCACTTTTTCACACAAAGTATGGTGGGTGTATGGAACGAGTTGCCGGAGGAGGTAGTTGAGGCTGGTACAATCGCAACGTTTAAGAAACATTTAGACAGGTAGACGGAGAGGACAGGTTTGGAGGGATATGGGCCAAATGCAGGCAGGTGGGACTAGTGTCGATGGGGCATGTTGGTTGGTGTGGGCAAGTTGGGCTGAAGGGCCAGTGTATGACCCGATGACTATGGCTCATACAGGGTGGAAACAGGCCCTTCGGCCCAACTTGCCCGCGCCGACCAACATGTCCCATCTACACTAGTCCCACCTGCCTGCGTTTGGTCCATACGCGGGCAGGTGGGACTAGTGCCGATGGGGCATGTTGGTTGGTGTGGGCGAGTTGGGCCGAAGGGCCTGTTTCAACGCTGGATCTCTCTAGGACTTGAAAGGAACATTTTTTTTTTCTGTCTAATCAGCTCCACCTAATAGCATGTCCTGTGAGTCAACTTGCTGAATACTACACGTTGTTGAAGTCTGCCGCGGGCTAAAAGCATGTTGAAAGTACACAATTTAAAGCAGTGTGGCTTCTTCACACAAGATAATGGCACAGTGATACACCATGTAGCAACAAGCTCATCGATTTCTCTCTGGCAGTTCGATGCTTGCTGTCATGTAGTTAAAAGCATGTGACTGCTCCAGAATCAGTCCTCTGCATGACATACCCTGGATAGATAAAGAATACATGAAAATATATCCCCGACAGAATTTTTAAAAAAATGTCCCCTTCACTTAGCAAACTGAACCAGATTAACAGAGAAAGGAAATGTCAGCCAAATGCAAATTGGAGGAACAGCACCTCATATTTCGCTTACAGCCCAGCGGTACGAATATTGATTTCTCTAACTTCAAGTAACCCTTACATCCCCTCTGCCTCCATCCCTCCCCCACCCAATTTGTTGCACGAGGTTCAATGTCATCTTGTTCAGTCTCGTTGCCAGTAACTCATTTTCACCTAGCCCACGGCTATCAGGGGCCTGTTGCCTTTATCATCATTACTTTAATTCATTATCTTTCATTCATTTGTTCTATATCTCTCTACATCACCGTCTATATCTCTCGTTTCCCTCTCCCCTGACTCACAGTCTGAAGAAGGATCTCTGAAGTCTGAGACGTCACCCATTCCTTCTCTCTGGATATGCTGCCTGACCCGCTGAGTTACTCCGGCATCTTGTGTCGATCTTCAAATTCTTCTTTCATGGCTTAGACTCTCCCTTGAAATACAAAACAACAAAGCTAATGATCTGGGTTCAATTCCATCCATCTTGAGTTTAAATCAATTAAATAAATTAATTAGGAACAAAAAACTGGCAGTGTTGTGCATGACTTTGGCTGATCTTTGTAAACATCCATCTGGTGTATTAAAGAAGGAAATCTCTTCTTGTTACCAGGACTAAGACGCTGCCTCACAGAGCCAGAGGCCCGGGTTCGATCCTGACTACGGGTGCTGTCTGTACGGACTTTGTACCTTCTCCCCGTGACCTGTGTGGGTTTTCGCCGGGTGCTCCAGTTTCCCCCCGCGCTCCAAAGACGTACAAGTGTGGAGGTTTATTGGCTTTGTTAAGAATTGTAAATTGTCCCTAGTGTGATTGTTAAGATTGTTAAGGGTTTGGACACGCTAGAGGCAGGAAACATGTTCCCGATGTTGGGCGAGTCCAGAACCGGGGGCCACAGTTTAAGAATAAGGAGTGAGCCATTTAGAACGGAGACGAGGAAACACTTTTTCTCACAGAGAGTGGTGAGTCTGTGGAATTCTCTGCCTCAGAGGGCGGTGGAGGCCGGTTCTCTGGATACTTTCAAGAGAGAGCTAGATGGGGCTCTTAAAGATAGCAGAGTCGGGGGATATGGGGAGAGGGCAGGAACGGGGTACTGATTGGGGATGATCAGCCATGATCACATTGAATGGCGGTGCTGGCTCGAAGGGCCGAATGGCCTACTCCTGCACCTATTGTCTATTGTGTGTAGGATAGAGTCAGTGTGCGGGGATCGCGGGGCGGTGCGGACTCGGTGGGCCGTAGGGCCTGTTTCCGTGCTGTATCTCTAAACTAAACTAAATTAAGACGGCTATCGGTTCCCACCTCAGTGCTGTCCATGTTCACAGGTGATACGTTCATGTTCATGTCATAGGAGGAGAATTAGGCCGTTCAGTGCGTCCACTCCACCATTCCTTCATGGCTGATCTGTCTTTCCCTCTCAGCCCCATTCACCTTGACGCCCGTAATAATCAAGAATCTGTAAATCTCCACCTTAAGAAATACCCAATGACTTGGCCTCCACAGCCGCCTGTGGCAATGAGTTCCACAGATTCACCACCTTCTGACTCAGAAATTCATCCCCATCTTTCTAAAGGTGCGTCCTTTAATTCTGAGGCCGTGCCCTCTGCTCCTAGAGCTTCCCACTATAAATGGATACATCCTCTCCACATCCACTCTATCCGGGTCTTTCACTATCCGGCAAGTTTCAATGAGGTCTGCCCCTCATCCTTCTGAATTCCAGCGAGTACAGGCCCAGTGCCGTCAAACGCTCATCATACGTTAACCCACTCATTCCTGGGATCGTTCTCGTAAACCTCCCCCTGAAACATAGAAACAGAGAAACATAGAAAATAGGTGCAGGAGTAGGCCATTCGGCCCTTCGAGCCTGCACCGCCATTCAATATGATCACGGCTGATCATCCAACTCAGTATCCTGTACCTGCCTTCTCTCCATACCCCCTGATCCCTTTAGCCACAAGGGCCACATCTAACTCCCTCTTAAATATAGCCAATGGACTGGCCTCAACTACCTTCTGTGGCAGAGAATTCCACAGATTCACCACTCTCTGTGTGAAAAATGATTTTCTCATCTCGGTCCTAAAAGACTTCCCCCTTATCCTTAAACTGTGACCCCTTGTTCTGGAGTTCCCCAACATCGGGAACAATCTTCCTGCATCTAGCCTGTCCAACCCCTTAAGAATTTTGTAAGTCTCTATAAGATCCCCCCTCAATCTTCTAAATTCCAGCGAGTACAAGCCGCTCCAACGCCAGCGCATCCTTCCTCAGCTATGGCGCCCAAAACTGCTCACAATACTCCCAATGTGGTCTCTCCAGTGCCTAAGAAAGCATCATCTTTACATTCCTGTTTTTATATTCTAACGTGATACACGTGTAACGTCATACATGATGTGTTCTGTCATGCATGCATAGGCGTGGGCAAGGAGACCTCACATCTCACAGGTCTGCTACACCCACTGCAATGGGCTTGAGTCGAGGTTAAGCAATTACTGAGTGTGGATAATTTACTGTGGTTGACTTGTAACCTCTTGACCCTAGAAACCTACTCAGTTTCAAAGGAAATTAAAACATGCAAGAAATTCCATTCTTGCCGGGGACGTTCGAAGATGATCAAAGAGGCCGTCTCCCCCAGGGGCCGTTTCAATTGAAAGATTCTCCCACGAGACGTGAAGTGCTGTAGTAACTCAGCGCGTCTGATAGCATCCTCTCGAGGACGTGGATAGCTGGCGTTTCAGGTCATGCCCCTTCTCCAGACTGATTGTCAAAAGGGGGAGAAACATAGAAACACGGAGAGTAGGTGCAGGAGTAGGCCATTCGGCCCTTCGAGCCAGCACCGCCATTCAATATGATAATGGCTGATCATCCCCAATCAGTACCCCGTTCCTGCTTTCTCCCCATATCCCTGATTCCGTTAGCCCTACGAGCTATCTCTAACTTTCTCTTGACAACTTTCTCCCCACAGCATGATGCTGCCACCACCATGTTTCACAGTGGGGATGGTGTGTTCAGGGTGATGTGCAGTGTTAGTTTTCCACCACACATAGCGTTTTGCATTTAGGTCAAAAACTTCAATTTTGGTCTAATCAGACCAGAGCACCTTCCTCCACATGTTTGCTGTGTCCCCCACATGGCTTGTGGCAAACTGCAAACGGGACTACTTATGGCTTTGTTTCAACAATGGCTTTCTTCTTGCCACTCTTCCATAAAGGCCCGATTTGTGGAGTGCACGACTAATAGTTGTCCTGTGGACAGATTCTCCCACCTGAGCTGTGGATCTCTGCGGCTCCTCCAGAGTTACCATGGGCCTCTTGGCTGCTTCTCTGATCAATGCTCTCCTTGCCCGGCCTGTCAGTTTAGGTGGACGGCCATGTCTTGGTAGGCTTGCAGTTGTGCCATACTCTTTCCATTTTCGGATGATGGATTGAACAGGTGCTCTGTGAGATGTTCAAAGCTTGGGATATTTTTTTATAACCTAACCTTGCTTTAAACTTCTCCACAACTTTATCACTGGCCTGTCTGGTGTGTTCCTTGGGCTTCATGATGCTGTTTGTTCACTAATGTTCTCTAACAAACCTCTGAGGCCGTCACAGAACAGCTGTATTTATACTGAGATTACATTACACACAAGTGGACTCTATTTACTAATTCGGTGACTTCTGAAGGCAATTGGTTGCACTGGATTTTATTTAGGGGTATCAGAGTGAAGGGGGCTGAATACTTTTGCACGTCACACTTTTCAGTTTTTTATTTGTAAAAAGATTTGAAAACCATGTATCATTTTCCTTCCATTTCACAATTATGCACCACTTTGTGTTGGTCTATCACATGAAATCCTAATAAAATACATTTACGTTTGTGGTTGTAACGTGACAAAATGTGGAAAAGTTCAAGGGGTATGAATACTTTTGCAAGCCACTGTATAAGCCCAGTCGATCCATTCTTTAATCATATGTCAGAAAGCTGGACAAGAGAGCTAGATGGGGCTCTTAAAGATAGCGGAGTCAGGGGATATGGGGAGAAGGCAGGAACGGGGTACTGATTGGGGATGATGAGCCATGATCACATTGAATGGCGGTGCTGGCTCGAAGGGCCGAATGGCCTACTCCTGCACCTATTGCCTATTGTCTATTGAGAGAGGGGAGCAGGGCAAGTTTTTACACAAAGGCTGGTGGGCGTACGGAACCCAGTGCCAACCTGCACGTCTGTGGAACGTGGAAGGAAACCGAGGATCTCGGAGAAAACCCACGGGTGAACGTGCAAACTCCGTACAGACAGCACCCGTAGTCGGGATCGAACCTGGGTCTCTGGCGCTGCGAGGCAGCAACTCTACCGCTGCTCCGCCGTGCCAACGTTCAATATATACACACACGCACACACACACACATTGCTGCATGAAGGATTATTGGACAGATCTGAAGATGGGAATCTCTGGAGGTTTTTTCCCCATAACTCCCGCTTGAACTTCCCTCATTAAAATTAAACAAGACTATTTTCGTTTTTCTCCGTAAAGTGACAGGTTTGCTGTTTGAAAGATCTGTCAAGCATTTGCAAACTACTTTCAGCGTGGGGAATCTGACATTATTCATGAAGAACGATCGCATTAGAACCAAGGTTTACACAACAACCCCAAAGCACTTTGAATGTCATTGTTCCAGCGAAGAAAGCGATGCGCCCACCAAGCCCCCAATACAGCAACGGCATGAAAAATGATGTTGGGACAAATACTTGGCAAGATGCCAAACTTTTCATCTTCATGCTAATGCAAGAGGATATTAACATAGAAATATAGAAGCATAGAAAGTAGGTGCAGGAGTAGGCTATTTGGCCCTTCGAGCCTGCACCGCTGTTCAATATGATCACGGCTGATCATTCCTGCTTTTTCCCCGTATCCATCATAGACAATAGACAATAGACAATAGGTGCAGGAGTCGGCCATTCAGCCCTTCGCGCCAGCACCGCCATTCACTGTGATCGTGGCTGATCATCCCCGTTCCTGCCTTCTCCCCATATCCCCCGACTCCGCTATTTTTAAGAGCCCTATCTAGCTCTCTCTTGAAAGCATCCAGAGAACCTGCCTCCACCGCCCTCTGAGGCAGAGAATCCCACAGACTCACCACCCTCTGTGAGAAAAAGTGTTTCTTCGTCTCCGTTCTAAATGGCTTACTCCTTATTCTTAAACTGTGGCCCCTGGTTCTGGACTCCCCCAACATCGGGAACATGTTTCCTGCCTCTAGCGTGTCCAAACATTGATTCCTTTATATATTATACATTATATTATACAACTACTTTACTAAAGATTTTAGAGATACAGCGTGGAAACAGGCCCTTTGGCCCACCAAGTAGGCGCTGACCAGCGATCCCCCGTACACTACACTAACCTGCACACACAAGGAGCAATTTACATTTACACCAAGCCAATTAACCTTCAAACCTACAGCATATCCTCTGGTTGTCGATTCTCCTACTCTGAGTAAGAGACTCTGTGCATCTACCCGATCTATTCCTCTCATGATTTTATACAGCTCTTTAAGATCGGCCCTCATCCTCCTGCGCTCCAAGAAATAGAGACCCAGCCTACTCAACCTCTCCCTGTAGCTCAGACCGTTGAGTCCTGGCAACGTCCTCGTAAATCTTCTCTGAACCCTTTCCAGCTTGAAACTATTCACTGATGAATGGTGTAGGTCATTAACAAACACCTTAGAATAAAGGGGAGGTCATTTAAGACTGAGGTGAGAAGAAACGTTTTCACCCAGAGAGTTGTGAATTTATGGAATCCCCTGCCACAGAGGGCAGTGGAGGCCAAGTTACTGGGTGGGTTTAAGAGAGAGTTATGCCCCCGTCCCACTTAGGAAACCTGAACGGAAACCTCTGGAGACTTTGCGCCCCACCAAAGGTTTCCGTGCGGTTCCCGGAGGTTTTTGTCACTCTTCCTAATGGTCGAAAGTGGTTTCCGTTCTAAAAATCGGTCATTTTTTAGTCGAAGCCGGTTGCGATGATAGTTGAACATGGTTGCCGGAGGACAGAAACCTCAAAGTCTCCAGAGGTTCCCGTTCAGGTTTCCTAAGTGGGACAGGGGCATAAGATAGAGCTCTAGGGGCTAGTGGAGTCAAGGGATATGGGGAGAAGGCAGGCACGGGTTATTGATTGGGGACGATCAGCCATGATCACAATGAATGGCGGTGCTGGCTCGAAGGGCCGAATGGCCTCCTCCTGCACCTATTGTCTATGTTTCTATGTTTCTATACAGAGAAACGTTATCTCAGTAAAAAATAATTTCAGTCCCTGAAGCAAATCAAGGTTGGTGAAGAACAGGTTGAAGGGTTGAGGACTCTGTTCCTTGAGTGCAGTTGCAGGTGAGGGCGTAGGTATAAGGTGAGAGGGGGAATGTTTAACGGAGGTGTGCGGGGTAACAGAGAGTGTCGGAGGTAGACAAAAGTGCTGGGGAAACTCAGCGGGTGCAGCAGCATCCTATGGAGCGAAGGAAATAGGCAACGTTTTGGGCCGAAACCCTTAAGGAAATAGGCAACGTTTCGGGAACGAAACCCTTCAGGAAGGAAATAGGTAACGTTTCGGGCCGAAACCCTTCAGATGCTGCTGCACCCGCTGAGTTTCTCGACAAAGCTGAGGCCATGGGCCAACTCTCGGACACCTCCTCCTACTTACCCCTGGACCATGACCCCACTGACGAACACCAAGCCACCATCTCGAGCACCATAACCGACTTCATCAGCTCCGGCTCCCTACCCCCCCCCCCCCCCCCACCGAGCCTCCGACCTCATCGTTTCCCAGCCCCGCACGGCCCGATTTTACCTTCTCCCCAAAATCCACAAACCCGACTGCCCTGGCAGACCCATTGTCTCTGCCTGTTCGTGCCCCAGAACACATTTCCACATACCTTGACTCCATCCTATCCCCCTCTGTTAAATCCCTCCCCACCTATGTTCAAGACACCTCAGACACTCTCCGTCGGCTCCGTGCATTCCATTCTCCAGGCCCCCATCCTATCATCTTTACCATGGACGTCCAGTCACTCTACACCTCCATCCCCCACCAGGACGGTCTCAAAGCCCTCCGGTTCTTCCTCGACCAGAGGAGCAACCCATACCCGTCCACTGACACCCTCCTCCGCCTAGCGGAGTTGGTCCTTACCCTCAATAACCTCTCTTTTGACTCCTCCCATTTCCTCACAAGGCGTAGCTATGGGCACACGCATGGGCCCCAGCTACGCTTGCCTCTTTGTTCGGGTACGTCGAACAAATCCTTGTTCTCGGCGTACCAGGGCCCCATCCCCGACCTCTACCTCGTTACATCGACGACTGCTTTGGTGTCACCTCCTGCACCCACACACAACTGACTGACTTCAGCCGTTTCACCACCAACTTCCATCCGGCACTCAAATACACACTTGGACCATTTCCGACATTTCCCTCACCATCTCTATTGCAGGTGATACACTCCTGACGACATCCATTACAAACCAACTGACTCCCACAGCTACCTGGACTACTCTTCCTCCCACCCTGCTTCCTGTAAGGACTCCATCCCCTATTCCCAATTCCTCCGTCTACGCCGCATCTGCTCCCAGGATGAGGTGTTCCACACTAGGTCATCACAAATGGCCTCATTCTTCAGAGAACGGGGATTCCCCTCCCCCACTATTGATGAGGCTCGCACCAGGGTCTCCTCCATACCCCGCAACACTGCCCCTCTCCCCCATTCCCCCACTTGCAACAAGGGCAGAGTCCCCCTGGTCCTCACCTTTCACCCCACCAGCCGGCAAATACAACACATAGTCCTCCGCCAGTTTTGCCACCTCCAACGTGACCCCTCCACTCGCCACATCTTCCCATCTCCCCCCTGTCTGCCTTCCACAAAGACCGCTCCCTCCGCAACTCCCTTGTCAATTCTTCCCTTCCCTCCCGCTCCACCCCTTCCCCGGGCACTTTCCCTTGCAACCGCAAGAGATGTTACCCTTGTCCCTTCACCTCCCCCCTCCACTCCTTTCAGGGACCCAAGTAACTCAGCGGGTCAGGCAGCTTCTCCACAGATACAGTGGGCAGAATATAATTATCAGCGTTGCATGGGATCAGTTCCTTAGACCAAGTCCAATGTCCTCAATGGGGCTGGGGTGAATCAGACAGTACCATAGCTTATGGATGGACTGTACAGAAGCCTCACCACAGAAAGGAAGATGCTGCCTGACTCACTGAGTTACTCAATGTCTCCAGCATCTGCAGTTCTTTCTTAAACATTTCAGGTGGGATCACAAGATGCTGGAGTAACTCAGCGGGCCAGGCAGCATCTCCATAGAGAAGGAATAGGTGACGTTTCGGGTCGGGACCCTTCTTCAGACCTCGGTCCCCGAGTTACTCCAGCACTTTGTGTCTTTTTCTGTGATCCAGAATCTTCAGTCTCCAAGGAAGGTAGAGAGGTTGGTCGGTTAATTGTCTCTCGTGTGCAGGGAGTGAAAGAGAAAGTGAGATACAACAGAGCGAGTGTGAACGGGCGATCGATGGTCAGCCTGGGCTCGGTGGGCCTATTTCCTTCGCTCGATAGATGCTGCCGCACCCGCTGAGTTTCTCCAGCACTTTTGTCTACCTTCGATTTTCCAGCATCTGCAGTTCCTTCTTAAACAGAGAGTGTTGGAAGCCTGGTACAGATTGCTAGGAGTGGTGGTGGAGGCAGATACAGTAACGGTGTTTAAGAGGCTTTTAGATAGTCAGATGGAAGCACAAGGAGTAGAGTTATATGGAACATGCAAGAAGATGTTCAGTGTAGTTTAGAGATACAGCGCGGAAACAGGCCCTTCGGCCCACTGTGTCCGGGCCGACCAGCGACTCCCGCACACTAACACTATCCTACACCCACTAGGGACAATTTTTACATTTACACCAAGCCAATTAACCTATAAACCTGCACGTCTTTGGATTGTGGGAGGAAACCGAAGATCTCGGAGAAAACCCACGCAGAAGAAAGAAATATAATAAATCATGCCTATATCTCCAATGACGGAATAACGATTAATACTCCATTCGTTTTCATATTTTTTTCATTATTTATCTCTATCTTTTCTTACTTTATAAAAAATAATTAAAAAAGCGTATAGAAGCATATAGTCCTAAATCTCAATATTAGTAATAATATTAATTAATATTATTAATATTATGAAAGTATTTAATGATGTATTTTTGTTTATGTAAAATATTGCAATTTTTATACATATGTTTCTATAATAAAAAATATTCATCAAAAGAAAACCCACGCAGGTCACGGGGAGAACGTGCAAACTCCGTACAGATAAGCGCCCGTAGCCGGGATCGAACCCGGGTCTCCGGCGCTGCGTTGGCTGTGAGGCAGCGACTCTAGTGCTGCGTCCCGGGATCAGATTAACTTGGCACCATGTTCGGTACAAACATCGTGGGCCGAAGGGCCCATTCCTGCCTGTCCTGTTGTGTGCTCGGCTCTACCAACAGTATAATACGTGTCTCAGCTCGTGGCTCAGCGTTCAACCGTTTGGTCCATTCCTCTAGTGTGTTCGGCAGTGTTACCCACAGCTCTACATGTTCAGCTGTGACTGTGGACGTAAAATAATGGTTCACCCGCCTCAACATCAGAGAGGAAGTAACACCACATGGGATAAGCTCCAGAAAAACAGTTCATCTAGAAAAAGCTTTTGAATATGTTCCACATAAAGGGCTATTAGTTACATGTAATACTCTGGGGAAGGAAGATAATAGCTGGTATTCATAAACTGACTGACTGACTGACTGGAGGTATCAATGCTTTGTATATCTGAAATACCTTTGTGTAGGAAAGAACTGCAGATGCTGGTTTATATCGAAGATTAGCATGGAAACAGGCCGTTCGGGCCCACTGAGTCCACACCAATCACCTGTTCACACTAGTTCTATGTTATCTCACTTTCTCAGCAACTCCCTACACACAAGAGGTAGTTCACAGAGGGGCCGATTAACCTACCGACCCGCACGCCTCTGGGGGGTGGGTGGAAACTAGATCACCTGGAGGAAACCCACGCGGTCACGGGGAGAACATGCAAACTCCACACAGACACTGCCCGCGGTCAGGATCGATTTAGATTGTTAATGGCTTGGACACGCTAGAGGCAGGAAACATGTTCCCGATGTTGGGGGAGTCCAGAACCAGAGGGCCACAGTTTAAGAATAAGGAGTAAGCCATTTAGACCGGAGACGAGGAAACACTTTTTCTCACAGAGAGTGGTGAGTCTGTGGAATTCTCTGCCTCGGAGGGCGGTGGAGGCCGGTTCTCTGGATACTTTCAAGAGAGAGCTAGATAGGGCTCTTAAAGATAGCGGAGTCAGGGGATATGGGGAGAAGGCAGGAACGGGGTACTGATTGGGGATGATCAGCCATGATCACATTGAATGGCGGTGCTGGCTCGAAGGGCTGAATGGCCTACTCCTGCACCTATTGTCTATTGTCTATTGTCTATCGAACCCGGGTCTCTGGTGCTGTGAGGGAACTATCCATGTTGTTGCAGATCCTATAAAGAAAGCAAGATAATTAGCAAGAGACCAAATGTAACACATTATTCAATGTCGATTTCAAATGTTCACCGCTCTCTGGGTTGTCTGTGGCTGTCTCTTGGCATTATAAAATGAAATACGTCAATAACTTCAGCGTAAATTAGCAATATCAAAACCTGACCTTTTCTTTCTGTTGACATAAAACTTGAGCATATGTGAGTGCCTTGGATCAGCATAAATATCAGCTTTATTTATGGACGTGCTTACACATGCAGTGGTGAATGGTCTTTAGAGATACAGAATGGAAACAGGCCCTTCGGCCCATCCACCATCAATCACCCCGTATACTAGCTCCGTACAGGGAAGCACCCGTAGTCAGGATCGAAGCTGGATCTATAACCAAGCCATCGATACAGGGTAAAGGATATAACGTTTAGTGCAAATTGAAGTCCAGTAAAGTGCAATAAAAGATAGTCCGAGGGTCTCCAATGAGGTCGATGGCAGCTCAGGACTGCTCTCTGGTTGTGGTAGGATGGTTCAGTTGCCTGATAACAGCTGGGAAGAAAGTGTTAAAGAAGGAACTGCAGATGCTGGAGAATCGAGGGTTACACAAAAAGCTGGAGAAACTCAGCGGGTGCAGCAGCATCTAAGGAGCGAAGGAGATAGGCGACGTTTCGGGTCGAGACCCTTCTTCAGACCTGGGAAGAAAGTGTCCCTGAATCTGGAGGTGTGCGTTTTCACACTTCTGTTCCTCTTGCCTGATTTTTAATCTTCTGGATGGAGCTCTTCACAGATGGAGAACAATTGACAGGACTGCAAGTATCAGGCCAAGAGGCGTGACGGTAATGAAGGACTGAGCTCTATTTTAGCATTGCTAATCTATTTAAGGAGCATATTAATTGTATATCATGTATCGTGGAGTTGTTCTAACTGATTACACTGCTGGACCTAGACATAGAGTCGGACAACACTAGTAAATGCATGGAAGATATTTAATAGGAGAGAGAAACTATATAATCTGAGGACACAAAGTGCTGGAGTTAAGGGCCTGTCCCACTTACGTGTCCTTGGCACGCAGATTACGCGAGCTTGTGGTTACTAAGTCTGAAGAAGAGTCTCGACCCAAAACGTCACCCATCCCTTCTCTCCAGAGATGCTGCCTGTCCCGCTGAGTTACTCCAGCATTTTGCGTCTATCTTCGGTTTAAACCAGCATCTGCAGTTCCTTCCTACACACAAGGTGCCATATTAACGTGCCATATAGATTTGCAAAATGTTCTTTCATTTCTAGTAATGCATATTAAATTTATTGTCCAGAAACATAATGCGAGTGTCATTAGAAGTTAAAAAAAAATCAGTTACTGACTTATTAGTAGAAACAATTACTCAATAAATTCAATTATATTGCACAACAAAAACAAATTAGGATTTTCTTCCTTAATTCTCAGAAAATATACTTTCTGAATCATTCAATTATTTTTACAAATAATTTAATGATCCAGTCTCGACCTGAAACGTCACCCGTTCCTTCTCTCCAGAGATGCTGCCTGACCCGCTGAGTTACTACAGCTTTTTCTGTCTATTTCAGGTTGGGACCCTGGGGGGGGGGAGAAAGCTGGAAAAGAGAGGTGGGGGCAGGACAAAGCCTGGCAAGGGATAGGTGGAGGAAGGAACTGCAGATGCTGGTTTAAATCGAAGATCGACACAAAAGCCTGGAGTAACTCAAGCGGGGCAGACAGCATCTCTGGAGAGAAGGAAGAAGGGTCTAGACACGAAACGTCACCCGTTCCTTCTCTCCAGAGATGTTGCCTATCCCGCTGAGTTACTCCAGCATTTTGTATCTGTCTTCATCTGAAGTGATAGGTGGATACAGGTGAGGGAGCATTGAATGGCAGCTGGGAGGAGTGAGTGACCAAGGCTAGAGGCTAGAGTTACTCCAGCACTTAGAGTCATAGAGTGATACAGTGTGGAAACAGGTCCTTCAGCCCAACTTGCCCACACCGGCCAACATGTCATAGCTACACTAGTCCCACCTGCATACATTTGGTCCATATCCCTCCAAACTTGTCCTATCCATGCACCTGTCTAACTGTTTCTTAAACGTTGGGATAGTCCCAGCCTCTACACTTCTATAAGATCACCCCTCATCCTCCTGTGCTCCATGGAATAGAGTCCCAGCCTACTCAACGTCTCCCTGTAGCTCACACCCTCTTGTCCTGACAACACCCTCGTGAATCTTCTCTGAACCCTTTCAAGCTTGACAATATCTTTCCTATAACACGGTGCCCAGAACTGAACACAATATGCAGTCTCACCAACGCCTTGTACAACTGCAACATGCCCTCCCAACGTCTATAGCAACGTTGTGGGGGGGTGGGGGTTCTCAAGATTCCAGCATCTGCAATTCCTCCAGTTTAGACTTCCAACGAGCCAGATTGGCTGAAACGGCTTGTCTGTGTCAATAGGCACAGGCCTCGCTCCAAGGACTACACAGAGAATGTTTTTAACGTAAATCCTAGGTGCATTTTATAATTGTTCCAGCAGATGCAATCCAAATGGTGCGATCCTCCGGCTAGCAGCTGTTGTTATACCAGCAACTGCACGCTGCAACATCAGAAACGTAGACTGGTGAAACATTATCTCTCCGACAGTGCGGAGCCTTCTGCTGAACAGACCCAAGTGCTTGTAGACATGTACCTAGTAATGTGGAACGAGACTGTGAAAGAACTCCCACTACTGTCATGCATTTTCACAAATAGCGGCAGTAATGAAGCATAAAACTCCTTCCTCTGGTTAACGGAATATTTATAGTTCATGCTAAGAAACTTGATTTTATTTGTTGATAATAAACATCTTTTTTTTTAAATCCGCTGCCACATTTCATTCCAATGCCTCTAATTATGTATTCTCAGCCTCGCTGAAACAAGGAGCCAGGCTGAACTTGTCGCCCTTGTGGCAAGGTCTGGGCGAGGGGGTAGCACACCCCTGGCACATTGTGGCACAGACAGCCATGGCCTTCACTGCCACAACAAAGCCCACGGCATTACCGTGCCAATGCTGCCACTAACTCCACTCGCCAGGTACAGCACCCTGCTGTGTGGCCCCTGGCAGACACACTGCATGATCCAGCACACCACTGCATCCCCACACAACACTGCATCTCACCCACCACTGCAGGCCACACACCACTGCAGCTCACACACCACTGCATTCCCACACACCACTGCATCTCACACCCACCACTGCAGGCCACACACCATTGCATCCCACACACCACTGCATCCCAAACATGAACTGCATCTAACGCACCACTGCATCCCACACAACACTGCAGCCCACACACCACTGCATCACACACACCACTGCATCACACACATAAACTGCATCCCACACACCACTGCAGCTCTCTCTCCATTTTTACCTTTTTTCTCTCTCTCTCTCTCTATCTTTCTTTTCTCTTTCTCTCTTTATCTCTCAATTTCTCCTTTTCTCTCACTCTTTCACTCTCTCTCTCTCTTCTCCCTTTTTCTCCCTGTCTCTGGTTCTCTCTCTCTCTCTCTCTCTCACTATCTATCTCCTCCCTCTCTCTCTCTCTCTCCCTCTCTCCATCCTTCCAATCCACCTCTGGCCTTAGACCTAAACACCATGTACAGAGGTCCTGCAACCCATCATAGTCCACACCAGACACATTGGTATATAGGACTAGTGCGCGGTCCTTTACATTTTTGTGGTGTTTCCCATACATCACCCCCCACCACCCATCTCTACCCTCACCCCCCCAGGACCCAGACCTGTTCTTGCCCCCTCTACCCCCCCCCCCAGGTTCCACCCACCCAACTACTTCACCCACCCGACCCCTCTCCCCCGTCTGTTCCGTCTGCCCACCATCTCTCCCTTAAATGGTCCCCATTAAAACCCATCTTGCACTAAACATTATTCACGTTGCTCCCTTTACCCTCTATCTGTGCACTGTGGATGGCTCGATTGTAATCAATAGACATTAGACAATAGGTGCAGGAGTGGCCATTCGGCCCTTTGAGCCAGCACCGCCATTCAATGTGATCATGGCTGATCATCCCCAATCAGTACCCCGTTCCTGCCTTCTCACCATATCCCCTGACTCCGCTATTTTTAAGAGCCCTATCTCTTGAAAGCAGTCAGCGTATCAGGGGCAGAAATGTGACTGGAGGAAGAATAATTTGACCTGCGTCGAATCCATCTGGATGATTCATACTCGGAGCTGGAGCACGAGCCCAAAATCTGCTCTAATCCTCGAGGTTATGAGCTGAGGTTAATGAGGACATGTCGTTGGTTTGCAATCGGGTGTGATCGATGGCAGATCACCGCGGAGAGCGTAACAGAGACGGAACATTTACCGTGCGGATACACGCGGCCTACTCTACTTTAATCAGGATTAACCAACAAGAGCCCCCATTAGTTACTGCTCAGCCTTAAAAGAAGGTAATGCTATCTGGGGTTTTTTGTGTGATCTGTGCATGGGAAGGTACTTTAGTAACATTTGATTGGATTCAAAGCTGGATGCGCAGATTAAAAGATTATTGATTTGAGTCTGATTTTATAGCCCAAGGCCATTATGCAACTTTACAGGCCTGTGCTAGTCAGATCCCTTGAACCAGAGAAACATAGAAACATAGAAAATAGTTGCAGGAGTAGGCCATTCGCCCTTCGAGCCAGCATCGCCATTCAATATGGTCATGGCTGATCATTCAAAATCCCATGTCCCTTAGTCCCTAAGAGCTCTATCTAACTCCCTCTTGAAAACATCCAGTGAAGTAGCCACCACTGCCTTCGGTGGCAGAGAATTCTTTTTCACACAGAGAGTGGTGAGTCTGTGGAATTCTCTGCCTCAGAGGCCGGTGGAGGCCGGTTCTCTGGATACTTTCAAGAGAGAGCTAGATAGGGCTCTTAAAGATAGCGGAGTCAGGGGATATGGGGAGAAGGCAGGAACGGGGTACTGATTGGGGATGATCAGACATGATCACATTGAATGGCGGTGCTGGCTCGAAGGGCCGCATGGCCTACTCCTGCACCTATTGTCTATTGTCTATTGTCTAATTCCACAGATTCACAACTCTCTGGGTGAAAACGTTTTTCCTCATCTCAGTCCTAAATGTGTTTTAGGACTGACCCCTCAGTCTTAAACTGTGACCCCTGGTTCTGGACTCCCCCAACATCGGGGAACATGTTTCCTGCATAACCATGGATGGATTATTATACCCTGGGGAGAAACTGGGTTATGAAGCGATACATGGCACAGTTCGTAGATTATGTTCTTCAGTTGACTTTGTTCTTCGGAGGGCAGGACATGAGGGGTGGTCTTATAGAGGTGAATAAGATCAAGAGAGGTGAGGGGTGAGGGGTGGTCATGAGGGGTGGTCATGAGGGGTGGTCTTATAGAGGTGAATACGATCAAGAGAGCAATGGATTGGTTGATGTAAAGGGTATTTTTCCCAGGGTTGGGGAATTGAAAACCAGAGGCTTAAGGTGAGGGAGGGAGGAGGGGGAAAGATTTAATGGGAACTTGAGGGGCAACATTTTTACATTAAAGGTAGTATTTACATGGAACAAGCTGCCTAAGCTACTTTTAAACACAATTTAAAAAGTCACCTGGGCAGGTACATGGATAGGACAGGTTTGGAGGGATAGGGACCAAACGCAGGCAGGTGGGACTAGTGTAGATGGGACATGTTGGCCGGTGTGGGCAAGTTGGGCCGAAGGGCCTGTTTCCACCCTGTATGTGCCATAGTCATTGAGTCATACAGTGTGGAAACTGGCCCTTCAGCCAAACTTGCCCACACCAACTAACATGCCCCATCTACACTAGTCCCACTTACCTGCATTTGGCCCATATCCCTCCAAACCTGTCCTATCCATGTACCTGTCTAATTGTTTCTTAAACGTTGGGATAGTCCCAGCCTCAACAACCTCCTCTGGCAGCACGTTCCATACACCCACCACCCTTTACGTGAAAAGGTTACCCCTCAGGTTCCTATTGAATCTTTCCCTCTTCACCTTATAAACCTATAGTTGTGTTTTCCTGAGAATCAAGAACCAGGGGAGACAGGTTTAGACTCTGTGACTCTAATAAGCGGGCAGCCCGGTGGTGCAGCGGTAGAGTTGCTGCCTTATGCCCCTGTCCCACTTAGGAAACCTGAACGGAAACCTCTGGAGACTTTGCGCCCCACCCGAGGTTTCCATGCGGTTCCCGGAGGTTTTTGTCAGTCTCCCTAATGGTCGAAACTGACAAAAACCTCCGGGAACCTCTGGGAACTGCACGGAAACCTTGGGTGGGGCACAAAGTCTCCAGAGGTTTCCGTTCAGGTTTCCTAAGTGGGACAGGGGCATTACAGTGCCAGAGACCCGGGTTCGATCCCGACTTCAGGTGCTGTCTGTAAGGTGTTTGTAAGTTCTCCCCGTGACCCGTGTGGGTTTTCTCTGATATCTCTCCGTGGACTCGATGGGCTGAAGGGCACTGTTTCCGCGCTGTATCTCTCATCTAAACAAAACTAAACTAAACTAAAATCTTAGGTGGACACAAAATGCTGGAGTAACTCTGCGCATGAGGCAGCATCTCTGGAGAGAAGGAATGGGCGACGTGTCAGGGGAAGGGGCGGGACAAGGATAGAATGTAGTCGGAGACTGGTGGGAGAGCTAGGAAGGTGGAGGGGATGGAGAGAGAGCGAGGGAAAGCGAGGGCTACCTGAAGTTAGAGAAGTCAATGTTCATACCGCTAAACTAAAATCTTTCTCAAAGTAATTGCAACCGCATTAGAAGTGAGAACATGTTCGAGCTACGAGTCTCGCAACACTCTGAAATGGAGACAATAGACAATAGACAATAGACAATAGACAATAGACAATAGGTGCAGGAGTAGGCCATTCGGACCTTCGAACCAGCACCGCCATTCAATGTGATCATGGCTGATCATCCCCAATCAGTATCCCGTTCCTGCCTTCTCCCCACATCCCCTGACTCCGCTATTTTTAAGAGCCCTATCTAGCTCTCTCTTGAAAGCATCCAGAGAACCTGCCTCCACCGCCCTCTGAGGCAGAGAATTCCACAGACAACTATCTTAATTGTTTTTAAACTCAGTTTTAGTAGTATTATTACCAAGCTCTGCAGGGAGTTCTGTCTGTACTCTCCGAGCTGCCTGAGTCTGTTTGATAATCACTTTGGTCGGCCTGATGCATAAATGACTGCTTCTGTATGTTTGTTACCAACTCACTCAATCAACTCCTCCTCCACACCGCTGACTGGTGCTTTAATAGAATACAAATCCAGCACATAGCTCTGATTTCCAACCTCCCCGCTGCGTTTCTGCAAAATCCTCTATTACAGCTCCGTGTTCTGTTTGATGTTCTGTGCCAGCATCATTTATTTCAGCCGTATGATAAATATTATGGTTAAAAATCTGCATGAAACGCTGAACGGATCTGTCTTCGAGTAGAAAATAATGCAATCCCTTTGAAGTCGATGGTAAAGACCTTGCCTCCTTTCACCATAATGGATGGTAACCAATGTTAAAAGATGTTCACCTTTCCATGTGAGTGAGGCAAAGCAAGGCCACTGTTGGAAAAACAAGGAACTGCAGATGCTGGTTTAAAACAGGAAAAAAAAAAGAAACAAAGGGCACACGGTGGCATAGCGGTAGAGTTATGCCCCTGTCCCACTTAGGATACCTGAACGAAAACCTCTGGAGACTTTGCGCCCCACCCAACGTTTCCGTGCGGTTCCCGGAGGTTTTTGTCAGTCTCCCTAATGGTCGAAAGTGGTTTCCGTTTTAAAAATCGGTAATTTTTTTAGTCGAAGCCGGTTGCGATGCTAGTTGAAGGTGGTTGACGGAGGACAGAAACCTCCGGGAACCGCACGGGAACCTTGGGTGGGGCGCAAAGTCTCCAGAGGTTTCCGTTCAGGTTTCCTAAGTGGGACAGGGCATTACTGTTTTACAGCGCCAGAGACCTGGGTTCGATCCCAACTACGGGTGCCGTCCGTACGGAGTTTGTACGTTCTCCCCGTGACGTGCGTGGGTTTTCTCCAAGATCTTTGGTTTCCTCCCACACTCTAAAGATGTACAGGTCTGTAGGCTAATAGTCTTTGGTACAAATGTAAAAATGACCCTAGTGTGTGTAGGATAGTGTTAGTGTGTGGGGATCACTGGTCGGCACGGACTCGGTGGGCCGAAGGGCCTGTTTCCGTGCTGTATCTCTAAATGAAACTAAACTAATCTAAACTAAACTGAACTGAACTAAAGTGCTGGAGTAACTCAGCGGGACAGGCAGCATCTCTGGAGAGGAGGGACGGGTGATGTTTCGGGTCCAAGCTCACACTCGCACTATTGGCAGCTGTAAATGTCCCCGAGCTTGCAGGTGAGTGCAGAACGTGGGAGAATGGACAGGAATGTGGGGCCAGTGTGGGGTGAACGTATGCCTGACAGTCAGCATGGGCTCGATGGGCCAAAGGGCCTGCTACAGTGCTGTATGATTAGTCATAGATTCATAGTCAGAGAGTGATACAGTGTGGAAACAGGCCCTTCGGCCTAACTTGCCCACACCGGCCAACATTTTCCAGCTACACTAGTCCTACCTGCCCACGTTTGGCCCATATCCCTCCAAACCTGTCCTATCCATGTACCTGTCTAACTGCTTCTTAAACGTTGGGATAGTCCCAGCCTCAACCACCTGCTCCGACAGCTTGTTCCATACACCCACCACCCTCTGTGTGAAAAAGTTACCCCTCAGATTCCTATCAAATCTTTCCCCCTTCACCTTAAACCTATGTCCGCTGGTCCTCGATTCCCCTACTCTGGGCAAGAGACTCTGTGCGATCTATTCCACTCATGAAATTGTACCCAGTCTATGAATAAATTCACAAATGGAATGGAATGACCATCGCTTGAATTCCCTGACATCAGGAACTCTGGGATTGGTGATTTGGATGCAGGAGTTTATGCAAGAACCACTAACTGTTGCAACCACGGAATGAATTCATCCTTTACTGCAGAGTTAAAGGAGAGTGGCAGACAGAGTGATTGAACGAGACTCACTGAATCATTTAGTTTAGTTTAGAGATACAGCGCTGAACCATGCCCTTTGTCCCACCCAGTCCGCGCCGACCAGCGATCCCCGCACACTAACACCCCCCTACACACACTAGGGACAATATTCACATTTATACCAAGCCAAGTAACCTACAAACCTGTACGTCTTTGGAGCGTGGGAGGAAACCGGCGATCTCGGAGAGAACTCACGGGGAGCACGTACAAACTCCGTACGGACAGCGCCCGTAGTCAGGATGGAACCCGGGTCTCTGGCGCTGTGAGGCAGCAACTCTACCGCTGCGCCACCGTGCCGACCATTCTACAAATAGACTATTTACCTTTTATTCCAAATAAAGACCATCAAATATATTAGAAGCCCCAACATGAAGTCGTGGGATTAGGATTAACAAGAAGAATCTGTCTGAAAATGAGAAGGATATTGAGCTATTACTGCTGCAGGAAGGTTCACTGGTGTAACTCCTTTATCCTTCCACTTGGTAGAAAATCCAGCAACTAAAAGTCTGAAGAAAGATCTTGACCCGAAACATCACCCATTCCTTCTCTCCAGAGATGCTGCCTGTCCCGCTGAGTTACTCCAGCTTTTCGTGTCTATCTTCGGTTTAAACCAGCATCTTGGTGAGACCACACCTGGAGTATTGCGTGCAGTTTTGGTCTCCAAATCTGAGGAAGGACATTATTGCCATAGAGGGAGTACAGAGAAGGTTCACCAGACTGATTCCTGGGATGTCAGGACTGTCTTATGAAGAAAGACTGGATAGATTTGGTTTATACTCTCTGGAATTTAGGAGATTAAGAGGGGATTCTTATAGAAACTTACAAAATTCTTAAGGGGTTGGACAGGCTAGATGCAGGAAGATTGTTCCCGATGTTGGGGAAAGTCCAGGACAAGGGGTCACAGCTTAAGGATAAGGGGGAAATCCTTTAAGACCGAGATGAGAAAGACTTTTTTTCACACAGAGAGTGGTGAGTCTCTGGAACTCTCTGCCACAGAGGGTAGTTGAGGCCAGTTCATTGGCTATATTTAAGAGTGAGTTGGATGTGGCCCTTGTGGCTAAGGGGATCAGAGGGTATGGAGAGAAGGCAGGTACGGGATACTGAGTTGGATGATCAGCCATGATCATATTGAATGGCGGTGCAGGCTCGAAGGGCTGAATGGCCTACTCCTGCACCTAATTTCTATGTTTCTATGTTTCTATCTGCAGTTCCTTCCTACACCTATCATTTGCCAGGCTTTGTCCTGCCCCCCACCTCTTTTTTCCAGCTTTCTCCCCCCCCCCCACTCCAATCAGTCTGAAGAAGGGTCCCAACCTGAAATAAGCACAGAAAGCTGGAGTAACTCAGCAGCAGTGTCAGGCAGCATCTCTCTGGAGAGAAGGGGACATGGAGATATTTCTACACATAATACATTTGTAATGAATTTTGAAATGTTAAGCGTTTTGGAAAGGGATCCCAAACTGAAAACAGGTTTCACTGATCATAAACCTACGATGGAACTGCAAGGTCACAACTGGCATTCTAACTGTGAAGGGAGGGACTCCAGGTGCTGGTTTACACCGAAGATAGACACAAAACTGGACTGGTCCAGGAACGCTGAGGCCCTGTACAAGAAGGGACAGAGCCGGCTGTACTTTTTGAGAAGGCCCCGCTCCTTCAACGTCTGCAGTGAGATGCTGCAGATGTTCTACCAATCGGTGGTGGCCAGTGCCATCTCCTTCGCTGCCGTGTGCCGGGGCAGCAGGGGCGAAGGGCACGGACGCCAACAGGATCAACAAACTCATCAGGAAGGCTGGCTCCGTCCTGGAGGCGGAGTTGGAGTTGGATTCACTGGAGGTTGGTCTCGGAGGGGAGGATGCTCCTCAAACTGCAGAGCATCCTGGACAATACAGCTCACCCCCTCCGTGACACACTGGTCAACCTGAGGAGCACCTTCAGCAACAGACTGGTTCCACCAAGATGCAGCACAGAACGCCACAGGAGATCCTTCTTCCCTGTGGCTATCAACCTGTACAACTCCTCCCCCTTCTGTAATGGGGTAGACTGAGACTGACCTCCCCCCCCCCCCCCACCCCCAATCTTTGCACATCCCCCAGCCTTTCCACTCGTCACTTTAATTTCAGGTATCATGTATTTTGTGTTTTGTGACTGTTGGCTGACCAATCTCCTCCTGGGATGAATAACGTTCTATCGTATCGTAAAATGCTGGAGTAACTCAGCGGGACAGGCAGCATCTCTGGAGAGAAGGAATTGGTGGCGTTTTGGGTCGAGGCCCTTCTTCAGGGGAGAGGGAAACTAGAGATGTGGAAGGGTAAGGCGTGAAAAGGACAGATCAAAGCAGACGATGATTAAGGAAATGTAGAATGGTTCATCGTTGGCTGAGGGGAAGGCGACAACGAGGCGAAAAAACAGTAAAATTAATCAGGAGGACGGTGGAACTAGTCGGAGAACTAGGGTGGGGGAGGGATGGAGAGAGAGCGAAAGCACGGGTTACTTGAAGTTAGAGAAATCAATGTTCAAACCGTTGGGGTGTAAGCTGGGTTCTAACGCAGGAAATATGTTCCCAATGTTGGGCAATTCCAGAACCAGGGGCCACAGCCTTAGAATAAAGGGGAGGCCATTTAAGGCTGAGGTGAGAAAAAACTTTCTCACCCAGAGAGTTGTGAATTTGTGGAATTCCCTGCCACAGAGAGGCAGTGGAGGCCAAATCATTGGATGGATTTAAGAGAGAGTTAGATGGAGCTCTAGGGGCTAGTGGAATCAAGGGATATGGGGAGAAGGCAGGCACGGGTTATTGATTGGGGGCGATCAGCCATGATCGCAATGAATGGCGGTGCTGGCTCGAAGGGCCGAATTGCCTCCTCCTGCACCTATTTTCTATGATTCTATGGGTTCTAAATCCTTTACTCAAGTAAATATAGATTTGAAAAGGGAACAAGGCTCCAATCAGAGGTTGTTACAAACTCACTGGGCCTCTCCCTGGGGTTTAGAAGGATGAGGGGGATCTCATTGAAATGTAGGGAATAGGGAAAGGCCTGGATAGAGTGGATGTGGAGAGAACATTCCCACTAGCGAAAGAGTCTAGGATCAGTGAGCGCAGCCTCAGAATAAAAAGACATACCTTCAAATGGGAGATGAGGAGGAATTTCTTTAGGCAGAGGGTGGTGAATCTGTGGAATTCATTGTCACAGACGGCTGTGGAGGCCAAGTCATTGGGTATTTTTAAAAGCAGAGATAGATAGGTCCTCAAGAAGGGTCCCGACCCAAAGATGCTGCCTGACCCGCTGGACCTGGTGTCATAAAGGCATGGGGTCTTACAGCTTAGAAACAGGCCCTTCAGCCCACCTTGCCCACACCAACCAACATATCCTATCTACACCCGTCCCACCTGCCTGCATTTGGCCCATACCCCTAAAAAACCTGTCCTATCCATATACCTCCCTAACCAGTCTCAACCCAAAACGTCACCCATTGCTTCTCTCCACAGATGCTGCCTGACCCGCTGAGTTACGCCAGGCTTTTTGGGGCTATCTTCGGTCTAAACCGGGCATCTGCAGTTCCTATCGGCGCTTTAATGAAGAGTCGGCCTGTCCGCGTGAATTCCTCATAAACCTGGCAAATATCACAACTAAAATACTAATTATCAGCTTATGAATGTATTGGTATAATCACAGCAGTCTGCGACGTTATACAGATCAGTAAGATGGATGGATCGAGCTTCTCCAATGCACCAGGAGGACAATGGAGTGGAGATGGTGGGCAGATTTTTAAGCAATCTTTCCTCTGGGCTTCCAACCCAAATTGATTAAGTGCTGGCGATTTGTACATAGCTTCTGCAGCTGCTTGCAGGCAAATTGAATAGTGCGAGCCTTTATCCCCACACTGCCCTCTCCCTTAATGAGCACTATTTACCATTCACTTCTCTCGATTGTAGATCTGGAGTTGGGGCTGGCAGTGGAAGCTCACTCCGGTTGTTTCTAATGCATAAAGTAATTAATCACGCAAGGGCCTGTCCCACTTGACCGTCACTTGCGTGCCATTTACGCGACCTGGTAGCGTGTGGGTAGCGTGTGGGTAGCCCGTCCTGGGCTACCCACACGCTACCCACACGTGGAGTGGCATGGAGGAGTGTGGAGTTGCACGCCAGGATTTCGTTCTGCGCGAAATCTTCGCGCGCCACCGGCCTGTCGCGTAACTGACGGCCAAAGTGGGACACCCTGGCGCTGCGCAACCTCTCACCTCCAGCAGCAGCAGAAGCAGGCAAGCGATCGCCGGGCTCGGCCCGGGGCTCACGGCCGTTGCGGATCCGAATCCGGATCCGTCCCCCACTCCTACTCCCAGAGCGGGGCCAACGTGATTGGAGAAAGATTACGCGACAGGCCGGTAGTGACTGACGTGTAACGGCCGCGCGCGTCATCATGCGTCCGCACAGCCGTCTGGAGCGCGCGACATCATTTGAAGGTAGACACACAATGCAGGAGTAACTCAGCGGGACCGGCAGCATCTCTGGAGAGAAGCAATGGGTGACGTTTCAGGTCGAGACCCTTCTTTCAGACTGAGGAAGAGTCTTGACCGGAAACATCATCCGTTCCTTCTCTCCAGAGATGCTACCGGTCCCGCTGAGTGACTCCTGCATTGTGTGTCTACCTTCAAATGACGTCACGCGCTCCAGACGGCTGTGCGGACGCATGATGACGCGCGCGGCCGTTGCCCGTCAGTCACTACCGGCCTGTCGGGTAAATGACGGCCAAGTGCGACAGGCCCATCACTGTTAGCGACGTTAATGCCAACGCTGGACGATGGGTCAAGATTTCAAGAGTCAGGAAAGGTATACTCGCTCTTTCATAGCACCTTGCAAACTTCCAAATAGCCAGTCAGGGTAGTTTAGTTTAGTTTAGAGATACAGCGCGGAAACTGGCCCTTCGACCCACCGAGTCCGTGCCAACAGACAGACAAGTTCAATGTGATCATGGCTGATCATCCCCAATCAGTACCCCGTTCCTGCCTTCCCCCATATCCCCTGACTCCGCTATCTTTAACAGCCCTATCTAGCTCTCTCTTGAAAGCATCCAGAGAACCGGCCTCCACCGCCCTCTGAGGCAGAGAATTCCACAGACTCACCACACTCTCTGTGTGAAAAAGTTGTTGGTTAGTTATTTAAAGTTGGCATTCCATTGGGTTGTAAGCTTCCGAATCGGACTATGACGTGACGATACGATTTGATAGGATACAATAAACCTTATTTATCTCAGGGTGAGAAATTGATTTTCCAACAGTCACAACACACCACATGAAACATGAAACAAAACATTTTAACATTCTTTTTTCTGCTTGAACATTCATCTCCTCCTGACAGTTAAGTCTTGATCTAAAACAACTTCTCCATCTCAGCTGTAATGCCGAGAAGCTTTTTGCATTTCACTGCCTCACCTAAAACAACCTGAATATTATTAATTAAGCAATGCAAAATAGAAAAGAGAATTAACTCACGTAAAGGCTCGATGAATCTCAGTCTCGGAAACCACTTTGCCATCTTCCTGCTTTGTGTCTGACATTTGCAGGTGGTCACGGTGGCGCAACGGTAGAGTTGCTGCCTGCAGCGCTTGCAGCCGGAGATCCAGGGTTCGATCCCGACCACGGGTGCTGTCTGTACGGAGTTTGCACGTTCTCCCCGTGACCCGCGTGGGTTTTCTCCGAGATCTTCAGTCTCCTCCCACACTCCAAAGACGTGCAGGTTTGTAGGTTAATTGTCTTGGTATAAATGTAAAAATTGTCCCTCGTGTGTGTGGGATAGTATTAGTGTGCGGGGATCGCGGGTCGGCGCGGACACGGTGGGCCGAAGGGCCTGTTTCTGTTTCTCTAAACTAAACTAAACTCAACTCATTTGTAGCATTGAAAGAGATAAAATCCCATTAGGTTAAATGTTCAGGGCCAGAACTATGGACAGCCTTGGTGATGAGGATGGAGGAATGCAGTGCTGAAATTCTAATCTAGTCCTGGGTTAAACAAGGATACTGGCTTCTACCCTTTGATAACTCCTTCTCACACCTTACACTTCCTTATCTCTGAATCTCTCCATCCCCTGACTCTCAGTCTGAAGAAGGGTCTTGACCTGAAATGTCGCCCGTTCCTTCTCTCCAGAGATGCTGCACAAACTCCACACACAGTCAGCGCCAGAAGTTACCCGGCGCGGCACGTAGAGTTACTGCCTCACAGCTCCAGAGATCCATGTTCGATCCCGACTACGGGTGCTGTCTGTACGGAGTTTGTACCTTCTCCCCGTGACCTGCGTGGGTTTTCTCCGGGTGCTCCGGTTTCCTCCCACACTCCAAAGACGTACAGGTTTGTAAGCTTGGTATAAATGTAAAACAAACTCCCCAGTGTGTGTAGGATAGTGTTAATGTATAGGGATTCGCTGGTCGGCGCGGACTAGATGGGCCGAAAGGCCTGTTTCCGCACAGTTTCTCTAAACTAAAGTGGGAGACAATAGACAATAGACAATAGACAGACATTAGGTGCAGGAGTAGGCCATTCGGCCCTTCGAGCCAGCATGGCTGATCATCCCCAATCAGTACCCGTTCCTGCCTTCTCCCATTATCCCCTGACTCCGCTATATTTAGGTCAGGATCGAGCCCGGGTCTCTGGCGCTGTGAGGCAGCAGCTCCACCCGCTGCGCCACCGTTACCGCTACAACGTGCTATCGAGCGTCAGATCGCTGACAGGCTGTTGGCCGAGCAGCGCAGACACACAGGAAATTAATTGCTCACAGAATTATTAGCAAATCCATCTGTCCCTACTGCTCTCGGCTGCAACTATGTACAACACTCACCCACCCTTGTTCAAAAAATACTGCTCCAATTGAAAATCTCCCCAAAGGGCCGAGTGAATCAGGAGCTTCTCGGACAGTAAATCGAATGTTTTGTGCATCTCCGACTGAAATAAGTGGGGAAAAATAGACCGTAAATCGATTAAAGATATGGTGGTGAAGGTTATGAACAGATTCTTGGCTCCGATTCGCTTCTCGTTTCTTTGCCACCTGTTTATTCTCTGAGTCTTTGGTTTCACAGATGATGGCCAATATTTACACGTTGTAAATCCTTTCCAGTTGATGCCATGCATCTGTAATCGCTGTGTTTTTCAGAATGTTTCACTAATTTGTTTTTATATAATAGGTCTCAGTCGAGGCCTCCATTTATTTCCAAACATCTGTTCCCTCTGATTCTTCCACTGGTAGCCAAGGCACATTAATACTGTCGACAATGATTACATTGGATTTGCTGTGTTGTCAATTCCCTCAGAAGGATTTGCTTCTAAAGATCGCTCATCAGCTACAAGTGTTTCAGCTCGTTGTACACACTTGCCCACAAAGCGGTTCCAATCTTCACTGCGACGCGTGACTCCATTCAGGAGCTGCCTTACTCCACCCACCTGCCGATCGAGAACCTCCCTCGCCTGTATCCACCTATCACTCGGAAGGCTTTTTCCCCTCCCCCACCCCCCATCCTCTCTTCCTAATTTCAGCTCCACAATCAGTCTGAAGAAGGCTCCCGACCGGACACGTCGCCTGTCCCATGTTCTGCGGAGATGCTGCCTGACCCGTTGAGTTACTCCAGCACTTTGTGTCTATCTCAGGTGTGAATCAGCATCTGCAGTTCCTTCCTATACATGAGATAGAGGGAATTGGTCCGTACATGTGACTCGATTTAGGAGCCGGAAGGGACTGCCTAAGTTCACCCTTCTGCCTAACAAGACCCTCCCTCGCCTCTATCCATCTATCACTCACCAGGCTTTGTTCCCCCCCCCCCCCCCTTTTCCTCCCTTCGAGCTTTCTGCACCCCACAATCAGTGTGAAGAAAGCCCCTGACCCAAAACGCTGCCTGTCCATGTTCTCCAGAGATGCTGCCTGACCCGCTGAGTTACACCAGCGCTTTGTGTCTCCAGTTAGGTTTCGGTTTATTATTGTGTCGTGTAGCGAGGTACGGTGAAGAGCTCTGCTCTACATGCTTTTCAATCAGATCACATAAGGCTAAACATAAATACAACCAAGTTCGACTCAAGCACAACAGGTGGAGCAAAGGGGGAGATACAGGGTGCAGAATATAGTTTTCTTGCAACCGCAAGAAATGCAACACTTGTCCCTTCACCTCCCCCCTCCACTCCTTTCAGGGACCCAAGCAGTCCTTCCAGGTCCGACAGAGGTTCACCTGCACCTCCTCCAACCTCATCTACTGCATCCGCTGCTCCAGATGCCAGATGATCTATATCGGTGAGACCAAGCGGAGGCTTGGCGATCGCTTCGCCGAACACCTCCGCTCGGTCCGCAATAACCAACCCGACCTCCCGGTGGCTCAGCACTTCAACTCCCCCTCCCATTCCACATCCGACCTCTCGGTCCTGGGCCTCCTCCACGGCCAGAGTGAGCAACACCGCAAGCTGGAGGAACAGCACCTCATATTCCGCTTGGGGAGTCTGCATCCTTTGGGCTTGAATATTGAATTTTCTCAATTCTGTTAACCCTTGCTGTCTCCTCCCTTCCCACCTCTCCCTCAGCCCTCGGGCCCTGGCATTCCCTCTATCTCTATCTCCCTCCCCCACCCAAGTCGCACCAGCTTCTCATTTTCACACCACAAACAGCTTACAATGGCTTGTTCCCTTTATCACCGATACTTTTTTGCATATCTTTCACTCATTGTTCCTTATCTCTCCACATCACCATCTATGTCTCTCGTTTCCCTGATCCCTGACCAGTCTGAAGAAGGGTCTCGACCCGAAACGTCGCCTATCTCCTTCGCTCCTTAGATGCTGCTGCACCCGCTGAGTTTCTCCAGCTTTTTGTGTACCCACCATTCAATGAGATCATCCCCAATCAGTATCCCGTTCCTGCCTTCTCCCCATATCCCCTGACTCCGCTATCTTTAAGAGCCCTATCTAGCTCTCTCTTGAAAGCATCCAGAGAACCTGCCTCCACCGCCCTCTGAGGCAGAGAATTCCGCGGACAATTCCAGAGATCAGTTCCAGAGACAAAGTCCAATGTCCGCAATGGGGTAGAGGTGAATGGGACAGTACCCTAGCTTGGAAGGGCCGTTCAGAAGCCTGATAACAGAGGGGAAGAAGGTGTTCATGAGTCTGGTGGTGCGCGCTCATAATCATCTGTATCAACTGCCTGATGGAAGCAGGGGGAAGAAGGAATGACCGGGGTGGGACACGTCATCATATAAACATTGAAACATAGAAAATAGGTGCAGGAGGAGGCCATTCGGCCCTTCGAGCCAGCACCGCCATTCATTGCCATCATGGCTGATCGTCCGCTATCAATAACCCGTGCCTGCCTTCTCCCCATATCCCTTGACTCCACTAGCCCCTAGAGCTCTATCTAACTCTCTCTTAAATCCATCCAGTGATTTGGCCTCCACTGCCCTCTGTGGCAGGGAATTCCATAAATTCACAACTCTCTGGGTAAAAATGTTTTTTCTCACCTCAGTCTTAAATGGCCTCTCCTTTATTCTAAGACTGTGTGGCCCCTGGTTCTGGACTCGCCCAACATTGGGAACATTTTTCCTGCGATTATGTATTTGGGATATCACTCGATCCTCTTGTCCTCTGAGATTCCATTGCATTTGAATCGGCTCTAAGTGAGTCGCCAATTATTTGCGCGCAAAGGAACTTTACAAGACACAGAGTGACGGGGTAACTCAGCGGGTCAGGCAGCATCTCTGGGGAGAAGGAATGGGCGACGCTTCTGGTCAAGACTGAAGAGTCGGGGGAAAGGGAAACGAGAGATATAGACGGTGATGTGGAGAGATAAAGAACAATGAATGAAAGATATGCAAAAAAGTGACGATGATAAAGGAAATTGTTCAGCCATTGTTAGCTGTTTGTTGGGTGAAAACGAGCTTCTCATTCTCACACAACAAACAGTTAACGAGTGGCCTGTTTCATTTAGTATCGTAATGGGGCTGCCTCACTGTACGAGCTAATTCAAGAGTTCTCCCGAGTTTCCCCTGATTCTAACTCGGAGATTTACGGTAACAGCCGCTCGTAGGTACTCGGGGCTCTCGTGGACATTTTTCAACATGTTGAAAAATCTTCACAAGTCTTCATGAGCTTACCGCGTTTCCCGAGTATCTTCCGTTAGCGTTACGAGCCGCTAAGAGACGTCCCCGAGCTCCGACGTACCCGCTACGTACATTCTACGTACTTACCACGAGTTACTTTTTTTTTAAACTCGGGAGAGCTCTTGAATTACCTCGTACAGTGTGACAGCCCCTTTACTCTTTTGCATATCTTTCATTCATGGTTCTATATCTCTCCACATCATCGTCTATATCTCTCGCCTCCCTTTCAGTCTGACCCAAAACGGCACCCGTTCCTCTCTCCAGAGATGCTGCCTGTCCCGCTGAGTTACTCCAACCCCAGTGAATATTTGTTTGACGGTGGGGTATTGCCCCAGGCCTACTGCACCGATGAAGCCTCCAGAAGGAGCTTCATCATGTACGCTGCTGTTGTGAGATTCTCCAAAGCCTGGTGGTGTCTCAGGGAGGAAGCAGGAGGCTGCACAGTGCTGTGATAATCAGCCCTTCATGACAAGTACCTTCCAAGGACCCACTAATTGTAGCATTAGAGAGAATTAGCTGCTCTTATTGAAACCAACATGAAAATGTAACTCCTTCTCCCCAGTGATCCCCCGTCCCAAGGCCTGAGCTGTGAACCAAGGTGAACTATGTCAATGACTACAGTGATGCACTCACTCCATGCTCAGGATTAGAGTGCAACAAGTGGCCTAGAGCCAAGAGTGTCTCATTGACAGACAGACAGACAGACAGACAGACAGACAGACAGACAGACAGACAGACAGACAGACAGACAGACAGACAGACAGACAGACAGACAGACAGACGGGTGGGTGGGCAGACAGGCAGGCAGGCAGGCAGGCAGACAGACAGACAGGCAGACAGACAGACAGACAGACAGGCAGGCAGGCAGGCAGACAGGCAGGCAGACAGACAGACAGACAGACAGACAGACAGACAGGCAGACAGACAGGCAGGCAGACAGACAGACAGACAGACAGACAGACAGACAGACAGACAGACAGACAGACAGACAGACAGTGGGTCTGAAGAGAGGGGGAGGAAACTAGTTTCGTTTAGAGATACAGTGTGGGGGCAGGCCCTTTGGCCCACCAGAGATCCCCATAAATTAGCACTAGCCCACACACTAGGGACAATTTACCATCTTTACCAAAGCCAATTAACCTGCACGTTATTGAAACTGGAGCACCCGGAGAAACCCACGCAGGTCACAGGGAGTCGGGATCGAGCCCGGGTCTCTGGCGCCGTGAGGCATCAACTCTACCGTGCGGCCCATGCATGTCTCCCAAGTGGGTCACTGTGAGGGTTTATCCAAGGGTGAACAGTAAAATATCGCCACAAAGAACTGCAGATGCTGGCACAGGAAATAAAATCGCATCATTTAGGAACGGGTTCAATTGCCAAAGTGCTCTCTCTGCCTTTGCAGGTTGTCGAATGTTGTGGAGCTAATGTGGCTGATGCATTTCCTGCTGAATTACATGGGCTACATTTCAAAGAACAACCTTCAACTTTGTACATTGCAAGTTCTTGCAAAAAGTTGTGTAAAGAGTTTTCTTGTCTTCCTTCTTTCCTTCCTCTATTTGACCTGCCGTTCGGTGTGAACTGGTTTTTGTGTATGAGGGAACTGCAGGTGCTGGTTTATACCGAAGGTGGACACAGAGTGCTGGAGTAACTCAGCGGGTCAGGCAGCATCTCTGGAGCAAAGGAATAGGTGATGTTTCTGGGCATTAGTTCATAAGGTCATAGGTTATAGGAGCAGAATCAGGCCAATCGGCCCATCAAGTCTACTCCGCCATTCAATCATGGCTGATCTATCTCTCCCTCACAACCCCATTCTCCTGCCATTCCCCATAGCCCTTGACACCCATCTTCAAACTGCAACTGGTTTTTGCATTGAGAGGGATATGAACCAAACTCGGGTAAATGGATTTGCTGAGAATGGGCTTCTTGGTCAGTCTGGACAAGTTGGGCCGAAGGGCCTCTTTCCATGTGTGTGTGTGTGTGTGTGTGTGTGTGTGTGTGTGTGTGTGTGTGTGTGTGTGTGTGTGTGTGTGTGCGAATGTGTGCGTGTGTGGGTGTTCGTATGTGGGCGTTCGTGTGCGTGTGCGTGTGTGTGTGTGTGTGTGCGCGCGCTTGTGTGTGTGCGTGTGTGTGTGAATGTGTGTGTGTGAGTGTGAATGTGTGTGTGAATGTGTGAGTGTGAATGTGTGTGTGTGAGTGTGAATGTGTGTGTGAATGTGTGAGTGTGTGGGTGTTTGTGTGTGTGTGTGTGTACATATCCCTGTACATGCATGCATACATGTATATTCCAGTGTGCGTGTACATGTGCATCCATCGCTCTGTGCACGTATGACCCCGTGTATGTGAACACACAGTTCATCTTTGAATGGGAAATTAATAGCAGCCGGCTAATGAATATTCAGTCTGTGTGCTGGTTTCATCATTAAAGCTGACTGCTATTTCAGAAATAAAAGGGTTGAAGCTAAATGACTTTTTTCTGCCTTTGAGAATCTATTAGTCTAATTGCACGCGAGACACTTGACTGCTCCGATTTTTGCCCAAAGATCCTTCATTCGGACAGTGCTCTGACAAGCTAATTTTCTTAATACAGACTACATAATGATGTTTGCTTAAAAACCAGGACATTTGATAAATGTTTAATCCTATAAATATGTCATTGCTCAGTTACTATTCGTCAGATTTTTTTTTTAACTCGAATCAGTCGAAGGAGAAATTTTTCAAATGAGGAATGGCCGATTTATCCAGAGATTGTTGGTTGCATAGAAACGTAGAAAATAGGTGGAGGGGGAGGCCATTCGGCCCTTCGAGCCAGCACCGCCATTCATTGCGATCATGGCTGATCATCCACAATCAGTAACCCGTGCCTGCCTTCTCCCCATATCCCTTGATTCCACTAACCCCTAGAGCTCTATCTAACTCTCTCTTAAATCCATCCAGTGACTTGGTCTCCACTGCCCTCTGTGGCAGGGAATTCCACAAATTCACAACTCTCTGGGTGAAAAGGTTTTTTCTCACCTCAGTTTTAAATGGCCTCCCCTTTATTCTAAGACTGTGGCCCCTGGTTCCGGACTCGCCCAACATTGGGAACGTTTTTCCTGCATCCAGCTTGTCCAGTCCTTTTATAATTTTATAATTTTACACGTTTCTATAAGAGCTAAAAAATCGTCATGTCTTAAATCTTCGTTTATTGATTATCAAGAATCAACATAGTTTAGTTTAATTTAGCTTAGTTCAGCGTTAAATATTAAAATATTAATTGACTTGGCCTCCACAGTCGCCTGTTCCTGTTCTATGTTCTATGTAGAATCTGAAACGTTAACCCAGTTTCTTTCTCCACAGATGCTGCCTGACCTGCGGAGTGTTTCCTGCATTTTCTGTTTCTACATCAGATGTGCAGACTCTGTACTGAGCTGAGTCAGTGGGAGATCAGGTTGGTTATTGCGAGCCGAGCGGAGGTGTTGGGCGAAGCGATCGCCAGGCCTGCGCTTGGTCTCACCGATGTAGAGCAGCTGACACCTAGAGCATGTGTGTTGTCTTTCCGCTGACTGGCCAGCGCACAATAAAAACCTTTGCACTGTACCTCGGTACACGAGACAATAAACTGAGCTGCACTGAACATTCACCGCTCCAGCGGATGGTGAGCTTTGAGCGAGGATGGGCACATTCCTGCCCATTGCTTCCCAGCTCACCTACAATAGGGCGGTTAATGGTCCAGATAACGGCTGAGGAAACACCCACGGACTTGCACTGTTTCACAGGCCCATATACATTAGTGTTCAGTAAAATTAAGAGGATAACCCCTGGAATATTTTTGTTCAAGAAGGAACTGCAGATGCTGGAGAATCGAAGGTAGACAAAAGTGCTGGAGAAACTCAGCGGGTGCGGCAGCATCTATGGATCGAAAGAAATAGGCAACGTTTCGGGCCGAAGGTTTCGGCCCGAAACGTTGCCCATTTCCAAGGTTTCGGCCCGAAACGTTGCCTATTTCCTTCGCTCCATAGATGCTGCCGCTCCCGCTGAGTTTCTCCAGCACTTTTGCCTACCTGTAGTATTTTACTGGCGATGCACATGGCTCGATGCCGCAGGTAGGATGGGTTTAGTTTAGAGATACAGCTTGGACACAGGCCCTTCGGCCCTTCGGCAAGTTGCTCGGCCGGCCTCTGTGCTAACCATCTCCGTCCGAACCGCAATGTGATGGTGACGGGCACAAAAAGCTGGAGTCACTCAGCGGGACAGGCAGCATCCCTGGAGAGAAGGAATGGGTGACGTTTCGGGTCGAGACCCTTCTTCAGACTAGTTGTGGAAAAGGGAAACCAGAGATCTCATATTTCCCTTGGGCAGCTTACAGCCCAGTGGTGTGAATATTGATTTCTCCAACATCAAGTAACCCCGGCATTCCCTCTCTCTCCATCCCTCCCCCACCCAGTCGCACCAGCTTCTCGCTTTCACCCAACAAACAGCTAACAATGGCCTGTTTCCTTTATCATCGTTACGTTTTTGCATATCTTTCATTCATTTGTTTCTTTATCTCCCTACACCATTGTCTCTATCTCTCGTTTCCCATTTTCCTAACCAATCCGAAGAAGGGTCTCGACCTGAAATGTCACCCAGTCCTTCTCTCCAGAGATGGGCTCAAAAATCTGGAGTAACTCAGCGGGACAGGCAGCGTCTCTGGAGAGAAGGAATGGGGGACGTTTCGGGTCGAGACCCTTCTTCAGACTTCTCCAGAGATGCTGCCTGTCCCGCTGAGTTACTCCAGCTTTTTGTGTCTGTCTGCGGTTTAAACCAGCGCCTGCAGTTCCTTCCACCATAATGGCTTTGTGTGCAGACAGTGACCCCCTGTGCCGAAACAAGGAACTGCAAACAAAATGTGTAGGAAGGAACTGCAGAAATCTCAAGAAGGGTCTCGACCCGAAACGTCACCCATTCCTTCTCCCCAGAGATGCTGCCTGTCCCGCTGTGTTACTCCAGCCTTTTGTGTCTATCTTTGAGGAAATGCAGATGCTGGTTTATAGAAGAAAACACAAAGTACTGGAGTAACTCAGCGGTTCAGGCAGCAAGAGTCAAGTCAAGAATGTTTTTTCTGTCATATGTCCCGAAATGGAATGATAAATTCTTACTTGCAGCAGCACGACAGATATACGTATGTATGTATAGGGTGGCACGGTGGCGCAGTGGTAGAGCTGCTGCCTTATAGTGCTAAAGACCCGGATTCGATCCCGACCACGGGTGCTGTCTGTACGGAGTTTGCACGTTCTCCCCGTGACCTGCGTGGGTTTTCTCCGGGATCTTCGGTTTCCTCCCACACTGCAGGTTTCTCCCACACGTGCAG
Organism: Okamejei kenojei; assembly: GCA_035221665.1. NCBI lineage: Eukaryota > Metazoa > Chordata > Chondrichthyes > Rajiformes > Rajidae > Okamejei > Okamejei kenojei. The sequence continues at coordinate 4,002,903 of CM069157.1, forward strand.
GTCTGTAGGTTAATTGGCGCCGGTAAAATTGTAAATTGTCCCTAGTATGTGTAGGATAGTGTTAGTGTGCGGGGATCGCAGGTCGGCGCAGGCTCGGTGGGCCGAAGGGCCTGTTTCTGGGATGGAGCCCTAAACTAAACTCATGTTTTTGCTGTTTTTTTAAAATCTATATAAAGCAGACAAATAAATCAACAATAATAGTCCAAAGTCAAAGATGCTCCCAAGTCTAAATAGATCAGAGCGTATTTGGAGGTTGTAGTGTTTAATAGCCTGATGGCTGCAGGGAAGAAACTGTTCCTGAACCTGGACGTTACAGGTTTCAGGCTCCTGTACCTTCTTCCCGATGGCAGGGGTGTGATGAGCGCGTGGCCAGGGTGGTGTGGGTTTCTGATGAAGCCGGGTGCCTTTTTGAGGCAGCGACTCCTGTAGATCCCTTCGATCCCTGCCACACCACCACAGTGATGCTCCAAGCACCGGGTACTGGGGAACTTCAAACACCACCGATCTTATTATGGCATTGCGTAGGAAGGAACTGCAGATAGAATAACTCAACGGGTCAGGCAGCATCTCTGGAGAAAAGGAATAGGTAACGTTTCGGGTCGAGACCCATCTTGAGATGTTGTTCTCCTTAACTCGTGACCTTTGGCCTTTTCATCTCTGGTCTTCATCCAACCTCACCTGTATCCACCTATCTCTTGCCTGAAAAAGACACAGAGTGCTGGAGTAACTCAGCGGGTCAGGCAGCATCTGTGGAGAACATGGATAGGTGACGTTTCACAAAGTGCTGGAGAAACTCAGCGGGTGAGGCAGCATCTATGGAGAGAAGGAATAGGCGACGTTTCGGGTCGAGACCCTTCTTCAGACTGAAATGTCGCCTATTCCATCGCCCCATAGATGTTGCCTCACCCGCTGAGTTTCTCCAGCATTTTTGTCTACCATCGATTTTCCCTGCATATGCAGTTCTTTCTTAAACATGGATAGGTGATGGGTTAGGGTCGGGACCTTTCTTCATACTGGGTCTTGCCCCGAAATGTCACCTATCCACGTCCTCCAGAGTTGCTGCCTGACACCCAGATCTACTCCAGCACTCTGTGTGTTTTTCATTTCTTCATCGATTTTTTCAGATATTGTCTAGGATGTAGTTATTACCACAATTATCACTTACAGATTTCAGATAGGGAGGAAATGTAATTACCATTGAAAGTAGCAATTAAAGCTGCCATTAAAACTGTAAATAGGAAGGTAATTGTTCTGGCAATACACAAAAGCATCTGTGTGAAGATTGACAGCTCAGTGGTTGATAAGATCATAAGATCGTAAGTGATAGGAGTAGAATGAGGCCATTCGGCCCATCAAGTCTACTCCGCCATTCAATCATGGCTGATCAATCTCTCCCTCCTAACCCCATTCTCCTGCCTTCTCCCCGTAACCCCTGACACCCGTACTAATGGGGATCATGACAGAAGCCTCCCCATGGCGATCCCTGGGAACGACGACACAATGCATGCAGTGACACGACGGGCGGCCAATTCAGTCAACATGTTGGACGATGACCGAAGCCAACAGCGGGCTACAAGTCGTCTGACACACGATCGAACAAACCTCCACTAATTAAGAATCTGTCTATCTCTGCCTTCAATATAGGGGAGTCCAGAAACAGGGGCCACAGTTTGAGAATAAGGAGTGAGCCATTTAGAACGGAGGCGAGGAAACATTTTTTCTCACAGAGAGTGGTGAGTCTGTGGAATTCTCTGCCTCAGAGGGCGGTGGAGGCTGGTTCTCTGAATGCTTTCAAGAGAGAGCTAGATAGGGCTCTTAAAGATAGCGGAGTCAGGGGATATGGGGAGAAGGCAGGAACGGGGTACTGATTGGGGATGATCAGCCATGATCACATTGAATGGCGGTGCTGGCTCGAAGGGCCGAATGGCCTACTCCTGCACCTATTGCCTATTGTCTATTTTCTATTGTCTATTTCCACTGACTTGGCCTCCACAGCCGTCTGTGGCAAAGAATTCCACAGATTCACCACCCTCTGACTAAAGAAATTCCTCTTCACCTCATTTCTTAAAGAACGTCCTTTACTTCTGAGGCTATGACCTCTCCCACTAGTAGAAACATCCTCTGCACATCCATTCTATCCATATAAAGGGACAGGATGAAGAGGAGTGGTATGAACATGGACTTCTCTGATTTCAGGTAGTCCTTACTTTCTCCTCCTCTTCCTAACTCTCCCTCAGCCCACTGGCTCCACCTCTTCCTTTCTTCCTCCCACCCCCCCCCCCCCCACCTCCCCCCACTTTCACATCAGTCTGAAGAAGGGTTTTGACCCGAAACGTCGCCAATTTCCTTCGCTCCATAGATGCTGCCTCTCCCGCTGAGTTTCTCCAGCATTTGTGTCTACCTTCGATTTTCCAGCATCTGCAGTTCCTTTCTTGAACAACTAACTAACCCATCATGTTTAAGAAGGAACTGCAGATGAAGAAAACCGAAGTGCTGGAGAAACTCAGAGGGTGCGACAACATCTATGGAGCGAAGGAAATAGGCAACGTTTCGGGCCGAAACGTTGCTTATTTCCTTAAGGGTTTCGGGCCGAAACGTTGCCTATTTCCTTCGCTCCATAGACGCTGCCTCTCCCGCTGAGTTTCTCCAGCATTTTTGCCTACCTTCGATTTTCCAGCATCTGCAGTTCCTTCTTAAAGGAGCAGGGATGTCGTTTGTGTCCACCTCCGCAATATCAGTTGACTGGAGTGGGGACAGGACATTCATCTGAAGCTGGATATCATCCAAGAGCCTGATTCCCATCTGTGCCTTCCCTGACTTCTATTACACGTGTAACTGATTTTTCAGATTTATGGCTTCTGAATAAGCACTTAAGAGGAGTCCAGAGAAGAAAAATTGCAGCTGTACCAGTTTTAGATTCAAAGTCAAATCCAAGACGAGAGTGGGAGAGATTACAAAACGCCCTTGTTGCAGCCCGGGTAAGTAAAATATTAACGTTCCTACCGTTAGAGAGGCTATGAGAAGCCAAGCGCTGAGGAGCAAATCACTGTACTGATATTATCTGCTTAATGAAAAGAAGGCAGCAGCGAATTATGGGCGTAGCGTTGGAGAGTTAGAGAAATCATTCACTGGCATTTAGCTTGTGTGACAGGCGCGAAAAAGACAGGCGCAAAAAAGCTGGTGCAACTCAGCGGGTCAGGCAGCATCTACTGAAGAAAAGGAATAGGTGACGTTTCGGGCCGAGACCCTTCTTCATGCTGAGAGAAGGCAGACGGCTGTGGAGGACCAAGTCAATGGATATTTTTAAGGTGGAGATTGACAGATTCTCGATGAGTACGGGTGTCAGGGGTTACGGGGAGGAGGCAGGAGAATGGGGTTGCGATTCCACCGGGTGGCGCCGTCAGCCATGGCAGCCTCGCCAACGGTCTGTCTGTCTTTTCATCATTTTTGTTATATTTAGTGTGTTTTAAAAGTTTGTGTTAACGTTCTCTGGTTTGTTTCATGTGGGGGGTTTGTTTTATGTGAGAAACAGGCCCCTGGACGCGCTGAGCCCGGGTGTGGCACAAATCTGTATGATGGACGTACCTTTAGAAAAGGGATGAGAAGGAATTTCTTTCAGTCAAGACAAGTCACTTTTATTTCTATAGCACATTTAAAAAACAACTCTCGTTGGCCAAAGTGCTTTACATAGGTGGAGGTACTAACGCTATACAACAGTGGTTCATAGATTAAGTACATACATAAATACACACATATAGAACCTCCCTCAGAGGACGTCAAGAAAGGCTTGAGAGTAAAGATGAGTTTTAAGTCTCAACTTATAGGAGTCGACGGAGGGGGCAGTTCTGAGGGTGATGAATCTGTGGAAATCTTTGCCACAGATGGGTAGCTCCCCGACCAAAGATCCCCACACATCGACACTACCCTACACACACTAGGGAGAATTTTACATTTACACCAAGCCAATTAACCTACAAACCTGTACGTCTTTGAATGAATGAATTAATTAATTAATCGATTGTTTGATTGATTGATTAATTAATTGATTAATTAATTAATACGTTTATTGGTCAAGTATTCACATACAAGGAATTTGCCTTGGTGCTCCGCCCGCAAGTGACATCGACATACAGTGAGTTAGGAATGACACATAAAACATTAGACATTAATAATAAAACATTATTGATTAAACATGTGAATTAAATAAAATACCTGAGCAAAAGAGGCCACACTATGGAGTGTGGAGATCCCGGAGCAAACCCACGCAGGTCACGGGGAGAACGTTATTGTCATTCAAACAACTAGGTTTGAACGAAATTGCATTTCCTACAGTTTTTTTACATTACCAAAAAACCTAAGACCCATACTTAACATAATTTACACAACCATCCATCACAGTGAGTCTCCAACACCTCCTCACTGTGATGGAAGGCAAAGTCTTATCTCTGCCCTTTGTTCTTCACCCGCGGTCCAGCAGTCCAACTGCAGCGTCTAGGCGAACTGGGGCTCCGATGTTAGAGCCTCCGGCGGGCGATGTGAAGCCCCGCTCCGTGTCCTTTAAACCCCACGATTCTGGTGGGAGGAGTTACCGTTGCGGGAGCTCCAAAAAGCCGTCTGCCACCAGGCACCTGGAGCTCCCGATGCTCCCGTCCACCGGGCCTGCAGCCGGAGTTTCCAAAGCTCCAAAGTCGGGTCGCAGCCGAGCGCCACCACAGCTCTCCCCGCTCCGAAGACGGCCAGCTCCGCGATGTAAGGTCCGCAGGCTCCGCGACTGGAGCCCCCAGGTTGGTCCCGGACGGAGGCCAACGATGTTAGGCCCAACGACACCGGAGACCTGACAGGGAAAACGTCGGGTCCCCGTACAGGGAAGAGACTAACGGTTTCCCCCACATCCCCCCCTCCACCCCCACATATGCACAGCTAAAAAATAATAAAAACTAAGCTCAAGACATACATTTAACAAGACAAAAAATATATAATTATAAACGGACATCTGTAGTCGAGCCGCTGCCGTTAGGCACCGCCACACCCTAACCCTATGTTACCATTACAGCAGGCACATGACGTGAGTAATTACTCAGGGTAGGCAGTCAGTCGGCTTTTAAAAATATCTTAAACCGCGCATGCGCAGATTGTTCTCCTCTCCGTAAAAATAAAGAATAAAAATAAAGAAAGTAACAATTCAATTTGCCCAAGGCTTCCAATTCTCCTTCATTCTGAATTACTGAATGGGTGGCGGGTGGAGGGCGATGGCAGGTGGAGAGTTGGTGGGAAAAACGGGAGCACACCGGGACAAGTTGAATCAGTTGCCATCTTATTGAATGACAATACTAGTTCAAGGGGCCAATTGGGGGGAGAGTTCCTTTCACAGCGTGTGTGGACTCTGGCCAGGGGTAAAGTTGCGGGGAGGGCAGGAGCGTTGAGAAGGAGGGGGTCGGGGATCATGCCAGCAACTCACTCACTTACCGCTGCCGCAGCTCTCCAGGCGGGGCCGGGGAGGGAAGCAGCTCGGGTGGCTGCGAGCGGCCGCCGGACCTCAGCATGCCTTTACTATTTATAATTTTATTCAGGGTAGGCAGTGCGATCCCCCCGTAAACAAGCACCAGTTTGGTTTTTGCGCTTTAGTTTAGAGATACAGCATGGAAACAGACTCTTTGGCCCACCAAGCCCACGCTGACCAGTGACCACCCCGTGCACTAGCATTACCTACACACACTGGAGACATTTTACAATTTTTACCCAAGCCAATTAACCTACAAACCTGCACGTCTTTGGAGTGTTGGAGGAAACCCGGAGCACCCGGAGTTAACCCATGCAGTCACAGGGAGAACGTACAAACTCCACACAGACAGCACCCGAGGTCAGGATCGAACCAGGAGGGCCTCTGGCGCTGTGAGGCAGCAGTTCTACCAGCTGTATCGCTCCGTTACAGCAGGTTAGAATTTCATTGTTGGGACTTCCGGTAGGCGGCAGAGCTTGGTGGCTGATAAGACAGAGAGCTCCGTACAGTCGGATAAATAAACCTCCCCTAAATTCAAAGTAAGCAAGTATTTAAGTTTTAATGAGTACAGTATGAGTGGGGGAGTCAAAACAAAGAGCAGAAAGTTGCAAGAAAAGATGCTAGAAAAGCAAGAAACAGGAGGTCAGGCCCTAAGCGACACAGACAAAGCCAAAAACAAACAGGCTGGTGGAGACGATGCAACAGAGGCCCTCCGTGAGGGATTAAAGAGCATAAGTACCCAAAGCAGCAACTTGAGAAGAGAATTAAAAGCGGACTTCACATCATTTAAAGATGATTTCAAGCGGGATATGAGAGAAGAGCTGGCCGAATTTAAACATGAAATGAATCTTCAGATGGCAGTGAATGCACAAGCGATACAAGACCAAAAAAAACCGGAAAAAGCAGCCACCCAAATAGAGGAGCTGGAAACGTGGAGTGTCGCTGCAAACACCACACTCACAGAAACACTGAAAGACCAGAAGTTACTTGTCGACAAATTGAATGATCTGGAGTCCAGATCCCGAAGAAATAATCTGCGGATATACGGTGTGCCAGAGGGTGCGGAAGGTAGCTCAGTACCTCAGTTTGTAGAGAAACTGCTCAGAAGTGAAATGTCAATCCCTGAAATGACAGATTTACAGATTCAACGAGCACACAGATCCCTGGCACAGAAACCAAGCCCCAGTTCCCCTCCAAGATCCATAATTGTCCACTTTCTCCAGTTTAAAGTTAAAGAGATGGTTCTCAAACAGGCATGGCAAAAGAAGATCCAACTTGGAGAACGAATGCTGTCTCTTGACCATGACTATACTACCGCTGTAGTACAACAACGCAAGGCATACAAACATATCAAACGCTTCTTAAAAGAGGAAGGAATCCGCTTTCAGACACCATTTACCAAGATACGTATTCACTGGGAGAGCGGACACCAAACCTACAACAACTCAAGGGAAGCCGTGCGAGAGATACAACGGAGAGGCTATCAAGTGGAAGAGCTGCGGGGAGGCCACTGCGTGAACAACTCCACCAAACGGCGCGGTGGCAACTCGTCGAGAGACACGGAGAATCAGAGACAGTCAGACGGGCGTGGGAGCACCTTCAAGTATTCCAACAAAAGACTCATACTTGAAATGAGATATGATTATGAGGGTACGCACAGACATGGATAACACAATGGCTTCTGCCACAATATGTTAGAATACTGAGTTCTTATGGAATCCAAAGTTTATAAATATGTATATAGATATGTATATTCATGGACAAATCTGTTTATAAGCCTGGTTCTAAAAATATTACTAAGCATCACAGACTTCATGTGAGTGTAATTAATGTTGACTTAATACAACTTTCTGTATTAGATAAATCCGACTGTTAGGGAGATTGGCGAAATATTAGAGCTAGAATGAATGGAGGGACCCATAGAGGGTTACCCCCCTTATCTAGGAGAGGGCCCTTTCTTAGTGTTAGGCTTCCCTCCTCAATTTACAAAGGGATTCTGGATCTATGGAAGAGAGAGAATACCCTTTTTTGGGAGTCCATATATGTTTTGATGCTTTGTTTTGTTTTGCCAGGTAAAACATCTTTGTTTGTTCATATGTTTTGGTTTGTCGTTCGGAATGGTTCTGGTGTTGAGTCGAGGGGATACAGTGAAATCAATCACATTAAGTGTAATGATGCAATGTCAAGGACTTAAGCTGATGTCTCTAAATGTTAATGGTTTGGGTAATCCAATTAAGAGGGCTAAAGTCATGACTAAATTGAAAAAAGTGAATATTATTTTCTTACAGGAAACCCATTTATCGCGACAAGAGCATGAGAAGCTGAAAAGATTTGGATATAAAAACACATATTATAGCTCACATACTTGTAGTCATAAAAGAGGAGTGGCAATCTTGATATCAAACTCAGTTAAATTCGAAATGTTTAAAGAAATAAAAGACAAAGAAGGGAGGTATATCATAGTAAAGGGCAAAGTTGATGATCATATCCTGACACCGGTGAATATCTATGCTCCCCCAGATAGTGATAAACATTTTTTCAAATCCCTATTTGATATTATTGCAATGGAAGCAGAAGGAATTTGTATATGTGGGGGGGATCTGAATGTTGTACTGAATCATAGGCTTGATACGACAAGTAAAAAGAAGAATAAGAACCAGTTAAAAAAACTACTAAACACTACCTGTGAAGAATTTGGTTTTCTTGATGTCTGGCGGAATTTTCACCCTCTAGAAAGAGACTATACACATTACTCAGTTTACTCCAGAATAGGCTATTTCTTAATGCAGAAATAAGGTAACGGATTGCAGAATTGGTGTGGCAGATGTATCAGACCATAATGCCATATACTTAACAATTCAAATGGACAGTAGAAGGAAAAACACAGTGTGGCGATTAAATGTTGGAATACTGAATGATAAAACAACTGTTAATTATATTAAATTGGAAATCAAAACTTATCTAGAGGAGAATGACAATGGGGAGGTGGACCCATCCATACTATGGGACTCATTGAAGGCTGTAATACGAGGTAGGTTAATAGCGAGGGCATCACATATTAAAAAGGCCAGAATGAAAACATATAATAAGTTGATAACAGACCTGAAAGATTTAGAACAGAAGTACAAAAATAATAAGGACCAGAGAACTTATAAGCAAATAGAAGATTTGAGGGGACAAATGGATGGAATATTGGGTCAAGAAGTGGAGAAAAAAGCAAGATTTGTAAAACAGGCACATTATGAGCTTGGCCCTAAATCCACTAAAATACTTGCCCGAAGGCTACGCAAACAAAATTAAGGACCCCTGTGCACAGAATTTGAAGAGTGATCCAAAAGAAATAGAATATATCTTCCAGGAATATTATAAAGAATTATATACACAAACATCTACAGTAGATGGAGAATCAATGAGGACTTTTTTAAGTACAACAGACCTGCCCTGTATTGGAGAGACACAAAATAAAATAATCACAGCAGAAATATTACTGGAGGAGCTAGAGAAGACAATTGGTAGGATGAAATCAAACAAGGCCCCAGGCAGCGATGGTTTCCCTATAGAATGGTATAAAATATTTCGGAATGAGCTGAACCCACTTCTTCTGAGAACCTTTAACTGGATTATCAAAGAAGGCAAGACACCCCCGTCATGGAAAGAGGCAATTATAACATTAATCCCCAAAGAGAACAAAGACAAGGACAATTGTACCAACTACAGACCAATATCAATTCTAAATGTGGACTATAAATTATATTCTTCAATTATCTCCAAACGATTTGAAAAGTTCATGCCAGATTTAATTGATGAAGACCAGGCTGGTTTTATAATAGGCAGACAAACACAGGACAGCATTAGAAGAACCCTACATATAATACACAAGATTCAAAAGGAAAGTATGCCTGCTGTCCTGATATGTCTAAACGCGGAAAAGGCTTTTGATAGGGTTAATTGGGAATTCTTATATCAAACACTAGAAAGATTTGGCTTTACCGAAGAGTCAATTCAAGTTATTAAAGCAATTTACCAGCAACCTACTGCAAGACTAAAGGTGAATGGGTCCTTAACTGAGAGATTTGTGTTAGGAAGAGGAACGAGACAGGGATGTTGTCTTAGCCCTACCCTGTTTGCTATATATATTGAACCATTGGCTCAAGCGATTCGTCAAGATAGGGAACTGAGGGGAGTAACTATAAGAGACAGAGAACATAAAATTGGCCTTTTCGCAGATGATGTAATGATGTATCTCACGGAAGTAAACACCTCCTTTCCAAGGATGATGGGGATCATAGATAAATTTAATTTTTATCCAGGATATAAAGTGAATATTTCAAAAACTCAAATCCTATTTAATTGTCCTCCAGAAGAAATCAAACAAAATTATAATATTAAATGCGATTCAAAATCAATCAAATACCTAGGGGTACATATAACAAAAAATATACCAATGTTGTATGGGGCCAATTATAATCACATCAACCAAAACATAAGAAAGGATATAGAAAGATGGTCCACCTACCCAATGGATTTTAGTAGTAAGATAAATGTGGTGAAAATGAATATTTTGTCAAGGCTATTGTGCGTGTTTCAATCTCTGCCAATTAAAACCATTAAAACAATTCACGGAATGGGATAAATTAATATCTAGATTTATTTGGGGAGGAAAGAAGGCCATAATTCGATACACTACACTACAGTTGCCAAAGGACAAAGGTGGAATGGCACTTCCAAATTTTAGGATATATTTCTATGCAGCCCAACTTCGACCACTAATTAATTGGGGTGAGGACAGCTATATAGCTAGGTGGAAAGAGATTGAGACAGATATCCCTGACTTCCACATCCAAGCACTTTTGGGAGAAAAAGCGCTTCCTGGACATATCAGGCGCATAATCGATCCAATAACGATATTTACTTTAAAAACCTGGTTCACGCTTACCAGACAACTTAAACTGAATAAACGACAAAAAGTGTTAAAATGGATAGCTTTGGATAATGGATTTAAACCAGGGATGTATGACTCAACATTTAAAGAGTGGATGAAGAAAGGAATGACTGCATTTTGTACTGTTATTGAAAATGGAGACCTAAGAAGTTTTCAAGATTTGAAGGATAGATTTGCACCTCGGAACCAAGACTTGTTTAGATACCTCCAACTGAGAGATTATTACAATAAAAAGGTAAAAAGGGAGGCACTAGAAGAAAAGAATCCAGTGATAGAAGTGATAGTTAGTGCGTATCATCAAAAAACATTGAGGATTATTTCTAAACTTTATCATAGTTTAATGGAATGTCAAGCTAAAACTACATTTTATGTAAAACTTAAGTGGGAAAAGGAATTGAACATTACGATCTCAGAAGAAGAATGGCATCATATGTGTGTAACACTACAGACATCCACCAATTCACAACATTGGAGAGAATTTAATTGGAAAAATTTGATTTGTTTCTTTATTAGGCCTAACATAAAAAGCAAGCAAATTCTAAGGCAGCAAACATGCTGGAGGCAATGTGGCCAAACAGACGCAAACCATGCACATATCTTCTGGAGTTGCCCAAAAATAGAACCATTTTGGGACAGAGTGAATTCAGAATTAACGGAGGTATTAGGATATATAGTCTGCAAGAAGTGTTCCATTTTACACCTGGGTAATATAAATACAGTGGTGCTGAAGGAAGATCATTACTTGGTTAAAATCCTACTCATAGCTGGCAGAAAGGCCATTACAAGAAACTGGCTTGCAGCGGACACACCCAGACTTAGACAATGGTTAGACATAGTACAGGAAATATTTGTCATGGAGAAAATGACATATTCTCTAAGAGTGAAAGAAGACGAATTTAAAAGAAAATGGGAAAAATGGATTAGGTATAGAAATAAAGACATCAACACTGTATAATTTTATAGACAATAATGTAAGTTATTGGAAAATGTTTTAATATGAAAATATTAATTGTAAACTGAACCCCTCGCTACACTGTTGTACGTTTCATTGTAATGTTGTATGTTTTGTTGTTATATTTGTGTTTTATTTGTGTATACATAAAAGCAATAAAAACTAAAGTAAAAAAAAAATTAAAAAATTTCACTGTTACTTTGCCATTACATACAGTATGACAATTATTCTTCCCAAATACTTCTTCCCACCCTGCTTCCTACAAAGACTCTATCCCCTGTTCCCAATTCCTCCGTCTCTGCCACATCTGCGCCCAAGATGAGGTTTTCCGTACCAGGCCACCCGAGACATCTTCATTCTTTAGTGTCCGGGGGTTCCCCTCTTCTATTTTAGACTAGGCTTTCACTATGGTCTCCTCAATATCCCACCGCTCCACCCTTGCTCCCCCTCCCCCCATTCGCAACAGTCCCCCTTGTCCTCGCCTTTCATCCCATCAGCCGTCGCATACAGCACACAATCCTCCAACATTTCCGCCACCTCCAACGGGATCCCATCACCAGCCCCATCTTCCCAACTCTACCCGTTTCCCCCCTTTCCGCAGAGACCGTTCCCTCCGCAACTCCCTGGTCAACTCGTCCCTTCCCACCCAAACCAGGCACGGGAATCGCTATCAAAACATGGGGGGGCACATTTTCTTGTCGGCCGCGCGCGCTTGCGCACACTCACACACACGCGCGAGGTTTCGGAGGCTTCAGCCGTGGGCCCTGTGGACGGTGATTAGTGACGGGTGCCGGCAGTCGCCAAATAAATCCAAATAAGTGGGAAGGGACAGGCCCTTTAATTTCCCATCGAGTCTTCAGCTCCCACTAGTCGAGAAGCAGGTGTTTTGTCATAAAAGCATTGAAGCTTTTTCCTAAGGTGGATTTCCTTCTGAAATATAGCAATCTGTATTGATCGAGATTGACTCAAGCTGGCTATTTCATTTCAAGAGTTAAAACGCAATGGCAAGTATTATAAGTGGCACATATAAAAGAAAGCTAACAAACCAATGAAGAAACCATGATTGTTGTTATAATCTTCAGTCGCACTCATCACCAGTTTGTCCTCTGGTTTAGTTGTGAACAGGTGTGTTGTTGTCTTATGGATCGCTGAAAGAAATTACCTGTAAAAGAATACCTTTTTCTGGTCGCCGCTGGATTTTCAACATGTTGAAAGATTTCGGCAACCTGCGGCGACTATGACGGGTTCCTGGCAAGTCACCGAAAAAAATTGCGTAAGTGGGACAGGCCCTTAACGCCATCAGCATGAATAGTCAACCAAGCAGACCGAAGAATTCTCACAGACATTAACAAGGATAAAGCACTAAATGTATTTAATTGTTCAAATGTTTTACAGAAATTAAAGAAAGATTGGATAAAAGTTGAAACTAAAATACTGTAAAATTAACTTTAAAAAAATAACTTCTATTGTTTTTAACAAGTTTTCAAACTTTCAATACCAAACCACAAATATTAATAAAGTCACAAATCGCTGGTGTAACTCAGCAGGTCAGGCAGCAACTCTGGAGACCAAAGACAGGTGCCTTTTTGGGTCAGGCTTTGTCCCATAGAAACATAGATAATAGGTGCAGGAGTAGGCCATTCGGTTCTTCGAGCCACCTCCGCCATTCAATGTGATCATGGCAGATCATCCAAAATTAGTTCCCCGTTCCTGCTTTCTCCCCATATCCCTTGATTCCATTAGCCTTAAGAGCTCTACCTAACTCTCTCTTGAATACATCCAGTGAAATGGCCTCCACCGCCTTCTGTGGCAGAGAATTCCACAGATTCACAACTCTCCGGGTGAAAATGCTTTTCCTCATCTCAGTCCTAAATGGCCTACCCCTTATCCTTAAACTGTGACCCCTGGTTCTGGACTCCCCCGACATCGAGAAAAAAGTTCCTGCATTTAGCCTGTCCAATCCCTTAAGAATGTTATATGTTTCTATAAGATCCCCTCTCATCCTTCTAGATTCCCGTGAATACAACAAATCCAGTTGATCCCACCTCTTTTCCAGCTTGCTATCCCCTACTACAATCAGTCCGAAGAAGGGTCCCGATCGGAAACGTCGCCTCTCCATGTTCTGCAGAGATGCTGCCTGACCCGGATGAGTTACTCCAGCACTTTGTAACTTGTCTTTTTACAAACCAGTACCCGCAGTCTCTTGTGACTGCACAAACATAACATTCGCTTTTCGATTCCAGAGAGGTCGTTAAACATCAATTATGTCGTCGCACTCTGTTGGAAATTGTGAGTGGAGTGTTGCAGTTCGAGTTGCCTTGAACTTCAGCCTTGCACAGTAACATGTGTTGCATCTTAAAGTGGTGCACATGAACGGCATCTGTAATTCGTCACTGAATTACAAAATGGTGATATACCCCCTGATCAGGTGAGCGCTAAAGATAGGTGACGTGGGTTATTGGATAAGCAGAGTACAGCATTACATCTTGGCAAAAAGACAGCACGTCACCAACTAAAGCTACATTTTCAAATTTAATTACACGTAGGCTTAAGGTGAGGGGGAAAGATTTAATAGGAATCACACAAAATCACACCTTTCACACAAAAGTGTATGGAGCGAGCTGCCGGAGGAGGTAGTTGAGGCAGGCACTATCACAACGTTTAAGAAACATTTCGACAGGAACATGGATAGGACAGGTTTAGGGGGATATGGGCCAAATGCAGATAGGTGGGGCATGTTGGTCAGTGTGGGCAAGTTGGACCTAAGGGCCTGTTTCTACGATCTGCAGTCTGAAGAAGGATCCCAACCCAAAACATCGCCTGTCCATTCCCTCCACAGATGCTGCCTGACGTGCAGAGTTCATCCAGCACTTTGCGTTTTGCTCAGGACTTCAGCATCTGCAGTTATTTATCTCTCATGTCTATCAAAAGTTGCTGCAACTTTGCAATAGGTGCAATGGCGAGATCTTAGCTGGTGAGATCTGCAATGTTTGCAGATTAGCTCAGCAACTGGTTAGCTCCACCACAAACGCTGCTGTCGAAATGTCAAAAATAAAACAGATACATTTGTTAATTTTGTATAAAAGCACTATAAAAACAAGCAATACATACAATTATTATGTTTAAGAAAGAACTGTAGATGCTGGTAAATCAAAGGTAGACACAAAATGCTGGAGTAACTCAGCGGGTGAGGCAGCATCTCTGGCGAGAAGGAATTGGCGACGCTTCAGGTCGAGACCCTTCTTCAGACTGGCTATCGTGTTTTTGTGTCTATCTTCGGTTTAAACCAGCATTTGTCGTTTCTTCTTACGCTTTATGTCAATGGAGAGAGGTAAGGATTCAACCCTTCTGCCTTTATCTTTCACACCTCCCTCTCCACACATTCTAGTCTCAACGCAGGTTGAAAGATGTTCTCAAAACCTATCTTTCACATCATCTAATTTGGTCTTTACTTCTCCAGAACGGAACTGCGAATTTAACACCATGCAAGTTACGTTGTACTTGCCATAGCATCCGAATATCCAAAGACCAGTGAAAACTTAAACTTTATAATTCATTAAAACAGAACAGAACATCACACCATGGAACGGGGTGAAGGAGAGCGTTCACGTCGCGGCCCCTGTTTCCACCGATCTTTCCGCCGCCACGCACAAGAAGACAAGACAGACACCGTTGTGTGCAGCTGCCGAGAAGTGCGTTCAGCTCCGGCCGAACAACTTCTAATCTTGTGTGTGGACTCGATAAGAAGGAGAAGGCCATGGAACTGTAAGTGCACCATGAAAGATGTGGTTGCCACACTCACCAACTCTGTAATAATAAGACTGGATTGGAAAATGTTATGAGCCAAACGTGGGCAGGCTGGACTAGCTTAGATTGTTCATCTTGGGCCAAGGAAGGGCTTGTTACCCTGCTGACTCTTATGACTCTATGACATCCGATTCTGGGCCCATGGCAGGTCATCTGAGAGACGCTATCAGCCAGGAATTGGAAGCTGCTAACTCTCTCCATAGCTGACCCACCAGTGAAAACTGACAGACACAGGGAACTGCACATGCAAGAATCTTGTCCATAAGACTAAAGTGCTGGAGTAAGTTCATTGGGTCAGGCAGCACCTCTGGAGACCCAGGGATGGGTGACATTTTGGGTCGGGATGTTTCTTCTTCCAGACTGATTGATTCAGACTGAGGGGGTCCTTTGGACATTTAACTCTGGACTTTCGAGATACAGTGCGGAAACAGGCCCTTCAGCCCACCGAGTCCGTGCCGACCGGTCACTACGCTGTGAACTAGCACTGTCTTACACACTAGGGGACAATTTACAGAAGCCAATTAACCTACAAGCCTTTGGAGTGTGGGAGGGAGCCAGATCGCCCGGAGAAACTCAGTAGAGACAGCGCCCATGGTCAGGATCGAACCCGTGTCTCTGGCGCTGAGAGGCAGCAATGCTACCATGATGCCCTCCCTTCCAGGGTTCTCTCTGCACGGGGTCCTCTCTCCTAGCTTACCTCCCCCCCCCCCCCCCCCCAATCAATCTGAAGTAGGGTCATGACCCAAAATGTCACCTCTCCATGCTCTCCAGGGATGTTGGATAGGACATGCTTGGAGGGATATGGGCCAAACGCAGGCAGGTGGGACTAGTGTAGATGTGGCATGTTGGCCAGTATTGGGCCGAAGGGCCTGTTTCCTCGATGTAAGGATCTATAACTATGGCTCCATGCTGCCTGATCCACTGAGTTACTTCAGAAATTTGTGTCTGTGTTTTATGTAAACCAGCATCTGCAGTTCCTTGAAACTATGACTCACGTTGGCTCATATGTGTCATTAGTTCATAAGTGATAGGAGTAGAATTAGGCCATTCGGCCCGTCATGTCTACTCTGCCATTCAATCATGGCTGATCCATATTTCCCTCTCAATCCCATTCTCCTGCCTTCTTCCCGTGACCCCTGACACCTGATGCCTAAGATAGACACAAAATGCTGGAGTAACTCAGCGGGACAGGCAGCATCTCTGGAGAGAAGGAATGGGCGACGTTTCGAGTCGAGACCCTTGTTCAGACCAGTCATCCCTAACCAGTCTGAAGAAAGGTCTCAACCCGAAACGTCACCCATTCCTTCTCTCCAGAGATGCTGCCTGTCCCGCTGAGTTACTCCAGCTTTTTGTGTCTATCTTCGGTTTAAACCAGCATCTGCGGTTTGTCGCTATACACACCCCGGACATTCCGGTGTCAGAGTTATTGCAGGGTGCTGTTTTGTTGACCCATTTCTCCCAGATTTGTGTCAATTAAGGTGATAGTGCGAAAGCTCTTGCGAGTGGAAGCCCAGCTCTTGACGCTGCGCTGGAGGAACTTCCTGAACTTCTGTGTGAGGAAGCAGTATATGATGGGGTCCAGCATGCAGTTCAGGCCCATCAGGCAGAGGGTGATCTGGTGGGCAATATCCACCCGCCGGCGGAACTGGTAGTCGTCCGCCTTCCACCATCCCAGCACGGTCAGCGTCCAGGGCCCCTGGACCAGGTGGTGGGGGACGAAGCAGACGAGGAAGACCACGATCACGCTGGACACCAGGCGGAAGGCTTGCCTCCGCACCTTCCAGCTCTTCTTTGGCTGCATGCCCTGCAAGGACAACATGCATAGGATGCGGGCGTTGCAGATGATGACCACCAGGAAGGCCAGGAAGAAGGCGCCAATCAGCAGGAAGTGAATGATCACCACGGGCTTGGAACCTTCAGTCTTGTACCCTTCGAAGCATCGGGTAACATTGCCAACTTTGTTCGTCCCCTGTTTAATCAGGAAGTTCAGCGAACTGGCAATGATTATCAGCCAGATGACTGTCGATATGATGCAGCCCCGCATCCTGCCCGACCTCTGGATGGTTTCGATGGGATAGGCCACTGCACAGTACCTGTTGTAACTAATCACCGCGAGGAACGCGATGGAGCAGTAGGTGTTGATAAAGAATAGACAGCCAGCCAAGCGGCAGGCAAAGTCGGAAAATCTCCAGTTCCCCTTCTCAACATAGTAGTCCACCCAAAAGGGAAGGGTCAGGATAAAGAGCAGGTCGGCAATGCTGAGATTCACCATTAAGATCTTGATCTCGTTGATATTGGAGCTGGGAGCCAGATATCTAAAGATCCACAGCACGTAGCAGTTCTCCAGGATCCCCAGAATGAAGACCACCGTGTAGACGATGGGGAACAGCACATATCGGAACTCCGACTCCACCTGGCAGCTGCTGTTCACCCCGCAGCCAGTGGAGTTCTGGGCAAGTGAACTCATCGTTGACCAAAGCAGCATCCGACTCTTGTACCGACTAACCGGTACGGGTTTATCCGCAAACCTGCAGAAGCAAGAAGTGAAAAATTGGCTACTTTCAGGAGACACATTAGATGCAAGTCTTATGCCCCTGTCCCACTTAGGAAACCTGAACGGAAACCTCTGGAGACTTTGCGCCCCACCCAAGGTTTCCGTGCGGTTCCCGGAGGTTTCTGTCCTCCGGCAACCACCTTCAACTAGCATCGCAACCGGCTTTGACTAAAATATTACCGATTATTAAAACGGGAACCATTTTCGACTGACAAAAACTTCCGGAAACCTCCGGGAACCGCACGGAAACCTTGGGTGGGGCGCAAAGTCTCCAGAGGTTTCGGTTCAGGTTTCCTAAGTGGGACAGGGGCATTAAACTTAGTTTAACTTAGTTGAGTTAAGTTGAGCTTAATTTAGTTTAGTTTAGATTAGTTTATTGTCACGTGGACCGAGATACAGTGAAAAGCTTTTTTGTTGCATCCTATCCTGTCTACCAGTGATGCCATTTTCAGTCCGTGCATTCCTGGATGCCTCTGCTCGACAACACTCCCACACCCTGCCCGTTCACTCCCACACCCTGCCCGTTCACTCCCACACCCTGCCCGTTCACTCCCACACCCTGCCCGTTCACTCCCACACCCTGCCCGTTCACTGCCCAACCTCAGGCTCCTTGCTTTGCTTTCGATGATTGATTTCTGCTTCGTGAAACTTCTAATTTCTCAACCTTAAAATTGCAAAGTAATTGTAGTATTGCAACATAGCTATGGGGGGGGGGGGGGAGGGTTCGAACTGCAAGTTCTGTGGAAACGGAAACGAGACATTGCAGACTGCCTGAAGTGGGCACGTGACTCAATGCAGTGAGTCAGGTAGATTGGAAATTGCTGCCTTGATCTGACACGATATAAGGAGAACTGTGCAGGAAGGAACTGCAGACGCTGGTTTACACCGAAGATAGACACAAAAAGCTGGAGTAACTCAGCGGGACAGGCAGCGTCTCTGGAGAGAAGGAATGGGTGATGTTTCGGGTTGAGACCCTTCTTGGTCTGAAGAAGGGTCTCAAAACATCACCCATTCCTGAGAGAGAGAGAGGGAGAGAGAGAGAGAGAGAGAGAGAGAGAGAGAGAGAGAGAGAGAGAGAGAGAGAGAGAGAGAGAGAAATGCTTCCTATCCCGCTGAGTTACTCCAGTATTTTGTGTATATCATATGAAGAGAACATGGGCAGCTTGCAAGCCAACATTATGAATATTGATTTATCCAACTTCACGTAACCCTTGCTTTCCCTCTCTCTCCATCCCTCCCCCACCCCAGTTCTCCGACTAGTTTCACCGTCCTCCTGATTAATTTCACTGTTTGTAAGCAAGGGTCACCTTCCCCTCAGCCTTGATCATCGTCTGCTTTGATCTGGCGTTTTCACATCCTGATTCTCTTGGCATCCATCCATATCTGCAGTTTCCCTCACCCCTGCCTCTCTGTCCGAAGAATGGTTTCGACCCAAAACATCCCCCATGCCTTTTAGTTTTTAGTCTAGAGATACAGCGCGCAACCAGGCCGTTCGGCCCATCAAGTCGGCGCCGACCAGCGATCCCCACACTTTAACACTATCCTACACACACTAGGGACAATATACACTTGTACGAAGCCAATTAACCTACAAACCTGTACGTCTATGGATTGTGGGAGGAAACCGAAGATCTCGCTGAAATACCAACGCAGGTCAGGGGGAGAACGTACAAACTCCGTAAAGACAGCAGCCGTAGTCGGGATCAAACCCGGGTCTCCGGCGCCGCAAGTGCTGCAAGGCAACGACTCTCCCTTCTCTCCAGAGATGCTGCCTGAGTTAAGGGCCTGTCCCACTTTCCCGAGTTACTCACGAATTCTCCCGAGTTTTCCCCTTGATTCAAACGCAGAGTATGTCCGTAGCGAGGCCGTAGGAGTCCGTAGATATATCGTAGCGGCTCGTTATGCCAGCCGTAGCTACTCAGGGCATCAGGTAAGTCGGGACGTTTTTTCCAGCATGACAAAAAATGTCCACGAGTAAAAAGATAGTCGGGAGGAGGAGTTCGTAGATCACAAAAATCTTGATTTTTTTTTAAGGCCCTTTCAACATGGCAGAGGACTCAGGAAGGTGGGACAGGCCCTTTACTCCAGCATTGTGCGTCTATCATCTACGAGGAGAATTAACTCATCCTGACCGACCCACACTATCGCGTTAACTTGTGCCTTTCCTGTCATCTACTTTCCCTTGGTAAATGAAAGAAGGAATGTATATTGCTGTTATTACATGAAAACAGGCAGTAATTATCTCACCAGGTCACGAGGAACAGCGGGTGTTGGAATCCTGAGTAAAACACAAAGTGCCGGAGGAACTCAGTGGGTCAGTCAGCATCTGCGGAGGGAATGAACAGGCGACATTTCGGGTCGGGACCTTTCTTATGACTGATTCTGGTAGTGGGGGGGGGGGGGGGGGGGGGTGAAGAAAGCTGGAAAAGAGAGGTGGGGGACAAAACCCAGCAAGTGATAGGTGGATACAGGTTCATGGTGAGAACATGCAAGCTCCGTACAGACAGCAGCCGTAGGCAGGATCGAACCCGGGTCTCTGGATCTGTGAGGCAGCAACTCTACCACTGCGCCACCGTGCCTCCCCTGGTGAAGTGTGAATGGGTGTCTCATCATTCGGAAACCACGCCCCAAATTCTATACAACTCCATGAGTGAAAATAGTTTAGTTTGAATAGAATGAATTTAATTTAGTTTCGTTTCGTTTAGAGATTCAGTGTGGAAACAGGCCCTTCGGCCCACCGAGTCCGCGCCGACCAGTATCACCCCGTACACTAACACTACCCTACACACACCAGGGACCATTTTTATATTTCTGTACGTCTTTGGAGTGTGGGAGGAAACCAAAGATCTTGGATAAAACCAACGCGGGTCACGGGGAGAGCGTGCAAACTCCCCACAGACAGCACCCGTAGTCAGGATCGACCCCGGGTCTCTGCCGCTGTGAGACCAGTAGCGCTCCCGCTGTGCCACCGTGTAGCGCGTTCATTGTTGCCACGTGTGCCGTGCACCCACGGAAAGCCTTTGGTCGTTTGTTATCCAGTCAAAGAAAAAACACTCAAGCCTTCCGCAGCGCACGGATAAAGGAGATAATATCTGGTGCAAAGATATGACACTGAAGTCTAATAATGTCCGATTAAAGATAGTCCAAAGGCCTCCAATGAGGTCTGGGCCACACTCAAGCTGATGAGAGGACGGTTCAGTTGCCTGATAACAGCCGGGGAGAAACAGTCCCTGAATCTGGAGGTGTACATTTTCAAATCTCTGTACCTCTTGACTGGCGGGAGGAGAGGGGAGAAGCGGGATATTTGTATTTCTGGTGATGCTGGTGATATTTAATTCTAGGAGCGTGATATCTTTAGAATGTCGCCCCTCAACCTCCTACGCTCCAAGGAGAAAACACCCAACGTTTTATTGGGTTTCGGCCCGAAACGTTGCCTATTGCCTGCCACACCCGCTGAGTTTCTCCAGCCCTTTTGTCTACCTCCAACTTTATTTTAGTCTAGTTTAGTTTATTGTCACGTGTACTGAAGTACAGTGAACACCTTATTGTCGCGTGCTACCCAGTCAGTGGAAAGACTATACGTGATTACAATCGAGCCGTCCACAGTTTAACTGTTTTTGTCTACTTCCTTTGTACAGATATTTTCTTTGCTCTCGCCTCCCTTTCTTTGCATCGTGAAACATGTATTGATTTTTTTAGAAGTGGTTCTTTAACAGAATCATAGAATCTTTGCTGCTTCGTGCTTTCATGTGCATTTCAATTGCTGTATCATGGCCGGGATAGTTTCCCACTGCGCATCTGTAGAGGTTCGTAGAATATTGGGTAACACGCTGCATCTCTTTAAACTTCGAAGAAAGTAGAGGCACTGGCGGCTTTGTTCGCGGTTCGTTCTCTGTGCTCATTCCATGTAACCACAGAGGGTGTTTAGTTTAGTTTAGTTTAGAGATACAGCGTGGAAACAGGCCCTTCAGCCCACCGAGTCCCTGACAGCCAGCGATCCCCGTACACCAGCGCTATCCTACACACACTAGGGACCATTAACAATTTACGGAAGCCAATTTACCTACAAACCTGTACGTCTTTGGAGTGTGGGAAGAAACCGGAGCTCCTGGAGAAAACCCATGTGGCCACGGAGAGAACGTAAAAAACGTTGTACGGACAGCACCCGTAGTCAGGATCGAACCCGGGTCTCTGGCGCTGTGAGGCAGCAACTCTACTGCTGTGCCACCATGCTGGTAGATGGGGCGATCAAGAAGGCTTTTGACACATTGGCCTTCATCAGTCAGCGGTACTGAATATAAAATGTGAAGGAAGGAACTGCAGACGCTGGTTTAAACCGAAGATAGACAAAAAAACTGGAGTAACTCAGCGGGACAGGCAGCATCTATGAGAGAAGGAATGGGTGACATTTTGGGTCGAGACCCTACTTCAGTGTCTGAAGAAGGGTCTCAACCCGAAACGTCACCTGTATCTTACATAGAAACATAGACATAGAAAATAGGTGCAGGAGTAGGCCATTCGGCCCTTTGAGCCAGCACCGCCATTCAATATGATCATGGCTGATCATCCAACTCAGTATCCCGTACCTGCCTTGTCTCCATACCCCCTGATCCCCTTAGCCACAAGGGCCACATCTAACTCCCTCTTAAATATAGCCTTCTCTTCGGAGATGCTGCCTGTCCCGCTGAGTTGTAGCCCTGTCCCATGGTACGAGTTCATTCCAAGAGCTCTCCCGAGTTTAAAAAAAATCAAACTCGTAGTAAGCACTTAGAATGAACGTAGCGGGTACGCTGGAGCTCGGGGACGTCTCTTAGCGGCTCGTAACGTTAACGGCAGGTACTCGGGAAGACTCGCTAACGGCAGGTAAGCACGGTTAAGACACATGAAGATTTTTCAACATGTTGAAAAATGTCCACGAGAGCCCCGAGTACCGACGAGCGGCCATTACCGTAAATCTCCGAGTTCGAATCGGGGCAAACTCGGGAGAGCTCTTGGAATGAACTCGTACCGTGGGACAGGGCTATTATGTTCTAGTTGTACAACTCATTGGTGAGGCCGTGTTTGAAGTACTGTGTTCAGTTTTGATTGCCCTGCTATAAGAAGGATGTCGTTAGGCTGGAATAAGTGCAGGGAAGATTTACGACGATGTTGCCAGGTCTCGTGGGACTGAGCTGCAGGGAGAGGTTGGGCAGGTTGGGACTCGATTCCCTGGAGCGCCGGAGGATGAGGGGTGATCTTATAGAGGTGTGTATGGTCATGAATGCGCAGAGCCTTGTATCCAGAGTAGGGCAATCAGGAAGCGATCGACATAGGTTTAATGTGAGAGGGGAAAGACTTAATAGGAACCCGATGGGCAATATTTTCAAACGTAGGGGGTGGGTGGATGGAATGAGCTGCCAGAGGAGGTACTATAACAAGATTTAAAAGACATTTGGACAGGTAAGTGGATAGGAAAGGTTGCAAAGGATATGGGCCAAACATGGGCAAGTGGTACCAGTGCAGGTAAGTCATACGTCATAAGGTCATAAGTGATCGGATTAGAATTAGGCCATTCGGCCCATCAAGTCTACTCCGCCATTCAATCCTGGCTGATGTATCTCTCCCTCCTAACCCCATTCTCCTGCCTGCTCCCAATAACCTCTGACACCTGCACTAATCAATAATCTATCTATCTCTGCCTTACAAATATCCACTAACTTGGCCTCCACAGCTGTCTGTGGCAAAGAATTCCACAGATTCACCACCCTCTGACTAGGGAAGCACTCAGACCCAAAATGTAGGCGAGAAAGAGGAAAAAGATAATAGACAGAGAATAAGGGATGGTGGGTCTCCTCGTCTCCTTCCTAAAAGGACGTCCTTTTTGGACGACATGGCCTGGGCAAGATGGGCTGAAGGGCCTGTTTGTCGCTGTATGACTCCATGACAAATGCAGAGTCTATGGAAGCTGTTGTGTACATGCTGAGTTCCTCTTAATGTCAGCACTGAGCGCAGACAAAGCAACAGCCACCTAATGCACTTCCTCCTTCACCAGCAAACACTGGCTGAGAGAACTGGAGCTAACTGAACCGCAGTGCATGCATCCGGAAGGGAAGTTGGCCTGCCGGGCATGGAAGATTGACCACCAGAATGAGGAAGTCTCTGTACAGAAGTCTCCTGTCACCAGCATTGAACCTGGGTTTCTGCCTTCTCATGGCCCTGTCCCACGGTACAAGTTCATTCCAAGAACTCTTAAAAATAGCGGGTCAGGGGATATGGGGAGAAGGCAGGAACGGGGTACTGATTGGGGATGATCAGCCGTGATCACATTGAATGGCGGTGCTAGCTCGTAGGGCCAAATGGCCTACTCCTGCACCTATTGTCTATTGTCTATTGTCTATTGTCTCAGAGTTCTCCCGAGTTTGCCCTGATTATAACTCGGTGATTTACGGTAATGGCCGCTCGTCGGTACTCGGGGCTCTCGTGGACATTTTTCAACATGTTGAGAAATCTTCACGAGTCTTCCCGAGCTTACCTGCCGTTAGCGTTACGAGCCGCTAAGAAATGTCCCCGAGCTCCGACGTACCCGCTACGTTCATTCTCCGTGCTTACCACGAGTTTGTTTTGTTTTAAACTCGGGAGAGCCCTTGGATGAACTAATACAGTGGGACAGGGCCATAAGGCAGCAACTCTACCGCTGCCCCCCCCCCCCCCCCTAGCCCGCCAGAGTGTGGGGATAGAGTTCCCTCAAAGTGGAGCATTGCTGAGGCCACACGTTGAACTGGAAAGGGTGCAGGGGCGATTTACGATGATGTTCCCAAGTCTGGACAGGAATGATTTAGAGGGAAATGGGCCAAATGCGGACAGGTAGGACTAGCATAGTTGGGGCATCTTGGTTGGCATGGGCAGGTTGGGCACAAGGGCCTGTTTCTGTGATCTATGACTCTATGACTCGGGAAGGTTTGAGTTATAAAGAGAGTTATGTATTCAGTACCGCTGACTGATGAAGGCCAATGTGTCAAAAGCCTTCTTGATCGCCCCATCTACCAGCATGGTGGCACAGCGGTAGAGTTGCTGCCTCACAGCGCCAGAGACCCGGGTTCGATCCTGACTACGGGTGCTGTCCGTACAACGTTTTTTACGTTCTCTCGGTGACCACATGGGTTTTCTCCAGGAGCCCTGGTTTCTTCCCACACTCCAAAGACGTACAGGTTTGTAGGTAAATTGGCTTCCGTAAATTGTAAATGGTCCCTAGCGTGTGTAGGATAGTGCTGGTGTATGGGGATCGCTGGCTGTCACGGAGTCGGTGGGCTGAAGG
This sequence comes from Okamejei kenojei, assembly GCA_035221665.1. Taxonomy (NCBI): domain Eukaryota; kingdom Metazoa; phylum Chordata; class Chondrichthyes; order Rajiformes; family Rajidae; genus Okamejei; species Okamejei kenojei. The sequence goes on from CM069157.1 coordinate 4,027,952, forward strand.
GCCTGTTTTCGCGCTGTATCTCTAAACTAAACTAAACTAAACACCCTCTGTGGTTACATGGAATGAGCACAGAGATGTAACTAAAGATGTAACCGAGGGACTCGGGTAGAGGGGGCTAGGGGACAGGGTGTGGGGCAAGAGGCAGAGAAGGGAAGCACTCGGACCCAAAATGTAGGCGAGAAAGAGGAAAAAGATAATAGACAGAGAATAAGGGACGGTGGGTTTCTAAAATGTGTATATTTTAATGCTAGGAGCATTGTAAGAAAGGTGGATGAACTTAGAGCCTGGATTGACACCTGGAAATATGATGTTGTGGCAATCAGTGAAACATGGTTGCAGGAGGGCTGTGATTGGAAACTAAATATTCCAGGATTTTGTTGCTTCAGGTGTGATAGAATTGGAGGGACCAGAGGTGGAGGTGTTGCATTGCTTGTCAGAGAAGATATTACAACAGTGCTTTGGCAGGATAGATTAGAGGGCTCGTCTAGGGAGGCTATTTGGGTGGAACTGAGAAGTGGGAACGGTGTAGCAACACTTTTAGGGGTGTATTATAGACCGCCAAATGGGGAGCGAGAATTGGAAGAGCAAATATGTAAGGAGATAGCAGATATTAGTAGTAAGCACAAGGTAGTGATTGTGGGAGATTTCAATTTTCCAAAAATAGACTGGGAAACACATTCTGTAAATGGGCTGGATGGTTTGGAGTTTGTAAAATGTGTGCAGGATAGTTTTTTGCAGCAGTACATAGAGGTATTGACCAGAGAAGGGGCAGTGCTGGACCTCCTGTTAGGAAATGAGGCAGGTCAGGTGACGGGGGTATGCGTTGGTGAGCACTTCGGGACCAGGACCATTAGTTTCAATATAATTATGGAGAGAGTTAGAACTGGACCTAGGGTGGAGATTTTTGATTGGAGAAAGGCTAACTTTGAGGGAATGGGTAAGAATTTAAAAGGAGTGAATTGGGACAATTTGTTTTATGGGAAGAATGTAGAAGATAAATGGAGGACATTTAAAGGGGAAATTGTAAGAGTACAGGATCTTTATGTCCCTGTTAGGTTGAAAGGAAATAGTAAAAATTGGAAAGAGCCATGGTTTTCAAGGGAAATTGGACACTTGTTTCGAAAAAAGAGAGATATCTACAATAATTATAGGAGACATGGAGTAAATGAGGTGCTAGAGGAGTATAAAGAATGTAAAAAGAATCTTAGGAAAGAAATTAGGAAGGCTAAAAGAAGATATGAGGTTGCTTTGGCAAGAAAGGTGAAAGTAAATCCAAAGGGTTTCTACAGCTATATTAATAGCAAAAAGAATAACGAGGGATGAAATTGGACCATTAGAGAGCCAGAATGGACAGCTGTCTGCAGAGCCAAAAGAGATGGGGGAGATATTGAACAATTTCTTTTCTTCGGTATTCACCAAGGAGAAGGATATTGAACTCTGTGAGGTAAGGGAAAAAAGTAGAGCAGCTATGGAAACTATGAGATTCAAAGAGGAGGAAGTACTGACACTTTTGAAAAATATAAAAGTGGATAAGTCTCCAGGTCCTGACAGAATATTCCCTAGGACATTGAGGGAAGTTAGTGTAGAAATAGCAGGAGCTATGACAGAAATATTTCAAATGTCATTAGAAACGGGAATAGTGCCGGAGGATTGGCGTACTGCGCATGTTGTTCCATTGTTTAAAAAGGGTTCAAAGAATAAACCTAGCAATTATAGACCGGTTAGTTTGACGTCAGTGGTGGGCAAATTAATGGAAAGGATACTTAGAGATAATATATATAAGCATCTGGATAAACAGGGTCTGATCAGGAACAGTCAACATGGATTTGTGCCTGGAAGGTCATGTTTGACAAACCTTCTTGAATTTTTTGAAGCGGTAACTAGGGAAATTGATGGGGGTAAAGCAGTGGATGTTGTCTATATGGATTTCAGTAAGGCCTTTGACAAGGTTCCCCATGGAAGGTTGGTTAAGAAGGTTCAATCTTTGGATGTTAATGGTGGAGTAGCAAGATGGATTCAACAGTGGCTGAATGGGAGATGTCAAAGAGTAATGGTGGATGGCTGTTTGTCAGGTTGGAAGCCGGTGACCAGTGGGGTGCCTCAGGGATCTGTGTTGGGTCCACTGTTGTTTGTCATGTACATCAATGATCTGGATGATGGGGTGGAAAATTGGATAAGTAAGTATGCAGATGATACTAAGATGGGTGGTGTTGTGAATAATGAAGTAGATTTTCAAAGTCTACAGAGAGATTTGGGCCATTTGGAAAAGTGGGCTGAAAGATGGCAGATGGAGTTTAATGCTGATAAGTGTGAAGTGCTACATCCTGGCAGGACAAATCAAAATAGGATGTACATGGTAAATGGTAGGGAATTGAGGAATGCTGTGGAACAACTAGGAATAACTGTGCATAGTTCCCTGAAGGTGGAATTGCATGTAGATAGGGTGGTAAAGAAAGCCTTTTGGTGTGCTGGTCTTTATAAATCAGAGCATTGAATATAGGAGTAGGGAAGTAATGTTAAAATTGTACAAGGCATTGGTAAGACCAATTCTGGAGTATGGTGTACAATTTTGGTCGCCTAATTATAGGAAGGATGTCAACAAAATAGAGAGAGTACAGAGGGAGATTTACTGGAATGTTGCCTGGGTTCCAGCAACTAAGTTACAGAGAAAGGTTGAACAAGTTAGGTCTTTTATTCTTTGGAGCGCAGAGGGTTAAGGGGGGACTTGATTGAGGTCTTTAAAATGATGAAAGGGATAGACAGAGTTGACGTGGATAAGCTTTTCCCATTGAGGGTAGGGAAGATTCAAACAAGAGGGAATGACATGAGAATTAAGGGACAGAAGTTTCGGGGTAACGTGAGGGGGAACTTCTTTACTCAGAGGGTGGTGGCTGTGTGGAATGAGCTTCCAGCAGAAGTGGTGGAGGCAGGATTCGATTTTAACATTTAAAAGTAAAGTGGATAGGTATATGGACGGAAGGGAATGGAGGGGTATGGTCTGAGTGCAGGTAGATGGGACTAGGGGAAAACAAATGGTCGGCACGGACTGGAAGGGCCGAGAGGGCCTGTTTCCGTGCTGTAATTGTTATATGGTTATATGGCTATATGGTAACCATGAAGAAAGCCGCCAGTGCCTCTACTTTCTTAGAAGTTTAAAGAGATGCAGCGTGTTACCCAATATTCTACGAACCTCTACAGATGCGCAGTGGGAAACTATCCCAGCCATGACACAGCAATTGAAATGCACATGAAAGCAAGAAGCAGCAAAGATTCTATGATTCTGTTAAAGAACCACTTCTAAAAAAATCAATACATGTTTCACGATGCAAAGAAAGAGCGGCGAGAGCAAAGAAAATATATGTACAAAGGAAGTAGACAAAAACGGTTAAACTGTGGACGGCTCGATTGTAATCACGTATAGTCTGTCCGCTGACTGGGTAGCACGCAACAAAAAGGGGTTCACTGTACTTCAGACAATAAACCAAACTAGACTAAAATAAACTAAAGATAAACAACCCTAAACTAAACCAAGTCCATGCCGACCATCTGCTGCCATCAAGCAACTGAACTGTCCTGCCAACCAGAGTGCAGTTCTGAGCTGCCATCTACCTCAGTGGAGACCCTCGCACTATCTTTGATCGGGCTTTGCTGGCGTTATCTTGCACTAAACGTTATTCACATTATTCCCTTTGTCATGTATATGCACACTGTAATCATGTACTGCCTTTCCGCTGACTGGTTAGCACGCAACAAAAGCTTTTCACTGTACCTCGGTACACGTGACAATAAACTAAACTGAACTGAACTAAACTCGACCTGAAACAGTCACCCATTCCATCACCTACTGGAGACGTCGTGGGTTCAATCAGCGAAACGTCGATGAAAGTAGGTGCCCACTTGATAATCCCAATGACGTGTCTGCCTAGTCTTTCTCAACATCAGAGGAGCATGGGTGAGAGCAGAAGGCTCCCATCACCATCGGGAGTAAATTGATATTTGGCACTTTGGACTTTTAACATCTAGTTAAGTGTATTTGTAAACATCTCCAGAGATGCTGCCTGTGTCTGTCTAAACTAAACTAAATCCGACCTCCCATCTACCTCATTGGAGACCTTCAATCAATCTTTAATAGCACTTTATCTTGCACTAAACATTATCCTTATCTTGTATCTTGTATTCTGTGGTCAGCTTGAATATAATCATGTGTTGTCTTTCTGCTGACTGGTTAGCACGCAACAAAAAATGTTCACAATACCTTAGTACACATGACAATAAATTAAACAAAGCTAAACTAAGCTAACCTGAAGTTAACTAAGCTTAACTGAACTTAATTGAACTTAACTAAACTAAACTAAACTAACTTAACTAAAACTAGACTAAACTAAAATTAAACTAAATTAAACAAAACTTTTAACTGACCGGAACTAAACTGAATTAAACTAAACTTAACTGAACTGAACTAAATTAAACAAAACTAAACTTAATTGAACTAAATTAAACAAAACATTGCAGCAACACAAGTGTTCAAAGAGACCTGTTGCGTCTCCAACCAGTTCCATTGAGTTTACCCACCTGAATCGTATACTTCTGTCACCACTGAAATCCTGCCTGACCCCTGAGCGATTCCAGCGTTTCTGTGTTTGAATCCTTTAATGACGTGCTGTCCTCTGCAGTGAGCCCAGCGGGGAAGGCGGAAATGAAGAAATGTCTGAGGAAATACTTTTTTTTTAATCAGTTTAAAATCTCTTGAAGGCGGCATCAATTGTCGTTTATTTCCTTCTAAGGCAGTTCCACTAATGAAACCACATCAAATCCAGCACTTTCCTGATTACCAGCATTGTGTTTTGGACATGAAAAGTATTTACTTGGTCGCACCCAATTATCTGACCTGGAGTTAGGGAAGAAAATAAAACCTAAACAAAATTAGAAACTCAAGCTTCAGTGTGATGTCTTTAAAGTATTATGCTTCTTCTAAATTAAAATGAAGCTTCATTAGAGATTAGAATAGGTTGGGGAATTGCCTCTTTTATTGTCTCTGCTTCAACTGCGTAAAATTGTGTCATTGTTTAGTCGATTACTTTCTCCTTGTGCAATTGCTCAAATAAAATAAATATATATATTTTTTAAACTGTGTAAAGCCCCTATCCCACTTTCACGAACTAATTCACGACCTCTGCCGAGTTTGCTCACACTCGCAGCATGGTCGTCACGAGGTCGTAGGTAGGTTGTGACGCTAGTCGTAGGTAGGTCGTAGTAGGTTGTGACGCTAGTCGTAGGTAGGTCGTAGGTAGGTCGTGATGGTAGGTCGTAGGTAGGTCGTAGGTAGGTCGTGATGCTAGTCGTAGGTGGTCGTAGGTGGTCAAAGGTAGTCGAAGTTAATAGCTCCGGGGTGAGAAAAAGGTCAGTAGAATAATCGCCAGAAGATCTATTTTATTTAAATGGAAAGACTCCAGCCCTCCACCCACACTCCAGTGGTATTCTGAAACGATATCATATTTAAATTTAGAAAAAATCAGGTAACATTGTTGAACCCTTGGTTAAATTTGATAAGACTTGGGGAAAATTTATTCACACTTTTATACAACATAAATTGCTCCCTCTTTAACCGTTATAAAAACTATTTTACCTCTAACGGGTGAAACGGACTTGACGACAGACTGAAATTGTTGAAATTCTCAGCTCAGATTCTGGTTTGCTTTACTTTGTTTTTTTTTTAATTTATTTTATTTTAATTCTTATTTTATGATTATTATTATTATATTTTTTTTTATTTAGTTTAGGGGGGTTTTGTTTTTTCCTTTTTTCTTTTTCTTTTTGTCTTTTTATCTTTGTGGGTTTTTTTTACATTTATAAGTGTCCTTTTAAAGATTTAACTATATTTACATAGAGACCGGGAGGTTTATATTCATTGTGTATTTGGACATTGGACTCATATCAGGTTATACCTGTTATTAATGTAATCCTGATCCCTATGTATCAATACCATTGTTATGTTTATCATTCTTCTGTTTGCTCTGTTTTTTATGTTTCATTTTTGCTTTTTTGGGGGGAAAAAAACAATTAAAAGATTTTAAAAGAAGAAAGGAAAAAAAGGTAATTTAAACAGCAGAACGTCACCTCTGTCACTCCAGGGCATGTTCATTCATAGCTGGAGAGTTTTTTTGGAGAGGAGACTTGTGTTTTAGAGATGGCACCAAAAGGCAGCAGCGCAGGGGGAGGGCACAAACCTCAAAAAACCTGCCATGCAGATGTTGCCCACCCAGGAGGAGGAGTGGCAGGAGGTGATGCCACAGGAGGTGATAGTGCAGGAGGAGGTAGCCCTGCATGAGAGACCCCTGGAGGGGGAGACCAGGGTGGTAGTATATGTCCCCACCACCACCCCATCCTTCACTGCCTCATTTGAAGGCGGCAAAGCAGCCCTTTCTCCTGCGTCTGACACAGCATCTGAGGCAGATGCCCCATTGGTGGTGAGGGAGGGCTGGAGGAAGGCTATGCCCTGCACCTTCACCAGGCAGCAGGAGGGGGACCTTGAGGAATGGTTCCAGCAGAATTCCATCCTGTACGATAAGGAAAATGAGGGGGACAGGGACAAGAGTGGCATGCTTGCCATCCACTGCTCCTCATGTGTGCTTAAAGTTCCATCTTTTGTCAAAGCCCAGCGCCACTCTCTTCCAGTCATCTGTGTACTGGGACAGTCCATCACATCATCTCCATTCACCCGTGGAGACCTCTCCTTGTGCTTCCTCTCCACCCTTGCTCTTCCCCTTCTGCCTCTCTTAAAAGGCTGCTGAAGCAAAAGGGCTACTGCAAACAGCAGTAAAACGTACATGGTGGAAGCCAGTCTTCAACATAGTCGAAGGAGGTCGTAGGTCACCGCGACCTTGATATTTTTAGGTCGTTTAAGGTCGTCAGAGGTCGCGAATTCGGTCGTGAATGTGGGACAGGGGCTTTATTTTGCTATTAGGACGAATTTACAAGAAGCCTCCTCCAGTCAGAGTGAGGCCCAGCATAAATTGGAGGAACACCACCTCATATATGACTTGGGCAGCTCATACAACCCAGCGGTATGAATATTGACTTCTCTAACTTCAAGTAACCCTTCTTTCCCCTCTCTCTCTCTCCATCTCTCCCCCACCCTAGTACTAGTTTCACTGTCATCCTGTTGAGTTTCATTGTCTGTATAACACGTTATCATCTTCTTCCACAGCCAACAATGGACCATTGTGGGCTCCACCTTTCCATTATCATCGTTACTTTTTTGCATATCTTTAATTCATTTGTTCCATACCTCTCCATATCATCGTCTGTATCTCTCCTTTTCCCTCTCCCCTGACTCTCAGTCTGAAGAAGGGTCTCGACCCGAAAGGTCGCCTATTCCTTCTTTCCAGAGATGCTGCCTGACCCGCTGAGTAAAAGCCCTGTCCCACGGTACGAGTTCATTCAAGAGTTCTCCCGAGTTTGCCCTGATTCGAACTCGGAGAATTACGGTAATGGCCGCTCGTAGGTACTCGGGGCTCTCGTGGACATTTTTTAACATGTTGAAAAATCTTCACGAGTCTTCCCGAGCTTACCGCGTTTCCCGAGTACCTGCGTTACGAGCCACTAAGAGACGTCCCCGAGCTCCAACGTACCCGCTACGTTCATTCTCCGTGCTTACCACGAGTTTGATTTTTTTTTTTAGCTCGGGAGAGCTCTTGAATGATCTCGTACAGTGGGACAGGACCTTTACTCCAGCACTTTGTGTCTATCTTCAAAAAGGCTGAAATCAACAAAGGGGCAAGAAAAAGCACGGTCTCGATTTAGAACATTGCCTGTTCTAAGATTATCTATTTACTCTTTTGATGGAACGATTGCAGAGAAACTTACCAAGACATTGCCAGGACTCAAGGCCCTGGATTATAGGGAGAGGCTGGGCAGGCTAGGACTTTATTCCTTGAAACGCTAGAACCTAAACAGTGATCCAAAAGAGGTGCACAAAATCATGAAGGATATAGATAGGGTGCATACACACGGGTCTTTGCCCAAAGTAGGGGAATCAAGAACTAGAGGACATTGAATATCTACACAAAATGCTGGAACAACTCGGCGGGACAGGCAGCATCTCTGGAGAGAAGGAATGGGTGACGTTTTGGGTCAAGACCCTTCTCCAGACTTTTATACTTTGTGTATGAACCAGCATTTGCAGTTCCTTTTTATTACATTTTATAACATTTAAAAGATATTGGGACATTTGGATATTCGTGATTGGTACAGATTATGGGGAGAAGGCAGGAGAATGGGGTTAGAAGGGAGAGATAGATTAGCCATGAATGAATCGAGGAGTAGACTTGATGGGCCGAATGGCCTAATTCTATTCCTATCACATGACAAAAACATGGATAGGAAAGGTTTGGATGGATATGGGCCAAAGGCGGGTAAATGGGACTAGCGCAGATGGAGCACCTTGGTGGGCATGGAGGAGTTGGGCCTAAGGGCCTGGTTCTGAGCCGCGTGTCTCTGTGGCTCTGTGTTGGGTGGCATAGCACGTGACAAGACAGCGCATCTCCACAGCGCCACGAGCACAGGGTGACACAGATATAGTCGTCAATCTACGAGCGTCGGATAGGGTCAATCTCACAGCATCAGGCTCGAGTTTCTGTGGTGTGACATGTGGCGATCTTTCCAACTCAGAAGCAAGAAGGAGCCCTGCCTGAACGACAGCTGATTGCCAGAGCAACATCAGAGTCTGAAGAAGGGTCTTGACCCGAAACGTCATCCATTCCTTCTCTCCAGATTTGCTGCCTAAAAGCCCTGTCTCACGGTGCGAGTTCACCCACGAGTGACCCCAAGTGAAAGAAAAAAAACAGACTCGTGGTTATGTACGAGATTCCAAGTTTTAACCGAGTTCCCACGGGTATGTCATTTCTACGATGTTCCAAGTTCCTCTCCCGTTACTCTTGAGCCAACCGTGAAAGACACTTTGGTAGTGATTGCCCAGCAGTCTCAAAAGCCGCTGTGTCTCCCTGTCCCTGGGATAGCAGGGGGCGATCAAACAGCACAATACCCCCCTCCCCCTCCACGCCAACATGAAGGGCAACGATCCCGAGGCTTTAGACGGAAGGCAGACGCAACAAGCTGGAGTAATAACGCGGGCCAGGTAACATCTCTGGAGAACGTGGATAGGTGACGTTTCGGATAAGGGCTCGTCTTCTGAAGAAGGATCTCGACCCGAAAAGTCACCTATTCCTTCTCTCCAGAGTTGCTGCCTGACCCGCCAAGTTACTCCAGCATTTTGTATTGGGCATCAAACATACCCTCGTCCAGTCGTTCTGCTCGTTTTCCAGATCGGCTAATTATACATTTGTTCCCCTGATTACCCCACCCACCCCTCTCCTCACTTCTACCGCAGTTGCACTTACATAACTGTAACTTTGACTGAATAATTACTGTACTGACTAATCTATTTATTTTAAAATGCCAAGCAACATATTTCCTACTGCTTCCCCTAATTCCAATTCCTCGAGAAAGGGTTGAAGCATTAACTTATCACAAAAGATCACACAGTGTTGGAATAACTCAACGGGTCAGGCAGCATCTCTGGAGAAAATGGATAGTTGACGTTTCGGGTCGGGACTCTTCTTCAGGGCCTTTAGTTTAGTTTAGATTCATTGTGGAAACAGGCCCTTCGGCCCACCGAGCCCATGCTGACCACAATCACCCGGACACTAGTTCTATCCTACACACTGCGGGGCAATTTACAGACGACAATTAACATACAAACCTGCACGTCTTTGTAATGTGGGAGGAAACTGGAGTACCTGGAATAAATCTACGTGATCACTGGGAGAACGTGCAAACTCCGTACGGACAGCACCAGGCGTCAGGATTGAACTCGAGTCTCTGGCGCTGTGAGGCAGCAACTCTACTGCTGCGCCGCCAACGTGACATTCCAAGTTTTAGAATGAAGTTAGCCGCTTACAAATCCCATTCTCGGCCCAGCGTGGAGAATCATGAATTGCCAAGACACGAGGCACTGTAGATGTTGGTTCGCTTTTTAAAAATCACAAATTCAAAGTTATCTATCCAAGAATAATATAGTGTGGTTCGTTGGATTTGTCCATACTCAACTTAAAATTGTCCATAATCTATAACTTAAAGCTTTTTTAAAGCATTTAGTGAAACTACAGATTGTGTTCTGTTCAGGTTCAGTTTCCTGGGTCCAACTCAGAGAGAAGTCTCCCCCCTTTCCAGGGTTAATTGTTCCACTGTTTATAATGCTCTCTGCATTATGAAGTCCTCGACAGTGAACCCCTGGGCAATCACTACCAAAGTGTCTGCTCACACAGTCAGTACACTTGTCTCCCATACTAAGTCACCCCAAGCACCCCCTCCCCTTCCCCTCCCTTCTCTCCCCCCACCTCCCCCCGTTACTCCGGCTTTTTGTGTCTATCTTTGGTTTAAAGCAGCATCTGCAGTTCCTGCCTGCACACTCAGAGTGTCGGCTGCCAGCATCGTCACAGGCTGAACCATTCCTCAATAGCATCACTAAATGTTGGACTGTTCCCACAGCCACTGCCAAGTGGGAGATTGCCAAGTGAAGAGTCAAAGACACAAAGTGCTGGAGTAACGCAGCGGGCCAGGCTGCCTCGCTGGAGAGCATGGACAGCTGACGTTTCGGGTCATGACCCTTCTTCAGACTGAATAAAGGGCCCAAAACATCACCCATTCTTCACGTTTGCGAGAATCCTCAGTGATGCTGTGTTACTAAGTTCACAAGTGATAGGAGCAGAATTAGGCCATTTGGCCCATCGAGTCTACTCCGCCATTCAATCACAGCTGATCACAGAGGGGATCTAATTGAAACCTATAAGATAGTTAAGGGTTTGGACACGCTAGAGGCAGGAAACATGTTCCCGATGTTGGGGGAGTCCAGAACCAGGGGCCACAGTTTAAGAATAAGGAATGCATTTAGAACGGAGATGAGGAAACACTTTTTCTCACAGAGAGTGGTGAGTCTGTGGAATTCTCTGCCTCAGAGGGCGGTGGAGGCCGGTTCTCTGGATGCTTTCAAGAGAGAGCTAGATAGGGCTCTTAAAGATAGCGGACCGATAGCGGACCGATAGCGGACCGAAAGGTCTAAATGACAATAAAGGATAATTCAAGTCAGGGGATATGGGGGGAAGGCAGGAACGGGGTACTGATTGGGGATGACCAGCCATGATCACATTGAATGGCGGTGCTGGCTCGAAGGGCCGAATGGCCTACTCCTGCACCTATTATCTATTGTCTATTGACTATTGTCTATCTTTCCCCTTCAACCCCATTCTCCTGCCTTCTCCCCGTAACCCCTGACACCCGTACTAATCAAGAATCTGTTAATCTCCGCCTTGAATATTTCCATTGACTTGAACTCCACAGCTGCCTGTGGCAATAAATTCCACAGATTCATCGGCAACTGACTGCTCCCACGTTTCTTTGCAAATGAAATAGTCAGATGTGTCAAACAGCACGGAAACAGGCCCTTCAGCCCGATTAGCCCATGCTGGCCCAGATGCACCATCTACATTCGTCCCAATTGCCCACGTTAGGCTCATATCCCTCTAAACCATTCCCATTCATCTATCTGTCTAAGAGTCTTTTAAATGGTGTTATAGTACCTGCTACAACTACCTCCTCTGGCAGCTCGTTCCGTATACCCACCACCCGCTGAGTGAAAAAGTTGCCCCTCAGTTTCCTATTAATTTTTTCCCCTCTCACCTTAAACCCATGCCCTCTGTACCTTGATTCCCCTCCTCTGGGTAAAAGACTGTGCGTTCACCCTAACTCATCCCCACATGATCATGCACACCTCAATAAGATCACCTCTCATCCTCCTGCGCTCTAAGGAATGAAGTCCTAGCCTAGCCTGCCCAACCTCTCCCTGTAGCTCAGGCCCTCTGGTCCCAGTAACATTCTTGTTAACCTTCCCCTCCAGTCTGATCGATGTCCCACAGAATGGTGCGTCTTGACACGAGGGTTAAGTTGGACGGAAACACATTTTATCTTCAGGCTGCAGAGAATTACACCAGCAGTTTTGACAAAGTGAATAGTCGAAATATTGCCATGTAAATAGGAGATCTAATTCTGCAGGAACATCCACATCACAACACCCAATGCCTTATTTGTCCAACAGAAAACTTTAGTTTAGTTTAGTTTCGAGTTACAGCGTGGGAACCAGCACTGCCATGATACCAATTTAAACACTGCCCCGCCAATATTTGCAATCCGTCAGAAAGACCGGGAAGATTTCAGAGATACATTGGAGAAACAGGCCCTTCGGCCCACCCAGTTCGTGCCGACCAGCGATATCAATGCATCAAAACTAACCTACCCACACCAGGGACAATTTTACAATTTTACCAAGCCAATTAGCCTACAAACCTGCACGTCTTTGGAGTGTGGGGGGAAACTGGAGCACCCAGAGAAAACCCACTCGGGCCACCACTTTCCTTTTTTGATCGACAAGGACGGATCCGTTTGGCAATAACAATTAAGCCTCTATTATCTTCCACATGTGGAGCAAAGAGCGGATTTAACTTACCCGCTTGCTTAAGGCTGCAGGAGAACGATAGAATGTCATATCTCTAACCTTTCACAATTCTAACTAAACATTAGCCGCAAAATACCCGAGAAGCACAGATATTAACGACAGATTATTTACTAGCGTCAGTCGCTTGGAGAATCCCAAAATATTTTCACCGTATTTGGCTAGTGTGCTCCCATATGCAAATTACATATTTCTCCCATGACATGTTGGCTCTGTGGCAGATAAGGCACAATGTCTACCCTAGTGAGGCAAAACCGCCATTTGAGGAGGGAGTAACTGAACAGGTGGTTTTAAAGGTCTTGTAATTTTAAAATTGTAGCACGTTTCCACTCAGTCGTTACATTAGGAAAATGGATATTGCTTTATTATTTTAATACTCTGGAATTTAGAAGGATGAGAGGGGATCCTATTGAAACATGTAAGATTATTAAGGTGTTTTGACACGCTAGAGGCAGGAAACATGTTCCAGATGTTGGGGGTGTCCAGAACCAGGGGCCACAGTTTAAGAACAAGGGGTAAGCCATTTAGAACGGAGATGAGGAAACACGTTTTCACCCAGAGAGTGGTGAATCTGTGGAATTCTCTGCCTCAGAGGGTGGTGGAGGCCGGTTCTCCTTTTTCAAGAGAGAGCTAGATAGGGCTATTTTCTATCTTCGGTTTAAACCAGCTTTTGCAGTTCCTTCCTACGCCTCCCATCTACCTGATTGGAACAAAACACTGTACCTCAGTACACGTGACAATAATGAGACATTAAATTAAACTATATTAAAATTAGGCAAATGCGACCAGTGTAGGTTGGGCACCTCTGAGTGGCTGGCTACTTCCAGAGACCTCTGTACCCACTGCTCTAGGCCGCGGTTCATAGTAACTAACCATCAGGGGGCAGCATGGTGGCGCAGCGGTAGAGTTGCCGCCTCACAGCGCCAGAGACCCGGGTTCAATCCTGACTACGGGTGCTGTCTGTATGGAGTTTGTACGTTCTCCCCGTAACCTGCGTGGGTTTTCTCCTGGTGCTCCCATTTCCTCCCACACTCCAAAGACGAAGGTTAATTTTTTGTTAGGATTGGGAAATGCTAGAGATGAGACTCATTCCATTTGTAGGTTATTTGGCTCTGGTAAAATTGTAAATAGTCCCCAGTGTGTAGGATAGTGCAGGTATATGGTTGATCTATGGTCGGCACCGACTCGGTGGGCCACAGGGCATGTTTTTGCGCTATATTGTATTGTATTGTAAATAATTTATTAGCCCAGTATGTAAAATTATACAAGGAATTTGATTTACCATAAAGTCATACCAAAAAAGGCAACAAGACACACAAACCATAAAAGTTAATATAAACATCCACCACAGCTGATTCCCCACATTCCTCACTGTGATGGAAGGCAATAAAGTCTTATCTTCTTTCCTTCTTGTTCTCCCGCGGTCAGGGCGATCGAAGCTCCCGCCTCAGGGCGATCGAAGCTCCCGCGATCGGTTGCAGCTCCCGAAGTCTGTCCCTAACCAAGGGACCGCGAGCTCAATGATGTTAAAGTCCGCAGGCTCCCGCGGTTGGAGCTCCCGAAGTCGATCCCCAGCAAGAGGCCGCCAACTCCACGATGTCAGGCCGCAGCGCGGATGGAGATATGATACGGAAAAACATAGAAATATAGAAACATAGAAAAATAGAAACATAGAAAATAGGTGCAGGAGTAGGCCATTCAGCCCTTCGAGCCTGCACCGCCATTCAATATGATCATGGCTGATCATCCAACTCAGTATCCTGTACCTGCCTTCTCTCCATACCCCCTGATCCCTTTAGCCACAAGGACCACATCTAACTCCCTCTTAAATATAGCCAACGAACTGGCCTCAACTACCTTCTGTGGCAGAGAATTCCACAGACTCACCACTCTCTGTGTGAAAAATGTTTTTTTCATCTCGGTCCTAAAAGATTTCCCCCTTATCCTTAAACTGTGACCCCTTGTCCTGGACTTCCCCAACCTCGGGAACAATCTTCCTGCATCTAGCCTGTCCAACCCCTTAAGGATTTTGTTAGTTTCTATAAGATCCCCCCTCAATCTTCTAAATTCTAGCGAGTACAAGCCGAGTCTATCCAGTCTTTCTTCATATGAAAGTCCTGACATCCCAGGAATCCGTCTGGTGAACCTTCTCTGTACTCCCTCTATCGCAAGAATGTCTTTCCTCAGATTTGGAGACCAAAACTGTACGCAATACTCCACGTGTGGCCTCACCAAGACCCTGTACAACTGCAGTAGAACCTCCCTGCTCCTATACTCAAATCATTTTGCTATGAATGCTAACATACCATTTGCTTTCTTCACTGCCTGCTGCGCCTGCATGCCTACTTTCAATGACTGGTGTACCATGACACCCAGGTCTCGCTGCATCTCCCCTTTTCCTAATCGGCCGCCAAAAGCAGCATCTCCGTCGAGGGAAGAGATTTTTTAAAGTTTCCCCCACCCCCGCCCCCCCCTCCCTCACTCCACCCCGCACTTAATACAAAATTAAAAATTATTTAAGAGGGAGTTAGATGTGGTCCTTGTGGCTAAAGGGATCAGGGGGTATGGGGAGAAGGCAGGTACGGGATACTGAGTTGGATGATCAGCCATGATCATATTGAATGGCAGTGCAGGCTCGAAGGGCTGAATGGCCTACTCCTGCACCTATTTTCTATGTTTCTATTTTTCTATGTTTCTATATTTCTATGTTTTTCCGTATCATATCTCGATCCGCGCTGCGGCCTGACATCGTGGAGTTGTTAATACTACATTGAACAACAGACTAAAAACAAAGAGGAGAAAGGACGAGACAGGTTGGCCAGGCTGCCTCTCTCTGAAGTCTAAAGTCTACATGTACTTTGGAGATATATATAGTCCAATTTATCAAAGTGATCGCTTCGTTCGTAACCATCTTAATATTAACACTGACTCTCTGGATAATTGTTTTCAGCAGTTGGGCTGCCAATGGACGGGACAGTGTGAAACATGTTGCAAGCGAGCTCATACTTGTGGGAAAGCGTCGTATAACAAGGAGTGACTGAACAAAGGAAAGACTTTGAACTCTGAGAAAAACCACTGCTGACATGATAACTCCAGGCGAGGGAGCAACTTAAATAATTCCAGTCCAGATGCCGGAGGTGGCCATTCGGCCCATCGGCCCCATTCTGCCCAGGAATGGGCTTCAGGTTAATCCCCCTTCCCGTCTCATAGGGTGAAGGTGAGCGGGGAAAGAATGAATACTTTTTACACCGTGGTGGGTGCAAGGAACGAGCTGCCGGAGGATGTAGTTGAGACAGGTACTATCACAATGTGGAAGAGACTTTTGACTATTATTGTTTGTTTGTTTTTATGGGTATGTTGGTGTGTGCGTGTGTGTGTATATACTGTATATATATATATATTCGAAGAAAGGTCTCAACCCGAAACTTTAACTATTCCTTCGCTCCATAGATGCCGCCTCACCCACTGAGTTTCTCCAACATTTTTGTCTACCTGCTTCCTTTATCATTGTTACTATTTGGCGTATCTTTCATTCGTTGTTCTACATCTCTCTACATCGCCGTCTATATCTCTCGTTTCCCTGACCTCTCAGTCTGAAGAAGGGTCTCGACCCTAAACGTCACCCATTCCTTCTCTCCAGAGATGCTGCCTGTCCCGCTGAGTTACTCCAGCGTGTTCTGTCTATCTTAAGCAACTGATGGTTTACCTGTCACAAGGGTAAAATGGTCCCCGATGTTAGAAGATGAATCGTTGCTGTCTCCAATTCTTACGACAGGATTGTCCTCGCAGAAGTGTCCACGAATCTCCTGTGGGTTTTTTTAACAAAAATAATTGTAATCAATTATTGCACTAATATATTTTAGCGGTGCAGAGACCACGACCAGTTGATTTAAACAGATTTTATTCTGAAATTGTTTTATGGTCAACAGCTCCACACACATGCGACTGGCCACCACGGTGGTCAGTCTCACAACCTGCCGCGCGAAAGCAAAACCTTGCGAAAACAGCAGCCCCTCCCGAGTCACGTTACCACGGCTTCCGGACGCTGGGTTCGATATCTGCGTGTGCCAGCAGGCGTCGCTACAACATACAACACAAAACTGTACCAAATAAATCTACCCCCATGATACAAAACCACGCAAGTATCTAAACAACTGTCCCTAAATTTTACACTCCATGACACTGTATTACAATCCTTGTCATGGAGTTATGGACTGATACCGTGTGGAAACAGGCCCTATACCTCCGGCCTAACTCGCCCACACCGGCCAACAATGTCCCAGCTACACTAGTCCCACCTGCCTGTGCTTGGCCCATATCCCTCCAAACCTGTCCTATCCATGTACCTGTTAAGTAAGGAAGTAAGTTTATTGGCCTAGTATTCACATACAAGGAACTTGCCTTGGTGCTCCGCCCACAAGTAACAACATGACATACAGTGACAGTTACGAATGACTCAGAAAACACTAAACATTAATAATAATACAATTATTAATTAATTTTTAGTGTTTCCTGAGTCATTCTGTTCAACAGTTTCTTAAACGTTGGGATAGTCCCAGCCTCAACTACCTCCTCAGGCAGCTCGTTCCATACACCCACCGCCCTGTGTGTGAAATAGTTAGCCCTTAGATTCCTATTAAATCTTTTCCCTTTCACCTTGAACCTATGTCCTCTGGTCCTCAATTCCCCGACTGGGTAAAAGTCTCTATCCGATCTATTCCTCTCATGATTTTGTATACTTCTATACAAAAGTATAGAGTCATAGAGTGATGCGGCGTGGAAACAGGCCCTATTTGTCCACACCGGCCAACATGTCCCAGCTACGCTAGTCCCACCTGCCTGCAATTGGTCCACATTCCCTCCAAACCTGTCCTACCCATTGACAAGGATGCATTCCATCCCACCCTCGTGACTGCCCTCCAGTTTACCTCTTCCTTCCACTGTGAGCTCAGGGGGACGTGACTCCTCACCGAAAACTCCCCACAATTGCGGCAACTGGGCACCTTGTGTAGCATTGGGTACCTTCCGAGCTTTGGCTGGTAAGTAGCAGGTAACATTGCGGCAATAGACTATAGGTGCAGGAGTAGGCCATTCGGCCCTTCGAGCCAGTGCCGGGCGAGGAGAGGTCCGACGGTTCACGGGACAGTCCAGACGAGGCGACGGCTGCCGGGACTGCCAACAGTAGCTGGGACTGGCTAACGGTGCCAGAAGCTAGAGACTCTTGCATACGGCCTCTGTGGGCTGTTTCTGTGCATTTAGAAAGACCAGGGGAGACCTCATTGAAACTTACCGAATAGTGAAGGGTTGGGATAGAGTGGGCGTGGAGAGGATGTTTCCACGAGTGGGAGAGTCTCCGACCAGAGGCGACTAGCCTCGGAATAACAGGATGTGCCTTTAGAGAGGAGATAAGGAGGAATTTCTTTCATCAGTGGGTGGTGAATCTGAGGAACCTATTGCCACAGACATCTGTGGAGGCCAAGCCATTGGGTGTTTTTAAAGCAAAGATTGACAGATTCTTCATGAGTCAGAGTGTCTAAGGTTAATGGGAAAAGGCAGGAGAATGGAGTTGAGCGGGAGAGATAGATCAGCCATGAATGAATGGCAGAGTAAACTCAACGGGCCGAATGGCCTAATTCTGTTCCAATGACATGAACTTAACCGGGGATTGTACCTACGTATGGCTATAATCTTACTCATCTGCATGCAAAAAAAAAAGAATTTCTGTACCTTGGAAGGTGTGATAATAAAGAACCATTTGAACCATTGAGGTAGGGGACATCCGTTGTTTGCTAACTTGTGCGTTGATTTATGAACAAGATTATATAACAATATATATGGGATAAGTTGACTTCATCAGCATCACTTTATGAAATGATCTATCCAAGGGAGGTGTGATTTATTTTTTAGTTGTAGAGACACAGTGTGGGAACTGGCCCTTCAGCCCACCGAGTCCATGCCGACCAACGATCACCCCGCATACTAATTCCATCTTAGACACCAGGGACAACTAGCACAAGCCATTTAACCTACAAATTTGCAAGGTTTCGAAGTGTGGGAGGAAGCCTGAGCACCCGGGGTAAAACCCACGTTGTCACAGGGAGAACATGCAAACTCCGTGCAGACAGCACCCGTCGTCAGGATCGAACCTAGGACAAATGCAGGCAGGTGGGACTAGTGCAGGTGGGGCATGTTGGTCGGTCTGGGCACATTTGGCCGAAGGGCCTGTTTATCTGCTTTATGACTCCGGGTTTATGATTTCTTTAGTTTAGTTTATAGATACAGCTTCAACACAGGTCCTTCAGCCCACCGGGACCACCCCGACCATCGATCTCCCGTTTACACTAGTTCTGAAGAAGGGTCTCGACCCAAAACGTCGCCCATTCCTTCTCTCCAGAGATGCTGCCTGTCCCGCTGAGTTATTCCAGCATTTTGTGCCTACGAACCCGACATACCTGCACGTCTTTGGAGTGTGGGAGGAAACCGGAGCACCCGGTGAAAGCCCAGGCGGTCACAGGGAGAACGTGCAAACTCCGTACAGACAGCACCTGTGGATAGGATCGAGCCCGGGCCTCTGGCCCTGTGAGGCAGCGACTCTACCCGCTGCTCTGCCGTGCTGCCCATTTTATTAATTCCTTTTACTGAAGAAAGCAGAAGTTAAGTTTCACACAACTCTTTGTGTTTGCTGCCAGTTCGCCACGTTGAGCCTTTCACTTCCTGATTGTTAATAGTTGATCTCAACACACGTTGCTGTTCTTGCTGTTTCATCTGGTGGCCCGGACCACCGGGATGAGCGTGACTATCACAGTGCAAGGTGACCATGGAATCCATTTATGAGCCCTCAAACGTGTTGGATCTGCAATAAGGAGATCATAAGATCATAAGTGATAGGAGTAGAATTAGGCCATTCGGCCCATCAAGTCTACTCCGCCATTCAATCATGGCTGATCCATCTCTCCCTCCTAACCCCATTCTCCTGCCTTCTCATCATAACAATAGACAATAGACCATAGACAATCCAAAATCAGTACCCCTTTCCTGCTTACTCCCGATATATTTTGATTCTGTTCAAGGAATCTTTAAGGAACTGCAAATGCTGGGTTACGAGAAAGGACAATAGACAACAGACAATAGACAATAGGTGCAGGAGTAGACCATTCGGCCCTTCGAGCCAGCACCGCCATTCAATGTGATCATGGCTGATCATCCCCAATCAGTACCCCGTTCCTGCCTTCTCCCCATATCCCCTGACTCCGCTATCTTTAAGAGCCCTATCTAGCACTAAAAGGACACCAAGTGCAGGAGTAACTCAGCAGGTCAGGCAGCATCTCTGGAGGTTGTGGATAGCTGACAAGAGTCTCGACCTGAAGCCTCACCTATTCCTTCTCTCCAGAGGTGTTGCCTGACCCGCTGAGTTACTCCAGCACCTCGTGTCTATCCTGGAGTGTGATAGGTGGATACAGGTGAGGGGGGGGGGGGGGGGGGGGGGGTTGACAGGCAGATGGTTGAACAAAGGCCAGAAACGAAAAGACAAAAGGTGTGAGATAAGGATAGAATTGTGGATTGTGAAACCCCGCGAACAACAATCCCACGCATTGGCCACTGTGGAAACGCATTCCCACAACCTGAGGGCAGCCAGGGTGGCGCAGCGGTAGAGTTGCTGCCTTACAGCGAATGCAGCGCTGGAGACCCGGGTATGACCCTGACTACGGGTGCTGTCTGTACGGAGTTTGCACGTTCCCCCCGTGACCTGCGTGGGTTTTCTCTCCGAGATCTTCGGTTTCCCCCCACACTCCAATGACGTACAGGTTTGAGGGTTAATTGGCTTGGTGTAAATGTACCGTTGTCCCTTGTGCGTGTAGGATGATGTTAGTGTGCGGGGATGGTTATGTGGCCAGGATTTACTCCCCCAGCAAGAAGACAAAAACATCTGTTGGAATCTCCTCAGTCAGCAAGAGCAAAAATTAGTCTTGTCCTAATTGTTTGAGGGTTAATTGTCCTAATTTTTTCAGGGTTAATTGGCTTGGTGTAAATGTACCGTTGTCCCTTGTGCGTGTAGGATGATGTTAGTGTGCGGGGATCGCTGGTCATCGCCGACCCGGTCGGTCGAAAGGGCCTGTTTCCGCGCTGTATCTCTAAACTAAACTAAACCTGTTCCTTATGTTCAATGTACAAATGGGAGTCCACTACATGGTTATGTGGCCAGGATTTACTCCCCCAGCAAGAAGACAAAAACATCTGTTGGAATCTCCTCAGTCAGCAAGAGCAAAAATTAGTCTTGTCCTAATTTGAGAACAATTTCATTCTCATTCAGTTACTTAGAAGCGTCAGGAAGTTAGGGTGACACTGAAGGCTCCAGTGACAGCCAGAAAGATCCCCATCTTATTTCCTCCTGTATCAGTAGCAACATGAATCTGAGATATACAGATCTGGTGTGTAGGAAAGAACTGCAGATGATGGTTTAAAATCTAAGATAGACACAAAATGCCGGAGTAACTCAGCGGGACAGGCAGCATCTCTGGAGAGAAGGAATGGGTGATGTTTCGGGTCGAGACCCATCATCAGTCTGCCTGTCCCGTTGAGTTACTCCAGCACTTTGTGTCTATGTGCGAGGTACAGATCTCCCGTGGTTTCCAGGTTTGGATCCGCACACACTCTGGGGAATTTCAGAATTCTTGCAATGATTTTTTTGTTCAGCAAAGGAACAGCTTTTCTTTTAGCAATCCATCTGTATGATGCAGCACGGTGGCGCAGCGGGAGAGTTGCCGCCTCGCAGCGCCACAGACCCGGTTCCACCCTGACGGCGGGTGCTGTCTGTACGGAGTTTGCAGGCTCTACCTGTGTCCACGTGGGTTTTCCCCAGGTGCTCAGGCTTCCTTCCACACTCCAAAGACGTCCAGGCTTGTAGAACGCGTGTACTGGGTGATCACTGGTGGGCGTAGGCTCAGTGGGCACCTTCCCTGGTCATTGGCCCGTGGCAGATGGTGAAAATTCCGTGCTAGGTACCGACGCAGATTAGATTGCAAAGGTCTTCATCGCCAAGCAGTTAAACTGGTTTCAAAATGTCACTGGGAGGTACCAGTTAATTGCAAACCTTGTGGCAACGAACAAACAGAACAATATAATTCACTCAGGTTCACATTCATTTCGGCTCAGTTTAGTTTATTGTCACGTGTACCGGGGTACAGTGAAAAGCTTTTTGTCGCGTGCTAACCAGTCAGCGGAAAGACAACACCTGATTACAGTCAACCCACTCACAGTGTACAGATACAGGATAAGGGAATAACGTTTAGTGCAAGGTAAAGCCAGCAACGTCCGATCAAGGATAGTCCGAGGGTCACCAAAGGGACAGATAGTAGTTCAGGACCGCTCTCTCGTTGTGGTAGGATGAGTCAGCCGCCTGATAACAGCTTTAACACAAAGACAAGCCAGGAAACTACAGGTTGGTCAGTCTACATTAGTCATGGGAAAGTTACTTGACGGGATTCTGTGGAATAGAACTTCCCTGTTTTTGGAAAGGCGAGGGCTGAGAGATGATAGTCAGTGGGGCAGCACAGTAGACTCTTCTTCAGACTAAATTTCCCTGACTTGACCCTAAATCATCACCTATCCATGTTCCCCAGAGATGCTGCCTGTCTCGCTGAGTTACTCCAGCACTGTGTCATTTTTTTGTAAACCAGCTTCCCCAGTTCCTTGTTTCGACATTTCACTGTTCCACTGTGATATCTCCACAAGGCATGCTTACCTTGAAGAAGTTCTTCTCTCTCTGGTTCAGAAGAAGGGTCCCGACATGAAATGTCATGTTCTCCAGAGATGAGTAGGACGGAACTGCAGATGCTGGTTTACACCGAAGATAGACACAATCTTCTGGAGTAACTCAGTTGGACAGGCAACATCTCTGGAGAGACAGAATGGTTGGCATATCGGGTCGAGACCCTTCTTTAGACTCCAGAGATGCTGCCTGACCCACTGAATTACTCCAGAACATTGTGTCTTTTTTTGTGGTTACAAAATTAGTTTGGTGGTTGGAGGCAGAATGTGACATTGTGGTGATCTTTGGTATGTCAAACTAGACTTACACACTAAATGGTAGAGCCCTGGAGAGCGTTGAGCGTTGTAGAACAGAGAGATCGGGGAGTACAGGGGCCTGGATCCCTGAAAGTGGTGCATCAGATGGATAGTATGGCGGATAAGGCACAATTGTGCATCATTGTCCTCATTGGGCATCGAGGACAATATTTGGGACATTGTGATGCAGCTGCACAAGTCGTTGGTGGGACAACACTTACTGCCAAACATTTCCACAATAGTAGTAGGCCCCCCTCGGTCATGACTGACCCTGGGTGATGCATCCTAGTTTGCAGGTGATGTGTGGTCGGATGCAAGCCTGGGCGATGTCATGTGGAGGGCAGGCTGCTGCCCAAGCAGCCCGTCCCCCCTCTCCACGTCGCTGATCGATCCAAAGGAACAGCAGGGCCGTTACAGTCTGGCACCAGCGCCGTCGCAGGAGTGGCCAGAGCGAGGTTGTAGACAACGACAAACTGCCTTAGGGGCTCCGACTCCGGATTTTCTTGAGGTTTACTTCTCAAGTCAAGTCATGTTTATTCGTCACATACACATACGAGATGTGCAGTGAAATGAAAAGTGGCAATGCTCGCGGACTTTACGCAAAAAACAGACAAACTACAAACAGAATGGAACAGAATTTTACATATTACATATTGTGGAAGGAAAAATGAAAAAAAAAACAGCAATTAAAAAAACCAGTAGAGTGGTACAGTAAAGTTAGTCTCTGGTGAGATAGGAGTTTACAGTCCTAATGGCCTCGGGGAAGAAACTCCTTCTCATCCTCTCCGTTCTCACAGCATGGCAACGGAGGCGTTTGCCTGACCCTAGCAGCTGGAACAGTCCGTTGCCGGGGGGGAAGGGGTCTCCCATGATCTTATTGGCTCTGGAGTTGCACCTCCTGATATATAGTTCCTGCAGAGGGGCGAGTGTAGTTCCCATAGTGCGTTCGGCCGAACGCACCACTCTCTGCACAGCCTTCTTGTCCTGGGCAGAGCAGTTGTCCTGGAGCCTCTTCCATGACTGGATATGGCCACACGGCAGTGGAGGTTTTAAATCAGAGTTTTCCCCTCTCCTAGATGGACCGCCTTCCCAGGCTGACGAGCCCCATCTGCCAGAGACTCGTGGGGGCGGGAGTGTCTACCTTCCCGTGCAGGTCTATAGAAAGTGCCCACCTACCACGAGCAAATGTATTCTTTGACCATCTGTATTTTGTGTGCAATTTAGCAAAGCAAATATACAGAGAAATGGCAATAGAATAACAAAGATGATTCCAGTTAAATGTATCTGTCTTTTAATCAGTTTATTGGTTTACAGAGTCGAGTTCCAGAATGCTTATTGCCCTGGCAGCCTTTTCCCATTGCTTTAAGACTTTGATGATTTTGCCCTCCAAACTCTTCTCACTGCTTCGTTTCAAAGGAAATTACTTTATTCCGAACCTTCAAAGCAACAACTAGAGAGCAGACGAAATGTGTAGGAAGGAGCTACAGATGTCGGCTAACACTGAAGAAAGACACAAAATGCTTGGTAACTCAGCAATAAACATTCTGGAGCACAACTGCTCATAGAACTGATTAAAAGACAGATACATTTAACTGGAAGGTAGACAAAAATGCTGGAGAAACTCAGCGGGTGCAGCAGCATCTATGGAGCGAAGGAAATAGGCAACGTTTCGGGCCGAAACCCTTAGGGTTCTGTCGCCCTGCACTGACTTCCCTCTCGACTGCCTATCCAGCCATCTTCCGAAAGTGATGATGCAATCCGCATCCACCACCATTCAAGAGAGGGAACTCCTGATCACGACTACTCATGTGAAAACCGAGGGGGGGGGGGGGGGGATACTACTAGTGTGCAAATGTTTGCAGTAAGTTTGGCAGGAGAGGAAAAGACTACAAAAAGTAGTAAACACTGCCCAGTCCATCACCACTCCGACCTCCCTTCCATCAAGGGGATCTATCGCAGTCGCTGCCTCACTATGTTCTGTTGTGCTAAGCAAAGAAAGAATTTCATTGTCCTGTCAGGGACACATGACAATAAACTCTTTTGACTTTGACTTGTCTCACTAATGACTTGTGCAGTTGCATCATGATGTCCCAAATGTTGTACTCGATGCCCAATGAAGTAAATTGTGTCAAAAGCCCACATAACGGAAATCTTTCCACGCCCCACTCAGTCCGAAGGCAGGGTCTCCTTTCCTTCCTCCACAGATGCAGCTTCACCCCCTCCATGGCCTCTTCCAGCGTGCTTCTTTGCCTCAGTTTCCTGCCGTCTGTCTCCCTCTCTGACATGACCAGTGGCATTGCATCTGGAGTTTTCCAATCCCCTGGCACATCTCCGGAATTCAGACAATGTTGGGAGATTAAAACCAATGCAACTTGTAAATACGTACGCGTTTCTAAAGCAAAAGAGATGGAGTCATCAGGTAAGATTCATAGAGTGGAAACAGGCCCTTCGGCCCATCTTGCCCACACTGGCCAACTTGTCCCAGTTACACTGTTCCCAACTGCCTGCATTTCGCTCACATCACCTCCAAACCTGTCCTATCCATATAGTTGTCTGTTTCTTCAACGTTGGGATAGTCCCAGCCTCAACTACCTCCTCTGGCAGCTTGTTCCATACACCCACCGCCCTTTGTGTGAAAAAGTTATCCCTCAGATTCCTATAAAATCTTTTCCCCTTCACCTTAAGCTTACGTCCTTTGGTCCTCGATTCCCCTAGTCTGGGCAAAAGACTTTGTGCATCTACATGATCTATTCCTCTCATGTTTTTATCCACCTCCGTATAACTACCCCTCACCTTCCTGCACGCCAAGCAATAGAGTTCCAGTCTACTCAACCTCTCCCTATAGCTCAGACCATCTAGTCCTGGCAACATCCTCAATCTTCCCTGTACCCTTTCCAGCTTGAGTACAGCGTGGAACAGGCCCTTCGGCCCTTCGAGTCCACACCTACCATCAATCCCTCGTTCACACTGGTTCTACATCATCCCACTTTTGCATACTGCACACTAGGGGCAATTTACCAATAAACAGAAGCCAATTAACCTACAAACCTGAGTGTGGGAGGAAACCAGAGCACCCGGAGAAAACCCAGGCGGTCACAGGAACATTATATCAGATCAGGATATTTATTTAATATCAGTCTAACCACAGGTAAAATGTTTTGGGGTTAAACACATTTTCAGCTGCATCGGAGTGTGTACACTAAGATAGATACATGGATAGGGCAGGTTTGGAGGGATATGGGCCAAACGCAGGCAGGTGGGACCAGGGTAGCTGGGACATGTTGGCCGGTGTGGGCAGGTTGGGCCGAAGGGCCTGTTTCCAGGCTGCATCGCTCTATGATCCTATTTATTAATCTTTTTGGACATTATATTAAAATCTAGCAATTGCACTTCATTTAATGTTTGCATTTTCAATACGTGCAGAAAATTGAGCAGCAAATCTGCTTTGCAAAAGTGTAACTTTTGTACTCGCTGGAGTTTAGAAATCCCACAATCGTAGACATTAAACACTGAAGTAACTCAGCGGGTCAGGCAGTATCGCTGGAGAAAATAAATAGGTGACGTTTCAGGTCGGGACCCTTCCTTCAGACTCTATTCCTTTTCTCTAGAGATGCTGCTTGACCCGCTGAGTCATTCCAGCATTTCGTGTCTATCTTCGGTATAAACCGGCATCTGCAGTTCCTTCCTACAAACTGCACAACCGAATACAAATAGGTTCGGGTTAATGTGACTACATCACCCCCGTAAGGTTACATGTGTGGATTTTTTGTTCTCAGAATATTAGAACTCTTTAAAAAGGAAGTAGAAAATTGAGCTGTTGTTTCAGAAGTGAAGCCGATCTCTGCATGAAAAATATATTTCCATTAAGTATTCGCTTCAGCTCACCTTCAATCAATAATGACTGTGGAGACTTATTGTGTGGAGAGTTGCCATTTAAAGTACTATAGAACTAATGACAGAGCAGAGATGGGGGCGGGGGGAGGGTGAAGAGAGAGGTGAAGGGAACAATGGAAGGTTTAAAGACAGACACACAGTGAAAGACACCCTAATCTGAGCGCCCTTACCTGACCTGCTGTAATGCTTATTATAGTGATGTAGCTCTGTTAGATTAGAGCGCTTGCAATGATCGTGGCCCAGATAAGACTCAAAAAGTACATAAGTGCCACAACATCTCAGGTTGCAAGGAGTACCAGCGGAAATAGTCTCTCCACAATTAGTTTAGTTTATCGTACCATAGTTTAGAGGTACAGCGTGGAGACCACTGAGTCCCCGCCGACCAGCGATCCCCATACACTAACACTATCCCACACGCACCAGGGACAATTTAGAAATCTTCAGTACAAATGCCAATTAACCTAGGAACCTGCATGTCTTTGGAGCGTGGGAGGAAACTGGAGCACCCGGGAAAAACCCTCGCGGTCACGGGGGAGAACGTGCAAACTCCGTACAGACAGCATCTGCAATCTTGGACCAAGCCTGTTCTCTGGCGCTGTGAGGCAGCAACTCCACCGCTGCGCCACCGTGCTGCCCTGCCAGACATTTTCATAGCTAATGCCTTCATCTTATCTCCAAGAACATGAAAGTCACCTCACCAATGCGTCAATCTATGGCGCAAAAATGCAGTACCACCCAAAACTCATCACATTTCAAAATCAAAATGGCAGTCTTGTTATTTCCAAACACTTTTAATGACTTTTGATGACTAAAGATAGACAAATTGTTCATCACAGTACAAAAAGGGTACAAAACGTTAAATTACAGGGCTTAAAAATTAAAGGTTTTGAAAAAGATATGCGGCCATTATCAACCTCTTTTATACTGTACATTTACATCATGTTGTTTCAGAAACATGGGGCAGTGAAGCCCTGCTGTGCAGATTACCAGGGATCAACGTCAGAAGTACTTGTAGCTACAACATTTATGAGTCGGTAGAATGGATAGGAAAACAAACATTTCTGCCACTAAATTGCAAACACCACTCCTAAGCGAAGAACATGTTCTGGAATAAACATTGCTATAGTTGTCTGTGTTTGTGATTTCCTATTTTATGTAAAAGACAGGCTACCCTTATCGCTGCTCCATTTTGACTTTGGGGGGCTTGAGAAAACTCCGTTTCTTTTCTTTCTTGGTCTTTTTATTGGCCTGGAAGTTCCTCCAGCTATCCACACGGCCATCTCTGCTCTCCTGTGGCAAAAGATGCAAAGGTATTAGCACAAAAACGGAGAGGGCCATGAACGACCGACCGACCGATCTTTATCACACAGACACAAAAAGCTAGAGTAACAGGCGGTGTCTCTGGCGAGGTGGTATGGGTGACGTTTCGGGTCGAGACCATTCTTCACTTACAGTCACAGGAAAGGGAAACGAGATATATAGACGGTGATGGCGAGAGATATAGAACAATGAATGAAAGATATGCAAAAAAGTAACGATGATAAAGGAAACAGGCTGTTCGTTGGGTGAAAACGAGAAGCTAGTATGACTTGGATGGGGGAGGGATGGAGAGAGGGAATGCCAGGGTTACTTGAAGTTAAGAGAAATCAATAATCAATATCTTTATCACCTGTTACTCGTTCGTATCAGTTACATTCCTCCTGAAATATTTTACTGTTTGTATGCCTCGTTGTCATCTTCCCCTCAGCCAACAACGAACCATTCTGCATTTCTTCGATCACCATCTGCCATGATCTGTCCTTTTCACACTTTAGCCTTCCATATCTCCAGTCTCCCACTCCCCTGACTCTCAGTCTGAAGGGTCTCGACCTGAAACGGCATCCATTCCTTCTCTCCTGAGATACTCTGGCATTTTGTGTCTATCTTTGGTGTAAACCAGCCTCTGCTGTTCCTTCCGACAACATTAACTATTTTGCATTCAAAATAAAAGCTACTGCTGCGTCTGCAGAATGCTCAGATGCTCTGAAAGGCAGCAGTCACATTGATGGGTGGCAAGGATAGAAGTGACTTGCACTCATCACCATCTCAGTCAGTGTTCTATCTTTGTAAAGACCTAGTGGAATCTTCCTTCCCCTACAATCTATGCCATAAATGGCACTGGAGGCATCTGGCATTTATTCTGTGAAAAGCAAGCATACTTCTGGGAGAGGAGTTTGAATACAGCTCCGATTGAAAGCATGACTCTTGAAGATTGATCTCAGAGCAGCACCACCTGCATTTTATCTGCAACTACTATGTTGGGGATACTTTTGAAACATAACATATTTTTGTTGTTACTCACAGCAGATCACCCGCCTACAGAAATTTACCAGCTTTGAAACAGAAACTCCCTGAAATACCGAACAGAGATGGGGGCGGGGGCGGAGCGGGTGGAGTATAGGGGACAATGCAAGATTTAAAGACAGATACACAATGAAGGACACCCAAATCTGAGCTTCTCAGGTGCTTACTATAGTGATTCAGTCAGATTAGCGCACATGGAATGATGGAGCCCCAAACTGTTTTAAAGACTCAAAACACGCAGACAGGCGCACAGTTGGAACTTACTGTAACCGCACACATTTCCGGGATGTTAGAAACACAAGTGAAGTGGAGACTAAAGGGCCTGTCCGGGGGAGGGGGAGAGATTGCAACCTTCACATTTACGAAACCCGTTTCGACTAACGTAATCAACTCGGCATGTACAAAGGGAAGATCAAATAGAACAAGCTGTCCAACAACTTTAGGCTGTGCACGCCACACGGAAGAAGGGCCTGTCTCACTTGGGCGTCTTTCGCGGGTCACGCAGGTGGCGCGCGAAGATTTTGTGAATCCCGGAATCCTGGGGCGCCACGCTTCACCGCCTACGCCACCACGCGCGCCTACTGCATGCCATGCCCGCATCACGTAAATTATGTCCCATAAATGACGCCCAGGTGGGACAGGCCCTTAAGGGTCAAGGATGAAGAGTGTTTTATTGTCAGATGTGCCCAATAGAACAATAAAATTCTGACCTGTAGCAGCACAACAGATAAGTAACCATAGTACTCGGTAACCATAGTACCAGAGCTGCGGACTCCACGGGGTGAGTGGTTATTTCCACATCCCAAAGTTAGCAGGAGATTGGTCAAACGTAGGGGACTAGTTTAGAAGAGTTTAGATTGTCGTCACGTGTGTACCGATGTGCAGTGAAAAGCTTTTGTTGCGTGCTATCCAGTCCGCAGAAAGATTATGCATGACTATTGAGCATGGAGCAGTTGGGCTGAAGGGCCTGTTTCAATGCTGCTTCAGTTCATGACCAAGTTCTCCCACAGAACCGGTCCGTGGGTCTAGGTTGAGACCCCAATAGCTGCACAAATAAGTACGCTCAATTATCTCTTTAGGTTCATTTCATGCACTGAATGCAAAATCCATTGAAAAAAAAACAATAATGTAGAGCGTAGGTAGACAAAAATGCTGGAGAAACTCAGCGGGTGAGTTTCTCCAGCATTTTTGTCCACCTTCGATTTTTCCAACATCTGCAGTTCTTTCTTAAACATGTAGGCCATAGAGTCATACAGTGTGGAAACAGGCCCTTCGGCACAACTTGCTCACACCGATCAACTAGTCCCACCTGGCTGTGTTTGACCCATATCCCTCAAACCCTGTGCTATCCATGTACCTGTCTAAATTTTTCTTAAACATTGCAATAGTCCCAGCCTCAACTACCTCCTCTGCCAGCTCATTCCATACACCCACCACTCTTTGTGGGGCGACGTTACCCCTCAGATACTTGATACTTGAGATATAGACAATAGACAATAGGTGCAGGAGTAGGCCATTTGGCCCTTCGAGCCAGCACCGCCATTCAATGTGATCATGTGATCATGGCTGATCATCCCCAATCAGTACCCCGTTCCTACCTTCTCCCCATATCCTCTGACTCCGCTATCTTTAAGAGCCCTATCTAGCTCTCTCTTGAAAGCATCCAGAGAACCGGCCTCTACCGCCCTCTGAGGCAGAGAATTCCACAGACTCACCACTCTCTGTGAGAAAAAGTGTTTCCTCGTCTCTGTTCTAAGTGGCTTACTCCTTATTCTTAAACTGTGGCCCCTGGTTCTGGACTCCCCCAACATCGGGAACATTTTTCCTGCCTCTAGCGTGTCCAAGCCCTTAACAATCTTATATGTTTCATCTTATATACTTTATATAATTTAGACATATATAATCTTATATACTTTAGACTTTCCAAGATGGCGTTGCATGCACAACGCGAGCCTCTGTGTCTCCGTAGTTTCAGCAATTTATTTTTAGTTCTGTTAATAATTAACTTAGTTTTCGCCCGGAGCACTCGAGCGAAGACTCTGTACGGCCGTCAGGAGCTACTGGAGCTCGGCCGTCTCCACGTAACGAGCCCCAGAAGCGACTTTTAACTGCCGCCGGAGATCGTCAGGACACCGTGGTCTAGCGGGCCAGCTCCCCCGACAGGAAGTGCCCGAAGGCGGCGCAGGGACCGCAAACAATGACGTGGGCAGCGCGGAGGCTATCGAGCTAGGCTGAGATCAAACCCGCACCTGCCAGCTCTGCCCAGCATTTTCCTCGCGAATGTCCGGTCCCTGGTGAGTAAAATCGACGAACTGCGGCTGCGGATCACCACACACAACCGGATCGTCACACACGACCGGATCGCCGACTGCAACGCCATGGTCTTCACCGAAACATGGCTCACCGACAACATCCCGGACAACGCCATCGAGCTGGAGGGGCGCATTGTCTTCAGGGCCGATAGAACAGCGGAGGACTCCGGTAAGACCAAGGGCGGCGGACTGTGCATTTATGGGAACAACTCATGGTGTACACACGTTGTCAGGATTGGTAGTCACTGCTCTGCTGACCTGGAATACCTGATGATAAAGTGCAGGCCCTTCTATCTGCCCAGGGAATTTACATCGATTGTTATCACTGCAGTCTATGTACCCCCGGACGCTAATGCCAGACTAGCAATGGAAGAGCTGCAAGCTGCTATCAGCAAACAACTAACTGCACACCCAGAGGGGGCTTTTATTGTTGCGGGTGATTTTAACCACTCCAACCTTAAAACTCTACTCCCCAGATTCCGCCAACATGTCTCCTGCCCAATATTCTGGACCAGAACAATATTCTGGACCTAGTATATACCAATATTACTGAAGCATACAAAGCCCCCCCCATCCCCCACCTGGGACAGTCTGACCACCTCTCTCTGTTCCTGCTTCCCAAATACACACCTCTGATCAGACGTGTGAAACCTACCAGAGGACTGTGAAAGTCTGGCCTTAGGGGGCTGTCTCTGTTTTATAGGAACAGTTTCAGCAAACAGACTGGAGTCTGTTTGCCACTCAGGCCACCTCAACCGTTCTGGACTATATAAAATTCTGCACGGACAACGTCACCACCCACAAAGAGATAAGGACCTTCCCTAACCAGAAGCCGTGGATGAGCAGGGAGGTCAGACTCCTGCTGAAGGCTCGCGACGCCACTTTTAAATCTGGCAACGCTGAGGGATACAGCTCATCCAGGGCCAATCTGAAAAAGGGAATTAGGAATGCTAAACTCAATCACAAACGACGGATCTCGGAGCATTTCCAAAATAACTCTGACCCCAGGCGCTTGTGGCAAGGAATCAAATCCATTGCCGATTACCATAAAGTCAACACCCCCCCCCCCAGACAACGCCTCCCTTCCTGACGAGCTAAACCATTTCTGTGCTCGCTTTGACCGGGACAACAAAACTCCAGCCATCAAAGTTGCTCCACCCCCAAATGAACAACCCCTCAGTCTCTCCACCTCTGCTGTACAAGATGCACTGAGCAAGGTGAATGAGCACAAAGCTGCCGGCCCCGATGGCATCCCCGGGCGGGTGCTCAGGGCATGTGCTGGACAACTATCCCTGGTCCTCACTGACATTTTCAATCTGTCACTGGCCCAGGGTGTCGTCCCCACTTGCCTCAAGACATCTACCATTGTGCCAGTGCCCAAACAATCAGTGACAGGGAGTCTCAACAATTTCCGGCCAGTGGTACTCACCCCTGTCATCGCCAAGTGCTTCGAGCGGCTGATCTTGGCTCACCTCAAAGCCAGCCTCCCCCCCACACTGGACCCCCATCAGTTTGCCTACCGGTCCAATAGGTCTACAGAGGACGCCATATCGGCGGCCCTACACTCTGCCCTGACCCACCTGGACAGCAATAACACCTACATCAGGTTGCTGTTCATTGACTTCAGCTCCGCCTTTAACACTGTCATACCCGCTAGCTTGATCACCAAACTCAGCGGTCTTGGCATCTCCACTTCCCTCTGCAATTGGACACTGGATTTCCTCACTAACAGACCTCAGTCTGTTAGGATCAACAACCTCACCTCCTCCACTATAACACTGAACACCAGCGTGCCACAGGGCTGTGTGCTCAGCCCACTCCTCTACTCCCTCTTCACCCATGACTGCATCCCTAAGCATGGCTCCAACGCCATCATAAAATTTGCCGACGACACCACGGTGGTAGGACTGATCAGCGACAACGACGAGTCAGCCTACAGGGAGGAGGTCCAGCACCTGACAACCTGGTGTGCCAATAACAACCTCGTCCTCAACTCCCAGAAGACGAAGGAAATCATTGTTGACTTTAGAAAGAACATAGGGGGCAGACACATCCCCATCCATATAAACGGGACTGAGGTGGAGCGGGTCTCCAACTACAAATTCCTCGGGGTACATATCTCGGAGGATCAACACCTCCAAGCTGATCAAAAAGGCGCAGCAGCGCCTTTACTTCCTGGGGAGGCTCAAAAAAGCCCACCTGTCCCCCCAGATCCTGACCAACTTTTACCGCTGTACCATGGAAAGCATCCTGACCACCTGCTTTACGGTCTGGTACAGCAGTTGCACCGTAGCAGACAGGAAGGCACTACAACGGGTGGTGAAAACCGCCCAGTGCATCATCGGTGCCCCGCTCCCTGCCATGGATGCCCTCCACCGAAAACGGTGTCTGAGATGGGCCGGGAAGATCATCAAAGACGCCTCCCACCCTAACCATGGACTGTTTGCCCTCCTACCATCAGGGAGACGGTACAGGAGCCTCAGGTCCCGCATTAGTAGGATGAGGAACAGCTTCTATAACAACACCATCACACTGCTGAACTTGGAGTCCCGCCGATAGATTTCTCCAGTCTCTCCGTCCACATTGTCTGCATTCTGTATCTATTTATATATTGCTATTACTACGAACTGACGCTAAACTGCATTTCGTTGTACCCATACTTGTATCTGTGCAATGACATTAAATTTGAATTGAATTGAATTTAGAGATACAGTGTGGAAACAGGCCCTACACACTGAGTCTGTGGTGACCGGCAATCACACTAGCACTATTCTATACACTAGAGGCAATTTACAATTTTAACAAAGCCAATTAACCTACGAAGCTGTATGTCATTGGAGTGTGGGAGGAAACTGGAGCACCTGGAGAAAGAAGAACGTACAAACTCCGTACAGACAGCACCCGTAGTCAGGATCGAACCGGGGTCTCTGGGAAAGGCAGCAACTCTACCGCTGCAGTAATATATAATTCTTATTGGAGATTCAATCACTTCAAACTTCTCAAAGTGTTTCCAACCCCAATGACATGACGAATATCATGCCAGTCAAAGATAGAGACAAAATGCTGGCGTAACTCAGCAGGTCGGGCAGCATCTCTGGAGAAAATGGATAGGTGACATGTTGGGTCGAGACCCTTCTTCAGTGTGTGTCGGGTCAGGACCCTTCCAGTGCTCCTGGTGTGCAAGGAGTGGATGGGAAAGTAGGATCACTTAGTGTGAGCGGGTGATGGATGATCGGCGTGGACTTGGTGGGCTGAAGGGCCTGGTTCCCAGCTGTGCCTCTCAGCTAAACCAAAGTAAGGGCGGAGATGACAAACACAGAACAATTTCCCATTTGCCCACTTGATGAGCTCAACACCAAGAGGAAGTCCGTTGGGACATTGTGGCAAGGAAAAAGGTTGAGAAACCGTGAGTCATTTAGCAAGATGACTTTTTTTTAGAAACGTGTTTTGGAGAAGCAAAGCATCTCCGCAGCAACTTCTGTATTCGCATGTTTCGTTTGGCGTTGCAATCCCCAGAAGTTATATAAGAATTTCATTGTCCTATCTGGGACACATGACAATAAAACTCTCTGGAGGCTTGACTATTGTCTATGACTTCCACACACATAACAGAGGGGCTCAAACTGTTGGCAGAAAAACACAGCACAATAGAATGTGCTCAAATGTTATTGCTATCGGAATATTATTGGTTTACCCGCCGTGAAGAACAATGAAGGAGCCGGCATGGGGGGGGGGGGGGGGTGCGCCGTGAGGGTCGGTGGGAGAACAAGGGGGGGACCCAGTGCGGTGGGGGGGGGGGGGGGGGGACGACGACTCTGGTTTAGAATCCTCTGCCCAGTGAATAAGTCTGTGGTAGACAAAAGTGCTGGAGAAACTCAGCGGGTGCAGCAGCATCTATGGAGCGAAGGAAATAGGCAACGTTTCGGGCCGAAACCCTTCAAGGTTTCGGCCCGAAACGTTACCTATTTCCTTCCTGAAAGATTTTGTCCCGAAACGTTGCCTATTTCTTTCGCTCCATAGATGCTGCTGCGGCCGCTGAGTTTCTCCAGCACTTTTGTCTACCTTCAATAGAAACATAGAAAATAGGTGCAGGAGCAGGCCATTCGGCCCTTTGAGCCTGCACCGCCATTAAATATGATCATGGCTGATCATCCAACTCAGTATCCTGTACCTGCCTTCTCTCCATACCCCCTGATCCCCTTAGCCACAAAGGCCACATCTAACTCCCTCTTAAATATAGCCAATGAACTGGCCTCAACTACCTTCTGTGGCAGAGAATTCCAGAGATTCACCACTCTCTGTGTGAAAAATGTTTTTCTCATCTCGGTCCTAAAAGACTTCCCCTTTATCATTAAACTGTGACCCCTTGTTCTGGACTTCCCCAACATCGGGAACAATCTTCCTGCATCTAGCCTGTCCAACCCTTTAAGAATTTTGTAAGTTTCTACAAGATCTCCCCTCAATCTTCTAAATTCTAACGAGTACATGTCGAGTCTATCCGTTTTTTTTTCAATTTTCCAGCATCTGCAGTTCCTTCTTAAACAATAAGTCTGTGTTTGTTTGTTCGTTTGTTCGGGTGAAGGCGCTGTGCACACGGCAGCCAGACAACAGTCGCTTGTCTTTATCTTTTTTGTTTTCATTTTTAATTTCAAGTTTTTCCGTGAACCTTGTTGGGTGTTGTGACTGTCGGCAGAACAATTTCCCTCCGGGGATGAATGAAGTTTTATCGTATCGTATGGAATGTCTACAGGTGTACAGCAGAGAGCACGTTGGCTGGTTACATCACCGCCTGGCCTGGCAACACAGACGACAATGGACGGAAGACGAATGCAAGAAGTGGTGGACACTGCCATGTCCATCCCGTAGACTGACCTCCCCACCATCAAAGGGATCTAAAGGAGTCGCTGCCTCAAAAAGGCAGCCAGCATCATCAGAGACCCACCACACCACCCTGACCACAGGGCCTTGATTCTCCTGACTTATTATTGTCATGTGTACCGAGATATGGTAAACTTTGTTTTGCAAGCTATCCAGACACATCATAGCGTGATCTGAGTGATTCCTGAATATATCAGGAATTGAAAAAATATTAAACAGAGTGCAGAATATAGTGTTAGTTACACAGAGAAATTGCAGATTGAAAACAAGGATCTGCAGATGCCGGTTTACAAAAAAAAAAAAGTACTGGAGTAACTCAACAGGCCAGGCAGCATCTCTGCAGAACATGGACAGGTGACGTTTTGGATCGTGACCCTCCTTCAAACGTTTCTCTTCAAAGTTTGAAGAAAGGTCCTAACCCAAAACGTCACCTATCCATGTTCTCCAGTGATGCTGCCTGGGCCGCTGGGTCACTCCAGTACTTGTGTCTTTTTTTATTAAAAAGGGCCAAGGGCCGTAACAAGGCAGACTGGAAGATGGGGAATTCATCCCTAGCTTATGAGAGTTCAGTTCAAGCGTCTGATAACAACGGGGGAAGACGCTGCTCTTGAGTCTAGAGGTACGAGCTCTCAAGCCTTTGTAAATTTTGACTGGACAGAGAAGAATAATGACCAGAGTGTGAGTCTTCCTGGATAAAGCATGAAGTACAGATGGAGCTGATTTGGGGCGAGGTGGGGAGGTCTTATCGGTCAGAGATTAGTTTGTAAGATAGACTGGGCTGCGTTCACAACACTCTGCAAATTTCGTGTGGTCTTGGAAAGAGCAATTGCCATACCAGGCTGTAGTAAAATCCAGATGGGATGCAGTCTTCATTGGAAACATAGCGATTTTCCTTAATCTTCTGAGGAAGTAGAGGGGTTGGCCAGAGCATTAATGTGGTCAGACCAGGACAAATAGTTGGTGATATTTACACCTCTGAACTTGAAGCACAAAACCATCTCCACTTTAGCAGACTGAGGCATATCTCCCCTCCCCAGAGGAGCATGGGTGAAGGTCCACAGACTTGGTACTGGAGTTGGGCGTTTCAACGCCAGCATGTGGAGATGGGGACTCCGCCAGAGCCCAGCCTGTGAATGGGGAGCAGAACACTCAACAGACAGCCAACTATGTCATCTCTGGGTGCCCGCTCTACCACCCACCAAATGGAACTGTGTCAGGGCCTGGCAGACATTGACGCAGAGACAACAACCTGGCTGCTCAACACCCGGCTTGAAATCTAACTATTCCTTCGGTTTATTTGTGTTTCTTTCGCAAGAAGAGGACATATCCTCCACCCTGCTTGCTGACATCCTTAGATTTGCTCACCATGTGAATTAAATTGTCTTTAAAATTCATACAGAAGGAAATTTACATACAAATTTGGAACTTGCAACCCACTGGGCATTTTAATTATAGTCTGCTGCTTTATAATTTAGCATCTAATTTTCTATCTGAAATAGATCAATTTTAAGACCATTTCAAGACATTAAATTTACCTTTTTTTTAACATAATTTACTGGACCTCAATGTCGAGTTAGTTAATAAAATTAATTGCCTT
This sequence comes from Okamejei kenojei, assembly GCA_035221665.1. Lineage (NCBI taxonomy): Eukaryota > Metazoa > Chordata > Chondrichthyes > Rajiformes > Rajidae > Okamejei > Okamejei kenojei. The sequence goes on from CM069157.1 coordinate 4,065,606, forward strand.
TTCAAAAGCCAATCCCAGTAAGAGCGAGGACCATAACAACTATTTATTGTTGCATAAACCTTTCCAGAGACAAAGACAGGGAATTGGTATGGTTTACAAACCTCAAAATTTTTCTGCCACTCCTTATCACGTTTGACTTTCTCTTCCTGTTCAATTTCCTCTTCTCTTTGTCGTTTCCTGGATGATAAAATAGATGCAATAAATGAAAATTAATTCAACATATTGTTTGCCTGTTGCTGGGTAACATCAAATGGTTTTCAGTCCTCGATCTATTACAACAGAGACACACAGTTATGTGTCGGAAGGAACTGCAGATGCTGGTTTAATCCGTAGACACAACATGCTGGAGTAACTCAGCGGGACAGGCGGCATCTCCGGAGAAATGAAATAGGTGACCCAAAATGTCTATCACACACACACACACAGAGTTATGATCGTTTACATATCCTCTCCCCACCTCTACACAATGGTCAGAAAGCGCAAAGACAGACACAAAATACTGCAGTAACTCAGCGGGTCAGGCAGTATCAGAGATGTAGATAGAGATTGCAGTAGATCAGAGATCACTGAGTTACTCCATCCAGCATTTTGTGTCTATCAGTACCTGCAGTTCCTTGCTACCCATGCACAAAATTGTATTTCCTTAATGAGATGAGATAATGGCCAAAAACCCATTCAATTTCATTCCAGAGCTGGCCATTAACCACAGGAAAGAAAAAGGTGACAATTTGACTTGGTAGCAGGAGCGAGAATTGCAAACGATGTTAAGCCGCCACAGGAAGACTTATTTTAGTTTTAACATTTTTCTACGGGTACAGGATTGGCAATTTGAAGACGTAAAAGCAAAAACAAATCTAAATCAAGAGACGGCTCGGAAAAATAAAATAGGGTTTCAAATGCATGCACCCATTCTAATGTCATTAACGTAGCATAGCATTCCAGAACACAGGAGGCGGCACGGTGGCTCAGCGGCAGAGTTGCTGCCTTACAGCGCCAGAGACTTGGGTTCCATCCCGACTACAGGTGCTGTCTGTAGCAAGTTTACACGTTCTCCCTGTATCCGCATGGGCTTTCCCTGGGTGCTCCCTTAGTTTCCAGTTTCATCCCACACTCCAAAAACGTGCAGGTTTGCAGGTTAATTGGCTTCAGTAAAAATTGTAAATTACCCCTGACGTGTAGGATGGTGCTAGTGTACGGCACGGGCTCGGTGGGCCGAAGGGCCTGTTTCTGTGCGGTATCTCTAAACTAAACATGAAAAGCATGAAAAGTTGATAACTGACAACACACCCACGACTTACAATCCGTCTCTTTGACCTTGGCTTGATGCCTCTCGAGTAAAGGGGATACATTTTAAGAATTGAAGGGCTTGGCAGATCTGGGAATGATGAACTGATGGGCAAGAGGGACAAAATAAAGATGAAGCAGAGAGAGTTGGAAGGCTGGAAGAGGGTTGAAGCGGAACAGCATTTTTACTTTGGATGCTGCAGAACTTGATGCATCAAGGAGTTCAGTGTTTAGTTTAGTTTAGAGATACAGCGCGGAAACAGGCCCTACGGCCCACCGAGTCCGCCTCGACCAGCGACCCCCGCACGCCAACGTTATCCTGCACACACTCGGGACAATTTACACTGATACCGAGCCAATTAACCTACACACCTGCACGTCTTTGGAGTGTGGGGGGGAAACCGAAGATCTTGGAGAAAACCCACGCAGGTCACGGGGAGAAGGTACAAACTCAATACAGGCAGCACCTGTAGTCAGGATCGAACCCAGGTTTCTGGCGCTGTGAGGCAGCAGCTCTACTGCTGCACCACCGAGCCACTCCATGGGTTGGTAGATATGTTGAAAAATCAATGAAATACGAACAGTTTGAAGGAGCTCATTTTGAATTGAGAGACAATTACACACTGCTCAGCATGTGCAGTCTATTTCCGAGACACGATGAACATTTTCAGCTTATTCGAGACAGACTGCTTAGGACAATAAGTTTCAAAGCAATTCCATACCTCTCATGCATGTCTTTGGCTTCACGTTCCTTCCTTTTAATTTCCAGCTCAGCAAACAACTTCATTGTTTGTTTGTGCACTGATTGCTTGAACTGATAAGATTTAAAGAAAAAACAAAGATTGAATAGCGACAGCTCCAGATAGAATAGGCAGCTAGCGCTAAATTGACCGAACTATTGTCAAAATGTTTAAGAAGGAACTGCAGATACTGGAAAATCAAAGGTAGACTAAAGTGCTGGAGAAAATCAGCAGATGCGGCAGCATCTGTGGAGCGAAGGAAATAGGCAACGTTTCGGGCCGAAACCCTTCTTCACACTATTGTCAAACATGTTTTGCAGAGGAGGACACTCCGTCGTGAATTCCATCTGCTTATCAGGATCAATTCAAATCAGCAATTATATAATGTAGTATTTCAGTATATTTCAGTCGAGACCCTGAAACGTCACCCATTCCTTCTCTCCAGAGATACTGCCTGTCCCGCTGAGTTACATCAGCATTTTGAGTCTATCTTCAGTGTAAACCAGCACCTGCAGTTCCTTCCTACAAATAAATACTGGTCCTTGCAAAGATGCATCAAAACACTTTTTGTCCCGAGTGTGTGTGGGATAGCGTTAGTGTGCGGGGATCGCTGGTCGACGTGGACTCGGTGGGCCGTAGGGCCTGTTTCCGCGCTGTGTCTCTAAACTAAACACTGAGCTCCTTGATGCATGGAGTTTTTTTGCACAAATCTTACAGCTCCATAACAACAATGACCAGTCTCCCCAATGTCCACTTTAGCCTGATGGACATTGAAGGGTCAGGTGTGGTGGAGACACCCCTCAAACGAGGGAAGGATATCACCCTAGGGGACCACGAGTGGCAAAGGTGCCTGGTATATGATAGTACGCTGAATACTATCAAAGACACAGCACGGTGGTGCAGTGGTACAGCTACTCCTTCACAGCGCCAGAGACCCAGGTTCGATCCTGACTAGGGGTGCTGTTTGTACGGAGTTTGTACGTTCTCCCCGTGACCTGCGCGGGTTTTCGCTGAGATCTGCGGTTTTCTTCCCACACTCCAAAGACGTACAGGTTTGCAGTTTAATTGACAGGCAAAATTGTAAATTGTCTCTAGTGTGTAGCATAGTGTTAGTGTACCTAGAACCTGGAGACTAGGGTAATGACCCCCAAAAAAGACACAAAGTGCTGGGTCAGGCAGCATCTCTGGTGAACATGGACGGCTGACACAGCGGTTCAGGTTTCTGCTGTTTGTTGTACCCTTATTGTTGACTCCTCGATTTTTGCGAAGAGCTTCACTTTCTTTGAAATATAGGACAGAAATAGCTGGAATAACTCAGCGGGTCAGGCAGTTTCAAGAGAGAGTTAGATTTAGCTCTTAGGGCTAAAGGAATTAAGGGATATGGGGAAAAAGCAGGAACGGGTACTGATTTTAGATGATCAGCCATGAATGATGGTGCTGGCTCAAAGGGCCGAATGGCCTACTCCTGTAATGTAAGTGATCCATTTTCTCCAGAGATGTTGCCTGACCAGCTGAGTCACTCCAACATTTTGTGTCTATCTTTGGTATAAAACAGCATCTGCTGTTCCTTTTTATTATATTTCATTTTCTTCTACTATACCAATCATTAACAATTATAAACGCATTACTCACTGTCTGTGTTCTAATGAAAATTGGCTCATTTAATTTCTCTAAAGGGCCTGTCCCACTTAGGCGATTTTTTCGGCAACTGCCGGCTACCATCAGTCGTAGCAGGTCGTCCGAAAAAGCGGCGACTGGACCCCCCCCCCCCCCCCCCCCCCCCCCGACAATGCCTACAACAAGCTACAACAACCTACCACATAGTCGACGGCAAGCTACGGCAAGCTACCGACAACACGTCCACCTACGACAACCCACGACCACACAGGCGACAACCTACGTCAATCTACGCCCACCTGACAAGCTACGACACTGTCAGCGACAATTGAAGACAATTCAGTCGCCGGTACCTGTCGCCGGTTGACGTAGGTAGTCGCCAATGGATTTCACCAAAGTCAGCACCGGCGACAACCTACGTCACCTGGCGACAACCTACGACAGCACCTACATCAGGAGAAGTCAAGTTACGCTCATTGGCGTCAAACTACTGTCCCTGAAACATTTTGAACATGTTGAAAATCCAGTGGCGACCAGAAAGACACCACGACGCTTTGGGCGACTGAGGAGACGACTCACGACCATACAGGCGACACCCCGGCGACCGCCTGGTCGCATGTAGTCGCCTAAAAAATAGTCTAAGTGGGACAGGCCCTTAACTCCCTACATCCCCTCCACCAAGTATTCCTGGTGGACCCTCCAACTGTTAATGAAAGCATTATGCTGAGAGGTTTTAGTGTATTTTGAGGGGATAAGAGACCAATTTACACTTCTGTTCCTGAATTAAACACCCTCATTTTTAAAATAAACTAATGAAAAACAATTTCTGGACAAGATGCATGAACATTGTCTTACAGAAATAATTTTCAATATTTTATCCATAACATTTTACTGCAATGTTTTTGATAGAATCGTATTGCATTTAATGTAATAAAGATAAAATTTGTTCCACAGAAAAAGCACCCGATAAACGATTCCAAAAAAAAAAGATTTCTCACATACGAGGCTAGAAAATGGTTGTGTTTGAAGATAAATGGTTAGAAATAAGCAGTTGGAACCCTGGTATTGCTCACTTTGGCTAGCAGTCAAGCATGCGATTACAGTGCAGCCTCTGTATACAGCTGCTAAATGTTCAATCTTTTTAAGTACCTAATTTCACTCTGTATACGCCACCAGGGCTAAAAGTATTCACCCCATCACCCAAACCCCCAATTTAAATGCAGGACACATAATAACAATCCATAACACTCAATCCTAATAATACTATTGATCGCCATAATTGATATGTTTTTACCATTTCAGCATCATCTTCTTCCACAATTGGTTGCTTGCCTTCTTTCTTTAATGCCTTCCTTTTCTCTTTCATCTAAAATAAAAAATAAATGCAAGGTAAAGGAAGATACTACAACAGGCCATTGACTCTGCACGACTTTTAATTTTATTTTCCAAAAAGATTTTAGCACATATACTAATTCACAATCCAGTCAAAATAAAACTGGATTTGGATCAAGAAGGTCACAAACTATTCTTCTGGTGCTTGGGATAACCCAAAGAAATGAAACTGAAGGATTAGTTAATGGTGCTGGAAGGAACCGCAGATGCTGGTTTAAGATACAAAAACCTTGAGTAACTCATTTTTTGAGTGCAGGGGAGCTATCTAGTGGCAAAACAAGGAACTGCAGACTCCGAATTTAAAGTGGAAAAGGTACAGAAATAGCTGAAGTACTCGTCAGAGGTATCGTACTGTTTTCATTCGTTCTATGATCTCACCAATAACTATACTTGCCCCACACCCAGGTTTTATGACGACTAACACCTCGTTAGCAAGATACGGGAGGTTGGAAGGGTAGATTCTCAATGAGAGGGTCATCTGGCAGGAGAATCTAGAACCTGCGCAATCTCAGGACAAGAAGTCAGCCATTTTAGGGCCACGTTGAGGAGACATTTTGCGAATCGGAAGGGTTATAGACTCTGTAGTACATCGGATCCGAGGGCTGAAGATACTCAACTGCCGAGTATATTCATTACTGTAGGTAGACAAAAATGCTGGAGAAACTCAGCGAGTGAGGCAGCATCTATGGTGCGAAGGAATAGGTGACGTTTCGGGTCGAGATCATCGCTCCATAGATGCTCCCTCACCCGCTGAGTTTCTCCAGCATTTTTGTCTACCTTCACTCTAACATATCCCATGCTCTCCCGGTATCCACTTGCAGGCCTTACATCAAAAACAGGATTTCTTCTTAACCTTAAATGATACGCCATTTCTCTTATCTGTTGTATTAACCAACTTTGATTAGAAAATGGTGTGCTAGTTTGACCCTGATGAAGTTTGATGCTTTAGATTATAAAAAGATCGAGTCACAAAATTGATTAAATGGGAGAGATGGTGTTTGTTTTTATTTCTCAAATATAATGGTATAGAATTGCTACATCATCAAAGTCAACTCCAGTTAAACCTTTAATGAGATCAAACAGCAGAAGAACAAATACCAGGCATGAAAGTGACATTCAAATAACTTTAAAAATAATATTTGTAGAAAAGCTTCAAGTTGAAATGGTTATACATGACAGTAATAAGTTAATGGTTTGCATAGTTCATTCTAATGTGTTGGAAGGAACTGCAGATGCTGCTTTAAACTGAAGGTAGCCACAAAAAGCTGGGGAAACTCAGCAGGACAGGCAGCATCTCTGGAGGGAAAGAATGGGAGACGTTACGGGTTTGAACAGACAATAGGTGCAGGAGCAGGCCATTCGGCCCTTCGAGCCAGCGCCGCCATTCACTGTGATCATCCACATCAAGAAGGGTCTCAACCCGAAATGTTACCCATTCCTTCTCTCCAGAGATGCCGCCTGTCCCGCTGAGTTACTCCAGCTTTCTATGTTCATTCTAATTATCCCTACAGTCTAGTCAGATTCTTTTTAACAAAATTGAATTCACACAAAGGGTGGTGGGTATATAGAACGAGCCGCCAGAGGAGGTAGTTGAGGCAGGGACTATTGTAACGTTGAAGAAACCACAGATGATTGTGGTGTCTAGGACAGGAACATTTTCCTATACAATATTAGAATTAAGGCTCTATTTTGAAATATCAAGCTTAATAAATCCACCAAATGCTTAAAACAGTGTTGATCCATCTTACACACAATAGGGACAATTTACATTATACCAGGCTAATTAACCTACAAACCTGTACGTCTTCCTGCCTTAAAGACTTAAATTGAGCTTAATGTACATTCCAAGCAGTACCATCCAGGTTTTTCTTCCCATATCACAGGGCTGGAGTGTTTTATCAAATACTACTGATGATACATTTCAAACCTTAGCATGTGCATTATAAACCTGGGCTTTATATCAGCATTATAGTGCCACAACAAAAGCAAATGGGGACATGAGACATTTATGTTTGTGGGACACAATGGTAAAGAGTGCACAAAGAACACATCCTTGTATCGTTAAATAAACTTTCAAAATCAAGAGGAACCTGCGACATCAACAAAAGAACCAATGGTATTCTCCATTCAGGGTTAAGCCGGCAGAGTCGATGCAAGCTTACATTGTGTTCTATCGTTTCCCTCGCTGCCTGTATCACATCAATGGCACGTTTCTTCTGTTCTGGTTCCATTAGCATCTTATGAGCTTTGTCCACAGCTATGGAATGACAAAAGAGTCAGGATTTAATTTAAGAGTGTATATACCGTGTTTGTGATCTGCACCTTGTGCTCTAAACACAAGATAGTTCTGGCTCTCCTTGAGAAATGGCAAAATCAATGTAGATAGGGTGAAAAACATGGACACAGAGTGCTGGAGTGACTCAGCAGGTCAGGCAGCATCTCTTCAGAACATGGATAGATGACGTAGACACAAAATGATGAGACAGACAGCATCTCTGGAGAAAAGGAACGGGTGACATTTCAGGTCAAGAGATGCTGCCTGTCCCGCTGAGTTGCTCCAGCATTTTGTGTCTACCTTCAATTTAAACCAGCATCTGAAGTTCATCAGGCAGTCTTCAGGCACCTAGGTTACTTTTTCCAACTTCTAGCTGAGGGGCAACAAGGCCAATTGTGCCCCGACTAGAACAGGACCGTTATCCTTGAAGCCTTGAACAATTAAGTACTGCTCAAATCCAGATCACTCGAATATGCATAAACATGGAATCTTTCTGGTAATTTAACTGCAGGCCATCTTATCCAAGTTAACCGTGACTCTGACCTAACACTCGTGTGTGTAGGTTGCATGAGGGTTGTTGTACAGTCCGACCCATAAATATTCAGCACTAGAATCCTGAATTTAACCAAAATATTTTGATTCAACTGATCTACAAGCCAAAAAGAATCCTTTGTCAAAAACCCATTTTAAAAAACGTTTCATCATCTTAATATGTAACTCGTCAAATAAATGCAATGAAATTCCACAAAAAAACTGCACTGTTGTTGTCAATCTTCTTCCGATCGTGAATGGACACAAAAAGCTGGAGTAACTCAGCAGGTCAGACAGCATCTCTGGAGAAAAGGAATAGGTAACTCCTCTGGCCCGCTGAGTTACTCCAGCATTTTGTGTCTATCTTAGGTTTAAAACAGCATCTGCATTTCTGCCTATCGTGTTTGTGTTTCCTTACCTTCAAAAGCCTTCTGCGCTCGTTCTGGGTCATCTTGATTTTTGTCTGGATGGACCAGGATTGAGAGCTGGAATGATGAAGAAGATTCCTTGTGATATGTGCATTATTAAAAATATTGCAACTATAGAAACACGCAAAAAACATCACCAGAACTGCACACACGGCCAGAGAATACGCAATTCAATTTGTGAAATACTTTACTCTTTTTTTTAATAAATGCGTGTACTTTTTTCCCCTTTCTATTCTTCACCTTTCAAGTCTTTCAGTTTTCCAATTCCCAAAGCAATTTTGATTTGCTTATCAAAAACTTTAAAAACCTCCTCATGCTTCTTTCGCCCCAAGGTGAAAACACAAGATTTGTTTTCCTTTCCCCGCTCCAACCATTGCAAAACTGAGAGGATTCCAAATCACTTCCCGCATCAATTATATGAAGGATGCCAAATAAACCTTGGCTCAGGTCTGCTTAGAAACGTGGCAGAACTGGTTGTAGGAAACATGGACACTGTGTGCCAGGGTCTAGCCATGACCCAAAGATAGACACAAAATGCTGGAGTAACTCAGCGGGCCAGGCAGTAACTCTGGAGAGAAGGAATGGGTGATGTTTCGGGTCGAGACCCTTCTTCTCTCATTCCTTCTCTCCAGAGATGCTGCCTGTCCCACTGAGTTACTCCAGGATCTTGTGTCCAACTTTGGTTTAAACCCAGCATCTGCAGTTCCTTCCTACACATCTTGCCATGACCCTATATGCCAAGCTTTATTTAAACAATACACTTATTTGTATGCCAATTATTTCTTGTCATTCAAATAAATGCCAATATTCAGGTATTTGAATACAATGGCATTAAAAAGCAACAACTCCCAATTAATGAAGCCAAAAACAAAAGCAACAAAGCTAGTGTTAAATACCATCGAGATGCCCATTAGACCACATCAGGAGTGCTACAAGCAGGCTGGGAGGCACTACTTGAGAAAGATACGTTGAAATCGAAAGGAATACCGGAATGATAGCTGGACTTCAAGAATTAAATTATAGAATTACATAAATCTCCGATTGTACTCCCCTAAATTTACATAAGCACGTTGGGATTTGACAGCACTGAGCGAAAAATTGAAGGAAGCTATTAAAGGTAAATGGGACGATTTTTGATTTTAGTTTGGAACAGATGGTTGTGGGGTCTAGGACAGGAACATCTTAAAGCCTACAACTTTTGGGAATGAAGCCAGGAAGCGCTTCCATGTGAATAAAGTGGTAGACATTTGTTGCAAAGTAGCAAAAACCTAATTCATACTTTTAAATCTACCTGATAACATTTGAAAATAATAAATTAAAGAGATTGTGAGCAAAATGTGGAAATGGAAACCAGTCACTAATCAACCATGATCTCATTCATTGGCAGAACTAGGTCAAGGGCTAAAATTCTTGCACCTGTTCCTAAATATGCAACAATTCTACCTTCACTGTGACAGAGCATAAAGCATTGCATATAAATGCTAACCTATGGCACAGATCAGGAGATGAACGGTTAAGCCATGGACAGATCCTGACAGATCGACAGCATCGAATGGCACGACCAAAAAGCCCCACATAAGGTGTACGGTTTTTGTACCAAAGTCCCTGAATTTTTTAGTATGGTGATACAGGAGATCATAAGTGTGTTCAGACTCAGAAGGCTTAAGATATAGATCATCATAGATTATAAGTGATAGGAGCAGAATGAGGCCATTTGGCCCATCAAGTCTACTCCGCCATGCAATCATGGCTGATCTATCTCTCCCTCCTAACCCCATTCTACTGCCTTCTCCTTGTAGTCCCTGACACCCGTACTAATCAAGTACTGGCTGAGAGGAAAATCAGCCAGAGTGCTTGCTACTGATCACTGGACATACACATGGATGCTGGGTGAAGGTAGCCTGACGATACTCACTGTCTAGACTCACAGCTGAAGAATGGCCACTTGGGTGAGATGCCGGAAACAGAGTACAGACAACCATACCCCAGCATGAGTCAGCACCTTGAGGAGGGGAGAAAATTTGGGAGAAAAAGGAGTAGATTTTCATAGGCTGGTAAAGGAAATGCTCTGTCTCGTGCATGATATGGCCCCAGTGAATTAAAATAAAAAGCATTGCCAACTGTTTTAACATGAGTAAAATTAATAAAAATTGTAGAAAATGTCAAAGTAGTATTGTTTCTTACAACTAAGAGCAACAATCAACATTAGTAATGTCAATTCCTGTTAAGTGAATAACTGGTTTTCCCACAGGTGAAACAATAGTAATGCCCTGTCTTGGAACAGAACTTCTGTACATTTTCACTGTTGGATCCTTGTCTGACCAATTTGCTCCTCAAGGTGTTGACTCATACTGGTTCTAGAGGCACCGGCAGTCCTCGTGTACCATACCCATTGAAGCTAGTGTTCATCTGCAAGCCTTGACACCAGCAGAGGTGGTGACAGAGCGCTGGAGTAACTCAGCGGGTCGGGCAGCATCACTGAAGAAAAAGGATAGGTGACGTTTCAGGCCGGGATGCTTCTTCATGCTGATGTCAGGTGTTGAGGGGGTGAAGAGCTGGAGGCGAGAAAAGACCAGGACTACTCAAGGCTAGCCACAAATGGCCACAAGCAGGGTGGTGCCTTGTGGGCCCATTGTTGGCCCCTATTCGTCCTGGTCTTCTCTCACCTGCAGGTCTTCACCTTTCCCCCCCACCCCCCCCCCCCCAGGTCTCATCACCCCCTATTTTCAGTCTGAAGAAGGGTCCCAAACCGAAATATCACCCATCCTTTTTCTCCAGAGATACTGCTGGACCCGCTGAGTTACCCCAGTACTTTGTATCTATCTTTGGTATAAACCAGCATCTGCAGTTCTTTGTTTCTAGATCTTGGCATCCACAGGCTGTTCTACCTGGTAATCATTAGAGTTCAATCTTAAATACAGTTCACATCCCAAACATGCACTTTCTGGATGTCGTACTGAAACCCCAGTTGCCACCTACACCCATGGGTCTGCCTTTACCAAAAGGGTCCCAGGGCTCTGCAGGTGGTGCAGGGAAAAGCTTTTCATGCAATTTCCTTTAAATTGCCACAACCTGGTTTGGTACGAAATGTTGAAATAAATGTCATGCAACATATTATATCTGGGCTCTAACTATGGTAAAATGCATCGCATTTCATCAGAAAAAGTATTCACTTAACAAGAATTTTCAACCAAAACAGAATTTAATTAATAAAACATTATGGATGTAAATAAGAAAATGTTTTGGAATTTTCAGTTTTTTGTTCACTCACTTAAATGGAGTCGACTGTACCTAAGATCAGTTGCTATCTTAGCCTGTAGCATGGCAAACAGAGATGTTTCTACCTGTCTGAACCTCTTTTTCAGCTCTTCATCTGTTGCTTCGGGGTCTACCTGCAATACCTGTGGGACAAAAAATGTGTTAATTAAACGCTATACTGCATTAAACGTTTATTCAGAGATTAAACTTTAGATATACAGCACGGAAACATGCACTTCGTCCCACCGTGTCCACGCCGACCAGCGATCCCCTTACTATCCTAAACACGAGGGACAATTTACAATTTTACCAAAGTCAATTAACCTCCAAACCCGCACGTCTTTGGAGTGTGGGAGGAAACCGAAGCACCCGGAGAAATTCAAAGCGGGGAGTACGTACAAGTCCTGTACAGACAGCACCCATAGTCAGATTCGAACTCGGGTGTCTGGCGCTGTAGGGCATCAGGTCTACAGCTGCACCACTGTGCCAGTCCTATAAACAGTTATAGCTTTAAAGTGAGAGGGGAACAGTTTATGGAGGTGTGCGGAGGCAAGGTATTTTATTTTACATGCACGCGAAGTGTGATGGATGCCCGAATGTTGAAAGGATGCGAGGGGGCTGCAAAGGGACATCAGACAAATAAATAACGGGGCAAGATAGTGAGAGATTTTCATAATACTGGGAAGTGATACATTATTTAATTTAGAGAAGGCAGGATCTTTTTCCGATTGTTGAGAGTCTTATAAGAGGAGCAAGCAATTAGAAGGAAGCAAATGGAAGACTTGCTTTTACCGCAAGGGGAGAGAGTACAAGTTGCTTTGTTCCAATTATAAAGGGCATCGATGTGCCACGTGTTTCACTGTGCGGCATTTTCATTTCCAACTCTTAACAAAGGATTTGGTTGACTTGGTGTGGGTGTACGACTTTTCATCAGACTGATGAGAAGGGTATTTCTGCGAAAACCAAGTCATCTAGAGGGATGATTACCGACATGTCTAAAATTCCTAAAGAACTAGACAGGGTAGACGTTTCTCGGCTGAGAAGCTAGACCCTGGGTTCATGTTTATATGTCCATGAAGATGTGGAAATTCAAAAAGAAGATCAATGGGTTTTTGAACATTACATAATCAAGAGATATGATAAATAGAATTAAAGTAAAGGATAAGATAGGGTCATGGTTAACAATAGAGCAGGTTCAATGGGTTGCATGCCCAACTGCTTAAATATCAAAGATCAGATGATACCAAGTATTAAGGGAGGATGCATGTCAGAAATTGCAAAGCAAAACTTGGAACAACTTCTATGGAAAACTTTGGAGTAGGTGAATGGTAGTTGATTGGAGATTGTGGTTCAGGTGGGTCGGACCAGAAGTGATGGATCATTGCAAAAAGGTGATGTGGGGGGGGGGGGGGGGGGGGGGGAGGGGGGGGGGGGGGGGCGCTGGGGGGAGGGTGACGGGACACGGGGACTGTAAAGAGTTATTCAGTCAGAGGTTGAGAAGAGGCTGGCTTAACATGACACACAGCGCAACAGGCAGGAAAGGGATCTTAGGCAAATGAGCATAGAACTATGAGATCGCAGGACCAAAGGTTTGTTTCCCTTTCCCCTGACTCTAGTGTGAAGAAGGGTCTCAACCCGAAATGTCACCCATTCCTTCCCTCCAGAGATGCTGCCTGCCCCGCTGAGTTACTCCAACATTTTACGTCTATCTTTGGTTTAAACCAGCATCTGCTGTTCCTTTCTACACCGCAGGCTTGATTGCGGGCAACTTGAGAAGAACGAGGATCGATTTTCCTTTCAGGATGTCAGTACTCAGGTATTTGTCAAATGTCTAAACACATCTACAATGACTTACTTCAAATGGGTTTAGGTTGATGTAAGTGGATCCAGGTCTTGTAAGCCTTTCAATTTGTTGTTTTGGTGTGAGAACGGAGTCCCTCTTTTCAATTTGCTTCACCTGCAAGAACAAAACCCTGTTTATACCAAGGCTGTTTCAGTGAATTATTTAATAAAAATGTTTAAGATACAGCATAAAACAAATTGAGAAAAGAAACAACTCAGGCCATTTTGAAAGAAGGAATACATACATACTGAACTGAAGTGATGTCGACAAAATATAAATTTGATTAAAACATTGTGATGTTTGGTAAACAAAAACATATGAAAGTAAGAAGTGAAAAGATTCTGCATACCGCAAAAGAAAATGAAGTGTAATTAGCCAGAATATATCACAGCACTAAAGCAACAATTTTCTTGTAACAGAGTAACATTCACAGGAGAAAACAATTACATTCATTGTTGGACCTGACTTCCAGATTTGGGACACCAAGAACCACAAGGTTTAAAAAAAAGTTTCCTTTCTCACTATTCGGAAAACTAGTTATTATTCTAAGGCTTCCAATTATAGACAACCTTCACATTACAGCTAATTGGGTAACTGAAATTCACCCTTTTTCCCCAAGTTCGCAAATCTGAACACCATGTGCTGAAGTATCTGACTAAACTTACATTAAACCCTGATTTTTTTCCCCCCCCCAAAATAAACATTATTCAGAATAATTTAAATATATAAACAAAACAAGAAACGTTCAAAAGCTGAGAATACCATCCTCAGTGTTTATATATTCATTAGCATTATATTCGGTCGTGTTCACCACATTTATCCTTATACCAACCACTCATGTGCCCCCCTCCCTCCCTCCCTCCCCACCCCTCGGTTGATATCCCTTCTCTTGTTTGAGGGTTGTCTCCAACAGACCCTGACCCCCAAAGGCCTGAACGCATCAAGAGGTTGGAAAAATACAGGCTAGCCTCTGTAAAGATAGCAAGGAACAATCAACAATAAATCCACTCACCTATGAACCACACACTTCCCCATCACTTGATTCAATTTGCCGTTCCCCTAATGGTTCCCATAAGAGTCACCCTAAATTATCAGATTCCAACAATAACAGCCTTTGTGTCACCATTTATCACCCTCCACTTTCACCCCAACTGGTTCCATCTATCTTTTTTTTCCCCTTTCTTTGTCTGCTTGCTTCCACCTATCACCAAGCTGCCCATCTCCCAGTTCCAACCCTGCCCTCATACCTGGCACCAGCCTCCTGTCACCTCTCACCCCTCCCATCACCTACTGGCCACCAAAGATCCTATAGCGGAGGATGTATTATATACATCTATATCATAGTCATGTATGTGTGTTCTTTCCAGCACAATCTAATCAGGTATGCAAAAACATTTAAAAAGAAAATTACCAGAATCAAAATTTATAAACATTTTATTCTTCAACAAGAATTAACAGTATTATGAATCTAACCCTATATCACAAACACACACAAACTGTTCTCCCGCAACGTTGATTACATTGCGGGTCGGGTAGCTTCTGGTTACTATAAAATCAACTCAAACACAGCTTATGATCCATTAAAAAGAAATGATTTAAAAAATAAAATTACCAGAGTCAAATTTTATTCTTTAACAAGGAGTCACAGAATTATGAACTAACAGAATTATGTATCTAGCCCTATATCACACACACAAACTGTCCCCCCCGCAACGTTGATTACACTGCGAGTCGGGTCGGGTAGGTTCTGGTTACTGAAATGGACGAAAAAAATGCCCATGTTTCTCTCCGTTGCGTACTACACGTCAGCCCATTGCATTTCGCAGGAGTGGCCTATCTTTGCTGGCCAGTGGGCGGCTCAGTGGCGCAGTAGTAAAGTTGTTCTCGTATGGTGCCAGATACCTGGGGTCAATCCTGACTACGGGTGCTGTCTCTACGGAGTTTGTATGTTGTCCCTGTGATTGCATGCTCCGGTTTCCTCCCACACTCCAAAGACATACAGGTTCTAAAGTTAATTGTAACCGGTAAAGTTGTAAAAACTGTCCCTAGGGTGTAGGATAGTGCCAGTAATTGGTAGTCGGTGCGGACTCAGTGGAACGAAGGGCCTGTTTCTGTGCTGCACCTCTAAAGTTTAAAGTGAAGTCTACCCCTCACCCTCTCCACAAGAGTCAAGAGAGAGTCAAGAGTGTTTTATTGTCATATGTCCCAGAGAGGACAATGGGATTCTTACTTCTATATGCTGACTATCTTTCCTTTCCATTCTCAGTCCTGATGTAGAGTCTCAACCCAAAATGTTGACAATTCTCTCCCCCCACCAAACAGATGCAGCTCAATCCACTGAATTCCTCCAGTACATATTTTGTTGCTTTTGATTCCAGCATCAGCAGTCTCTTGTGTCTCCAACAATTAACTACTGATGGATCACATATCAATTATAGTCAATTCACTTTAATCCGACACAATCTATTATACCTTGCGCATGTCAGGTTATCAAATTTACTGCATAGATCATCAACAATGTCTAGTGGTACTGTTTTTTGGATGCAAAAGTGGGATAGCATAGAACCAGTGTGAACAGGTAACCGATGATCGGCGTAGACACGGTGGGCCGAAAGGCCTGTTTGCACACTGTATCTCTAAACTAAACTAAACTAGCCTGCACAAATAGCAATCCAGTCTGCTGAGGCCAGTGCAGATATTTATTGACAGGTGGAGCTCTCGGATAACGTCTGGAGGCGTCCACGAGTTGAGATCATGATACATTACTTGATTTCATTTGGCAAAACAAAATGCTTGGCCTCTTTTGAGGCCAGGATTATGGATTCAAATCCAAATGACACAATCTCACAGCAATGCTGTCAAAGGCCCTTTTCTAAATCATCTTGATAAATAAATTTCATTAAATGGGAAATGCATTAAACAGCGTACTATTTTGTTTTAAGGAAAGCATTCAATATTATCCATCACACTACTGCGCAGCCAGCTGAAGTCTTCAATAAATCCTTTGCTGCATCGGTTTCATGTTATGCCATTTAACAAGCCTGTACTTTGCTTTAATAGTTATCCCCCTGGATACATGAACAAGATCTGATGCATTCCCCATATCTCATCAACCATGTCTCCCACACAATGTCAGTTATGGCTTTTAATGGACTTTTACACTGCTACACTTAAGTATGGGTTGCAGTTACTGATATATAAGCTATTGTTGCATCAATGTAAATCTGAAATAGGATGACTGTTATACTCATACAACACACTACACAACTTTAAGATATCCAAGTGAAATTCTTGGCCAAAGAGGAATGCAATAATCAATCCTAATGTGTCCTGATGTAGAGTCTTTGACCCAAAATGTTAAATGACTATTTTGTTGATGCTGCCTCACTCACTGAGTGTTTCCAACATTTTATTTGCTTCTATAATCATTGCTGAAACGTAGGAAGTGAACCTTATCCCACGTAAAAAAAGCATGTTATTCAGAGCTAAATAACCTGCTCTGGTGATATTGCTAGTGGAACAAATATTAGTCAGACCATGACTCCCCAACACAATTCTATACACTGCTTCAACAAGTCCACAGCAGATGGCATCTCCCTGCCCCTACACGCATCCCTGGAAAGCAAGGATACCTGTGGCAACGTACTGTTCATTGACTTCATCTCAGTCCCTTACGACACGCCCCTGTACACTCACGAATTGTGGCCTAATTCTGCTTACAAGTTCCACAGCAACAGGTTCGGGGCAGTGACTATCCTTCAACTATCGTGATCTTGAACAAAACCCTAATCCTAACCTTGACACGGGAACACTTTGGACCACTTTGTGCTCTAATGTGAACTTGTTCTAAATTGTCTTTTCCACCAATGTCACATTTGCAGTTATTTTTGCAGTTATCACTAGCAGAATTTTATGTGATTTATATTTAATTTATGTTTTTTTAAAGCTGAGTCTATGAGTCTACGATGCTGCTGCAAGATTTTGATCATATCTGTACCACAGTGTACTTGTGCATACAGCAATAAACCTGACATGAGGTTTGCATAGGACACCACTGGAGTAGGCCAGGTGGAGTGCAGAAGAGTGCTTAGTAACACGGTGTCAGGATAATGCCACCTGTCCCTCAATGTCAGCAAAACAAAGGAGCTTGTCAAAAAAGCTGGAGTAATTCAGCTGGGTAGGCAGCATCTCAGAAGAAGGGGTTCGACTCGAAACATCACCTATTCCTTCGCTCCAGAGATGCTGCCTGTCCTGCTGAGTTACTCCAGCTTTTTGTGTCTATCTTCAGTTTAAACCAGTTTCTGCAGTTCCTTCCTGTACTGTATACAATGTGGAGATGGACTGGGGTTTCAGAAGCCTAGGTGTAGGGATCACCTACATTTAGTCCTGGTCCATCCCCATTGATGCTGTGGCCATGAAAGCACAACAATGTCTCTCATTCCTCAGAAGACAAAGGAAATTCAGCACATCTCCAATTGCTCTTAGCAATTTCTACACATGCACCACAGAAACCTAATCAGGATGCATGAGGATAGACACAAAATGCTGGAGTAACTCAGGAGGTGAGGCAGCATCTATGGAGAGGAATGGGCAACGTTTCGGGTCGAGACCCTTCTTCAGACGTTTTCACCCGAAACATCACCTATTCCTTCTCTCCAGAGATGCTGCCTCACTTGCTGAGTTACTCCAGCATTTTGTGTCTACCTTCAATTTTACCCGCATCTGCAGTTCTTTCTTATACATAATCAAGATGCATCACAGCTTGGTTTAGCAGCTGCTTTGTCCAAGATTGCAAGAAATTGCAGAGTTGTGTATGGGGCTGATACCTAATGCAAACCAGTCTACCCCCATCATCAACTCTATCTACATTTCACATCACCTCGGGAGACTAGCCAGCCTAATCAAGGATCACTCACATTAAAGTCATTCCCTTTTCTCCCCTCCCATGCTTAGCAGAAATTACAAAAGCACATACCACCAGCTGTAGGGCATTTTTCCTGCCGTTATCAGACTGCTGAACGGACCGCTAATGATAACATACATAAGGTAAGTCATCACAATTCCCCCGCCTCCTTCTCTCCCTCCCCTCCAATTTGCCTTGTTGCAGACCTGGAGCTTTTTCTTACTGCACTTTCTCTGTAGCTGGAACACTATATTCTGCACTCTGTTGTCCTCATGTATGGTTTTCATTGTGCTCATGTATGGATGTTTTTTTGAAAACAACGAACTGCAGATGTTGGTTTCCAAAAAGAGACAGAAAGTGCTGGAGTAACTCAGCAGGTTAGGCAGCATCTCTGGAGAATATGGATAGGTGATGTTTCAAGTCAGTCTGAAGAAAGGTTCAACTTGAAATGTCACATTCATGTTCTCCAGAGATGCTGCTTGACCCGCTGTGTTACTCTAGCACTCTGCCTATGAATGTTTTTTTGTAAAATAAAGTTTTCCAGAGTATCAATATCATTCCATCTTTTACATCTACCTTAGAGGTCATTTGAGACTTTACATATCTCCCAAAGTCACTTTTCCCTTCTATAATATTTCATCAGAACTGCACAAAAAAAACAAAACCTAAAATATATTTATCCACCATTTATTTTCTCTCCAGAAGTATCTGGACAGAGATCCAGAGGAGTCATTGAGTCATACAGCATTAAATCAGGCCAAAGATAGACACAATGTGCTGAAGTAACTCAGCATGTCAGTCAGGCAGTAAAAGGATGTGTGACATTTCGGGTCTGGACCCTTCTTCAGACTTAAGATGCTGGAATTTGGATCCCATTTACTGGCCAAGTCATCAGATGGCGCGGTGGGATGTGGGACTGGGGGGGGTTGTTGCTGTTCTTAACTGACCAAACACGGATCTGGGAGGGGGGGGCTGCACCCCCCCAACCAATCACAAGTCGGGGACCACTGCCGCTGACCAATAAAGTGTCGGGGAGCTACTTTTACACACCAATCACAGAGCGGGAAACTGTTCCAACCAACCAAAGGCGGCTTGGTGTCGTATCCGCCCACCAATCAGGTGTTGGGGTGCAGCACTCACCCACCAATGAGATATCAGGGGTGCAGCCTTCGCTGACCAACCGGGGATTTGGGGGGCAGCTCCTGTCCAGCAATGAGGGATAGGGGTCACTTCCCACATCCCAATCAGGTATCGGGGTGTAGCCCCGGCAGCCAATGAAGGATCCGGGTGCAGCCCTCGCTGCCCAATAAGGTATGATGGGGGGGGGATCAATGTCTGCTGTGGCAGACACAAACTGATTAATGAAGGGCCAGGGAGGGGAGGGGGAGGGAGGGTGCCCACGGGGGCCGGGTACAGGCCGAGCGCTCCCACGCGTCTTCCCACCGCAGGACCCGGCCAAACTCAACCCAGGCACGGCACGGCCTACCCGAGCCCAGCCCCGCCCCAACCCAGGCCGGCCCGGCTAAACCTAACCTAACCAAGCCCCAGCCCAACCCGCCCCGCCCCGCCGGGCCCAGTCCCAGTGCCAGCCAGGCCCGACCCGACCAAAGCCCAGTCCCGGCCGCGCCCAGCAGAAGCCCAGCCACCCCGGCCCCGCCGCCCCGTCCCCCCCACCGTCGCCGCCGCCGCCGGGCGCTGCATTTACCTCGGTGAGGAAGACCTTGAAGGCCTCCTCGCCGATGCGGTCCGTGCCGGGCGAGGAGCCGCCCGTCGCCGCGCCGCTTTGCGCCGCCATCTTGCCTCCCTGCGCCACGTGACCCGCCCCTGGCGACCCCTGACCCCGCGGGGGGGCGGGGCTCGGGCCCTTCGGCCCACACTGTCGCTGCCAGCTCCAGGGGCAAGTCACATTTATTTATATAGCACATTAAAAAAAACACAACTCTGGTTGACCAAAGTGCTTTACATTTGTTATAAGAGTAGTATACACAAGCAGGCAGTAATATACCAGGGGCCACAGTCTTAGAATAAAGGTGGGGTCATTTAAGACTGAGGTGAGAAAAAACGTTTTCACCCAGAGAGTTGTGAATTTATGGAATTCCCTGCCACAGAGGGCAGTGGAGGCCAAGTCACTGGATGGATTTAAGAGAGAGTTGGATAGAGCTCTAGGGGCTAGTGGAGTCAAGGGATATGGGGAGAAGGCAGGCACGGGTTATTGATAGGGGACGATCGCAATGAATGGCGGTGCTGGCTCGAAGGGCCGAATGGCCTCCTCCTGCATCTATTTTCTATGTCTATGTTTCAGGCTACATACATATATACAAATAGCCCTCACTCAGAGGACGTCAGGGAAGGCTTGGGAGAGCAGATACGTTTTTAGACTAGACTTAAAGGAGTCGATGGAGGGGGCAGTTCTAATGGGGAGAGGGATGCTGTTCCACAGTCTAGGAGCTGCGGCCGCAAAGGCGCGGTCGCCCCTGAGCTTATGCCTAGACCGCGGGACATTCAGCAACCCCAAGTCGGCCGATCTGAGGGACCTGGAGGTGGTGTAGTGGGTGAGAAGACTTTTAATGTAGATGGGTGCAAGTCAACTCAAGTTTATTCGTCACATACACATACGTGCAGTACACAATATGCAGTGAAATGAAAAGTGGCAATGCTCGCGGACTTTGTGCAAAAAAACAACAAACAAACTACAAGCAGAATCGAACAGAATCACATGTTATTTTACATATTAAATATTGTGGGCGGTATTGTGGTACAGTAAAGTTAATCCCTGGTAAAATAGGAGTTTTAATGGCCTCTGGGAAGAAACTCCTTCTCAACCTTCTCAAGAATCAAGTAAGTAAGTAGTAAGTACATTTTATTTATATAGCACGTTTAAATCAACTCGCGTTGAAACCAAAGTGCTTTACATAAAGGACAAAGGACATTTATTGTCACATACACCAATTGGTGTAGTGAAATTTGTCTTGCCATGCAGCACATAGATAAAGATAAGACATAACATTAAAGAATTTAACATAAAACATAAAAAACATCCCCCCACAATGGTTCCCATTATGAGGGAAGGCACAAAGTCCAGACCCCATCCCCAGTTCACCCATAGTCGGGCCTATTGAGGCTTCCACAGTCGTCGCTATCGGGGCCGATGTTCCAGGCCCTTCTTCGCCGGGTGATGGTGCTCGGGCGACGGGAGAACCCTCTCAGCGGCTCGGGGTGCCTGTAATGGCCGCTTCCTTGCTGGAGACCGCAGCTTCCGATGTCAACAGGCCACGCTGGATGGAGCTCCACAACTGGTGATCTCGCCGAGAGATCCCAGGCTCCTGATGTTAAAGTTCAGCGCCGCCGCCCCACAGTCCCGCAGCTCCACGATGTTCTCCTGTGGTCTTCAGCTCCAGCGCGGCGACCCAGGCAAGGCATCGCCCGTTCTGCTCCACGATGGCGCTCCAGCGCTGCGCCGCTGCCGAAGCCGTGGTTCTGGGCGGTCCCCCGAGGAAATGCCGCTCCAGGCCTGCTGGTAGGCCGCAGGGACGGGTCGACGGTGCAGCCCGGAGAAAAGCAGCCTCTCCGACCAGGTAGGGACCCTAGAAAGCAGTTTCCCCCTTCCCCTCCCCCACCCCCACATAAAAAAGGCTAGGACATCAAAAAACAGAAAAATTCAACTAACTAAAAATTTAAATAAGAGAGAATAAACGGACAGCTGCAGGCTGGGCAGCCATACCCGTACAGGACGGCGCCCTCGAAAGAAATAATAAAATAAATAATAAAGTTTCCATACATCCATAGAAAAATTCAAAATAAGAAAAATGACACAGCACATTATAGAATTCAACATGAACGTCCCCCCACAGCAGAATCAAAATTTTCCACTGTGGGGAAAGGCATCAAAAAGTTAATTCCTCTTCCTCTGTGAAACACCCGAGGTTGGGGCCTATTTGTGGCCACCACCACAAGTCAACTGTTCTACTGCCATATGCCACAATATATTGTGAGATATGCAATGTGCTCACAATCACAACTCAAAGACTAAATCTTGGAAGCAAGAGATTCTTTATTTTCGAGTCTGCAGAATCGGGTGCCTCTCCAAGTTGAGACACACCGAAGTCAGAAGAGTCATCCCCCTTTATACACACAATTCTACATCCAACCTCCCCTCCTTGGACCCGCTCCAATCAGACACTGAGATGGACAACCTGTAGGTTCCCCCCAGTACCTCCCACATCATACATTGCATGTTCATGGTAATGAGCAGTTTCTTGACCAGGGGTGTGTTGTAATATTCATTTATTTTATTAAGCATGCTCAGTTGTTCATGACCTATCCTAGTTTTACTCACCTCCAAGTGAACTCTCTCAGTTCTCCTATATCAGCACTAAAGCTAAGCTATAGTGACAAGGGTCCCATCTATCACCCCATTCTACTGATAGGGAGCTATCTACATCACTCCCTTCTACCGCTATACAATGCTATCACTTCTTACTCAAGGATGGGTCTGGTAACTTTTATACACGGCTGTGTCAGAACCCTCTCCCTGGCCCCTATTGGTTTGAATCATCTTTAAAGCCCCTTACAATAGTGGGGTTTAATCACTTTATCCCTCACAATCCTCCCTTTTACTTTTGCTACGCATCTATTGATTAAACCTCAATTTCAAGCTCCTTCAGTTCAAATTGACGTAACATTGTCCTAATCTCCTTTTCCTGTGGATCCTGGACCTTCCCTGGTCGCATTATCATTATTTTCTGTATTTCCCCTTTCTCTCCCACAGTCATGACAACAGCCTGCATCTGACTTATACTCCTTGTAATAAGTTCCCTAAAACAAGGGATGCAACAGGGGATAAAGATCAGTCCAGCCCCTGCACATAGAAACACAAGTCCCACCGTTCTCCACCATGTTCCTCCGAGGATGGAATCCCACCATCGGGTTCCCATAATCGAATTCCACTTCTGTATTGGAACATGTGCCAACTTACGGATTCCTTCTGATATGTCCATCACTGCCTGTCCATTGTCATCGATGTTTAAACAGCAATTAGAGAGGTTGAATTTCCCGCATACCCCTCCTTCTTCTGCCAGGAAGTAATCTAGGGCCAACCGGTTCTGGTATATTGCTGCTCTCATCTGTGTCTGCTGCTTTGCCAGCATCTCCAGTGCCCCCCCCCCAGTTTGGTTGGTAATTACCTCCAGTACTGCCTGAAGTCTTATGATCCGGTTTAACATGTATACCGGGGTTCGGTAACCCCAGGATCCATCCTGTGCCCAAGTGGCTGGTCCATAGTATGAGATGATTCTTGCAGGTGGCCATTCATCATCTTCCCATTCTCCAATGTCTATTTTCCTCTTCTTCCGATATAGGTCGTCAAATACAGGTGTTCCTAGCGACCACCCTTCTTCGGTGTTTAACAGGAAAAATCCCGGTTGTACCAGTCCAATAAAGCAAGTCCCGCTCCAATTTGTCGGTAACACCGAGTATGCCTTGTATCCGCATATCCATAACAGTCCTTCAGGGGCCGGTCCACTAGAGGTAACCTTGTTCCATATGTCTCGCAACACCGGGATTCCTTGATAAGGGTTGTTCCCGGGGCAGTTCTATAGTCCAGTCGATTCCATTCCAATGGTCTTCATCCAGATAGTGCAGTTTCTCCCGTCTTTCTTAGTTGGATACCATTTAGGCTCCTCTGGCCACCACACTCGGGACTGATTTGGCCACTGGGTGACGATGCGCTGGCAGGGGCTGCTGCCTACTAGCACGGCATCCTTTGCCCAGGGCCTAGCGATACACTCAGTCCCAACCGGAGCGTCTGTCAGGACCCATGCCTGGGGATCTCGGTCTTGTCCAACTGTCAGGTTCCACTCCATCAGGTCCCATACTTCAACAATGGATCCTCTCCACGGCCAACGTGAGCTCATCAATGGTCCGCCACAGGCCCAACAGTTAGTCACATTCAGGATTCCAGCTATCCGGAGGGCCAAGTCCACAAACAGGTTTTTTCCTCCTTCAGGGATCTCGATCTGCTTCTTTATTTCTTTGTACAGTGTCTGGTGCAATTGGGGCTGAGTAGGTGGGGGAGGGGGAGGCTTGGTGACTATTACTTCCGTGAACTCTGTTATTACTTCCTCCTTTATTTTATCTAATGTCTATCTTAAGGCCTGGAAAGGGAAACCTAACCGTCCTGTCCTGGTTATACAAACCCATCTCTCCCCCTTTGGGCAGGTAACGTACCCAAACCTCCCTACATATCCCCTATTCCCTACCATAAAATACTTCTTTCCCCCCTCTTCACAAATTGTTCTAGTCCTCAGGTTATAGCAAGCATCGTTCACATGGGGATGATAGGTAAATAGAAACATAGAAACATAGAAATTAGGTGCAGGAGCAGGCCATTCGGCCCTTTGAGCCTGCACCGCCATTCAATATGATCATGGCTGATCATCCAACTCAGTATCCTGTACCTGCCTTCTCTCCATACCTCCTGATCCCTTCAGCCACAAGGGCCACATCCAACTCCTCTTAAATATGGCCAACGAACTGGCCTCAACTACCTTCTGTGGCAGAGAATTCCACAGATTCACCACTCTGTATGTGAAAAATGATCTGGTTGTCCGCCCTCTGTATCTGATAGGATGATAACATTTATCAAAATTATTAATACTTTTTACCATAATTACATGCAGAGCAGACAATACCATGACTGCTCCTTTCATACTGTCAGTTATGCATTCAATTTTTTTTTAAAGTTATTGTTAGGGGCTTATTTCCTGGCTTCACCATCCACTGTTCCTCCTTATCAGGAGCGGGTGGATCAACGGGTCCTTTAACCCGGATTGCGTGGGTCCACCCTTTTTCTTTTGTTCGTACTGCTGTCTCTGTTGTCAGTAATACTAGGTATGGGCCGGTCCACCTGGGCTGGAGTTTCTCCTCCTTCCAATTCTTGACCAGTACCCAGTCGCCGGCCTTTACAGCATGTATTGGAGTGGTGGGCTTTGAGCCAATAGTCCTTTAGCTTTTAATTCTGTAAGGGAACAAGATACTGCCAGTAAATAGTTCCTTAAGAATACATCACTGCCCTCTATGGTGGGTATTCCTTCTATCTTTCCCAAATAAGGTAACCCATACAACATTTCATAGGGGGACACTGCTAACTTTGCATGGGGTCTCCGTTGCTTTTCTCAAAGCCTTTCTGTTTCCCTACTGCTCCAAACATGTGCCAGACTCTATGTACATATGCTGCTCTTAAAGCCTTAATTTCTTACTTCTTAGATAGTTTATCCTCCTTTGCAAATTTATTCACCTTCCTTTTAAAATCTTCCACTGACTTCTCGATTCTCATATTTTACCACCACCCCTTCTACCTCGGGGGGCAGTCATCACTTTCCCCCCCTACCCCCGGGATTCTGACTTGTTTTTCACCCAATCCAATTTCTTCTGGTACCTTAGTTCCACTTGATCTCTCCACTCCCGAATTACCATAAATACCATATCCTCTCCCTGGGGTCCTAATTTCAAGTTTACCAGAGGTTCCATACACCCCAGGGAGCAGGACCCCCGACTTCCCTATTCTTCCTCCATGAGTGTGTACGACTGCACCTCCCGTCGTAGCTTGGGACATTCCCTCCTGGAATGACCCTCCTCGTTACAATAGTAACACCGGGGTGGCCCCGTGTACCATCCTTCTGATCCTTGTTCCTTGTTTTCCCGGGGACCCCAACTTTGGTCCCTCCATTCACCGCTTCCTCGTCCTCTGTCTCTGCCACTTCCCCTTACCCGGTCTCCATGAGCACCCGGCCTTCTATCACCTTCGATTCCCCTCTTCTTTACCCCTTGCTGTACTGCCTGCAACATCATTTTTGCCTTTCCCTTCTGTTTTTCTTCATCCCGTCTTACATATACTTTCTGAGCCTCTGTTAACAATTGATTTAATGGTTTGTCATTCCAATCCTCCAATTTTTCCAGTTTCTTTCTAATATCTGGCCATGACTTGGTTACAAAATTAACCTTTAGTAACTGCTGACCTGCGTCTGAATCAGGGTCTATCCCCGAATACTGCTGGATGTTCTTCCTCAACCTTTGTAAGAACACTGTTGGAGGTTCGTCTTTGTTCTGCTGATTTTCAAAAGCCCGTTCGAAATTCTGTCCCTTGGGAACGGCTTCTCTAATTCTCTTGATTATTATCTCCCTGAGATCTCTCATGCTTTTCCTTCCTTCTTCTGTTTGGTTACTCCAATCTGGCGCAGTAATGGGATATTTCACTGCTCCCGCATCTGCTGCTCCCGCTGGAGCCTGCAACCCCTTATCCCAGATTTTTATTCCTGCCTGTCTGACCATCTGTCTTTCTTCTGGAGTAAATAAACTTCCCATTATTGACATCATTGTCTGCCAACTCCTTTTTTTTTCTCCCCTGGGCCCCATTAAGTTATTACCCTTCTCCAACCAGAATGTTTATCTAAACAAACCATAAAAGTTGCTTGTTGTTCAGCAATTAAGTTATTTCTAATTTTGTTCAAACCATTCTCCCTACAATTCCCAAATTCCAATTCCTAGTTTAAATACATACGACTAACAATTTTCCAAATTAACTTTACTGAAAAGAAATCAACAAAGCCAAGCAACCTACATTTTCCAACTTTCCCCTTTTAAGTTGCGATGATACAAAGCGTCGTCCGTTACCTTACAGCTGTTCGTAACCTCCCCCATTGCTTACAATTTCTTAAAGGAACACACACACCTACCCTGCAGCATGTGGCCTACAGCAAACAAACCTATCACATATACAAACTTCCTCATTCATACAAAACCGGTTTTTACACACACATCACATTAGTTCTATTCTTACTTCAATGAGATTGTGTGAAACAACTCAATATTTCTTTCATAGAAACATAGAAATTAGGTGCAGGAGTAGGCCATTCGGCCCTTCGAGCCTGCACCGCCATTCAATATGATCATGGCTGATCATCCAACTCAGTATCCTGTACCTGCCTTCTCTGTACTCCCTCTACGGCAAGAATGTCTTTCCTCAGATTAGGAGACCAAAACTGTATGCAATACTCCAGGTGTGGCCTCACCAAGACCCTGTACAACTGCAGTAGAACCTCCCTGCTCTTGTACTCAAATCCTTTTGCTATGAATGCCAACATACCATTCGCTTTCTTCACAGCCTGCTGCACCTGCATGCCTACTTTCAATGACTGGTGTACCATGACACCCAGGTCTTTCATGTGCTTCTCCTTTCTTTTACCCCCGGGGCTTCCTTCTCCCCAAGATTGCCACATTCGCCCCAATGGACTATCAGGCAGAATGTGCGGCTCTTCACCAGTGTGAGCCTTGTCCTGTTTCCCCCCAGACTCTTACTTTTCCCGTTCCGGTTATTTTTATCTTATCGGACTATTCCCGTCCGACAGACCCCGGTCACCCAGGCAATACTTAATAGTCAGTTTTCTTACCTGGGTCTTGTACACAAGAATCGCTCGACCGTCCCTTATTTATTTACCTTACACTCCCTCTTGCTTCCTGAGTCTGTTGCCCGAATTTCACTCGCTCAAACCGCTGATGGCAAGCAAGGAGATCAGAGACTGCTGAAATCAGCAGGGTGCACCTTCCCTTCCTTCTTTGCCTCCACCGAGCAGCCGGAGTGGCGATCCCGGACGAGCCACCAGTTTGTGAGATATGCAATGTGCTCACAATCACAACTCAAAGACTAAATCTTGGAAGCAAGAGATTCTTTATTTTCGAGTCTGCAGAATCGGGTGCCTCTCCAAGTTGAGACACACCGAAGTCAGAAGAGTCATCCCCCTTTATACACACAATTCTACATCCAACCTCCCCTCCTTGGACCCGCTCCAATCAGACACTGAGGTGGACAACCTGCAGGTACTTCCCCCAGTACCTCCCACATCATACATCGCATGTTCATGGTAATGAGCAGTTTCTTGACCAGGGGTGTGTTGTAATATTCATTTATTTTATTAAGCATGCTCAGTTGTTCATGACCTATCCTAGTTTTACTCACCTCCAAATGAACTGTCTCAGTCCTCCTATATCAGCACTAAAGCTAAGCTATAGTGACAAGGGTCCCATCTATCAACCCATTCTACTGATAGGGAGCTATCTACATCACTCCCTTCTACCGCTATACAATGCTATCACTTCTTACTCAAGGATGGGTCTGGTAACTTTTATACACGGCTGTGTCAGAACCCTCTCCCTGGCCCCTATCGGTTTGAATCCTCTTTAAAGCCCCTTACAATAGTGGGGTTTAATCACTTTATCCCTCACAATATGAACAATGACAGTCTTACTTGCTGCAGCACAACAGGATATGTAATCATAATAAATAATATAACAAAATGTAATCATAATAAATAATATAATAAGGATTCAGAAAAAAAAACAATAATAGTGCAATAATAATAATAATAATAATAATAATAATAATAATAGTCTATTGTAGTTCATAGCTTATGAGGTTGTTGTGTTTAATAGCCTGATGGCTGTGGGGAAGAAGCTGTTCCTGAACCTGGACGTTACAGTTCTCAGGCTCCGGTGCCTTCTTCCCGATGGCAATGGTGAAATGAGTGTGTGGCCAGGATGGTGTGGGTCTTTGATGATGTTGGCTGCCTTTTTGAGGAAAAAGGCAGCCAACGTATGGGGCACAAATCACGTTTTCGCAACGTAAAATTAGATTAAAGCCATCCCAAGAAGCAAGATTATATGTAAAATATACGACTTACCCTTTGTTTTGTCCCGCTCTTGCGATCCATCACGTGACTTTTTGGCTCCAGACTCTTATTCAAACCAGGAGTCAGGGGAGAGGGAGACTGGTATTGCTACACATACTGATCTTTCACCTAAGATAGACGCAAGAAGCTGGAGTTACTCAGCGGGTCAGTCAGCATCTCTGGAGAGAAGGAATGGGTGACGTTTCAGGCCAAGACCCTTCTACAGACAAAAAAAGTAGCAATGAAGAAGGATCTCGACCTGAAACATCACCCATTTCGTAGGGATGTTACAAAACTTACCTTCAGCGGAGCTGTAGTTCTGCCACTGGCCGTGTGCATGACTTTGGTGCATTTGAGGGGGGGGCGGGATTAAATTCCAGTTTTCCACTGCCTGTCGGTGGCGGATTTCCTCGGGCTGCTAGCTGCAGAAGAATAATTGATCGAACTTCCGTTCCTTTTTTTTTTAAATCGCGAGACAATTTAATAATTAGATTAAAATAAAATGCGACTTCGAACGCAAGAACGGGACAAAACAAAGGGTAAGTCGCATATTTTACATATAATCTTGCTTCTTGGGATGGCTTTAATCTAATTTTATGTTGTGAAACGTGATTTGGGCCCCATACGAACCAGCAGTGTTTTTCCTGCCGATATGGAGTTCAAATTCACCGCAAATGCAACGTTCCAATCGATCCGTTCCAGAAAAAAACACTCGCAAGATGATTTAAATGCTTTTTTTTTGGACAATCATGTCATAAGAGCATTTAAATCGTCTATATTTTGTGTTGTTGTCTATCTATAGTCAATATTTTATACTAAATATCAGTTTTAGTCCCATGTATTGTGCAAAAAAAAAAAAATTATTATATTGAGTGAATGTTTCTGCATTAATTTATGGGAATTAAACTTTAAATTCCTTCCATCTGGCATATAAATTCATGACAGTGAGATTTAAAAATCATGTTATATTGTGAATTCTTGTGTGAATGGGATTAGTTTGTTATTTGGATACTTAGGCTATTTTAAAAATATATCCTTTTCTTAAGAAATGGAATCTACATGACATTCTTAATGGGAAAGTAGTGGGCGGAAAGACATGTCATGCGTGGTTTGAAGAGCAAAAACTTGTAGTTTACCATGCCAAAATAGAAAAGTTGAGGAAAAACAAGGTGTACAGAGTTGCTTATTGGTTATACTCTGAGGGGTATGGTGATGCTACTGATTATGATATGCCAATGTACCAGCTAGCAACTGATCTTCTCCATAAAGACCTGGTCTATTGCTAGAAATTGTAATTTATTTACCTATCCGTTACGGACTTACAGCATATAATACAATAATATTAAAGTTCTGATCTTGAGAATATCACATTTTTGAATTTTCAAGGCAGTCTGGGTGTTTATTACTATATCCATCACAACGGTCAAATTTGTAATTGACTACAATTAGGTAATTAACTAATTATATGCTTTAATTTCAGGTCATCCAAGAAAGATGTTTTATATTTGTTTCACAATGCTTCATCTATAATAACTGAAAATTTCATTCAGTTCTCTTAATTTTTAAGAAAGTTATGGGCTTTTGACTGTCCTCGATCACAACTTTTGTGTTAAGTCAATGGAAAAGCAATAGGGAACAAGATGCTAATTTCCGAGTATGCAAATAGCCATAACCTTTTTAATACTGTAGATATGAAAGTGAATTAGGTGTCAACTTAAACTTCTTGTTATGCTTTATCTGATGGGATAAATTGCAATCTTGATTTTTTAAATCTAAAATTTTGCAACATTACTACATTTCATCTCTCCACAGATTTTGTCTCTCCACAATGGTGGCCGATTAGGAAAAGTGGAGATGCAACGAGACCTGGGTGTGATGGTACACCAGTCATTGAAAGTAGGCATGCAGGTGCAGCAGGCTGTGAAGAAAGCGAATGGTATGTTGGCATTCTTGCAAAAGGATTTGAGTACAAGAGCAGGGAGGTTCTACTGCAGTTGTACAGGGTCTTGGTGAGACCACATGTGGAGTATTGCGTACAGTTTTGGTCTTCTAATCTGAGGAAAGACATTCTTCCCATAGAGGGAGTACAGAGAAGGTTCACCAGACTGATTCCTGGGATGGCAGGACTTCCATATGAAGAAAGACTGGATGGACTCGGCTTGTACTCGCTGGAATTTAGGAGATTGAGGGGGGATCTTATAGAGACTTAGAAAATTCTTAAGGGGTTGGACAGGCTAGATGCAGGAAGAATGTTCCCGATGTTGGGGAACTCCAGAACAAGGGGTCACAGTTTAAGGATAAGGGGAAGTCTTTTAGGACCGAGATGAGAGGATCATTTTTCACACTCTGTGGAACTCTCTGCCACAGAAGGTAGTTGAGGCCAGTTCATTGGCTATATTTAAGAGGGAGTTAGATGTGGCCCTTGTGGCTAAAGGGTTCAGTGGGTATGGAGAGAAGCAGGTGCAGGATACTGAGTTGGATGATCAGCCATGATCATATTGAATGGCGGTGCAGGCTCGAAGGGCCGAATGGCCTACTCCTGCACCTATTGTCTATGTTTCTATGATTCTATGCTACCTGTCCCGATGAGTCACTCCAGCATTTTGTGTCTATCTAATGTGTAAATTAGCATCTGCAAATTTTGTCTGCAGTTTCTTCGTACGCACACAACGTTTACATACTCTGTTGTGCTGCTGCAAGTAAGAATTTCATTGTTCTATCTATATGTAGGCGGGGCGGGGCCTGTGTAGGGGGGCGGGGCTGTGGACCTGTGGGGCGGGGCTGTGGAGGGGGCGGGGCCTGTGGACCTGTGGGGGGCGGGGCTGTGAAGGGGGCGGGGCCCGTGAACCTGTGGGGCGGGGCCTGTGGCGGGGGCGGGGGCGTGGACCTGTGGGGCGGGGCCTGTGGGGGGGTGGGGCCTGTGGGTCTGTGGGGGCGGGGCCCGTGAACCTGTGGGGCGGGGCCTGTGGCGGGGGCGGGGCCTGTGGCGGGGGCGGGGCCCGTGGACCTGTGAGGCGGGGCCCGTGGACCTGCGGGGCGGGGCCTGTGGAGGGGGCGGCACTCCCAGCACCACCCCCGTCACGTGTCGGTGTCGCTATCCGGTCGCGGCAAGGACACGGAGCGGCCATTGCGATGACCATGGCGCGGGCGGTGCGATCAGTGCGGGCGGCCCTTGCACCACACATCCGCCACTACGGGGACAGCAGCCAGGTCACCCGCGGCCTGGGGGGGGGAGACTGGGGGGGGACAGACGGGCCGGCGATGGAGGGGAGTTGGGGCGAGGAGGGGGAGAGGGGGTGGAGGGAGGGAGAGGGGGAGACAGACACCGGCCTGTGGAGGGTGTGTGGAGGGGGATGGGATACAGTGGATGGTGGGGGGCAGGTGAGTGCAGGTGAAGGGGGAGAGGAGGCTTTGGGGGTGGAGAGGGAAGAGGAGGAGGAGGAGGAGGAGGAGTGGGCTGAATGGGTGAGAATGAGAGTGGAGGGAAGGGGCCTGGAATACATTAAATAGGGGAAGAGTTCTGATGGGATGGTGGGAGACAGTTTGACAGATTAAAGAGAACGTTGGGCAGGGGTGAGGGGATCCTTTGCTCATGTTGTGTGTATGTCTCTAATACAGCCATTTTGTTACAGCTGGGAGAGCTGGGAAAGGGAGCTGGGAAGGGCGGTGGTGGTGGAGGATCCATCAGAGAGGCAGGCGGTGCGTTTGGCACCAGGCAAGCTGCTTTGGAAGAAAGATACTTCAAGTAAGTCTGATCATGTCTGAGCGCTGCCACCTATCATTGTCCCCTCTGACTCTGGGTGGACAAGGGGATGGGACTGGACTTTGTGCCTTCCCTCACAGTGGGAACCATTGTGGGGGGATGTTTTTATGTTTAATGTTAAATTCCTTTATAATGTTATGTTGTATTATTAATGTGCTGCAATGGCAACTCTATGTGACAATGAATTAACCTTTGACTTGCCATTAATATTCTGGGTAGTTGAGTATTTTATATTTAAAGCTTTTAATTCACCCAACTAAATCAGGAATTCTGGAATAGGAAAAGGAAATTCCCCGAAATGTATAACTAATTTATAACTACTTAAAAGTGCTTGTATTGAAGAATTAGTGTTTATCTTTGTCTTGTTTTGTACTACAATGTAATCTTGATGGTGTGAAGTGATTGGCTGTACAATAATAAAGCATTTTTGTTTGTACTTAATGATACTGATAACTAAGAGTAATATTGGTTTTCATTTATTTTTTCGAGAAAAGTAGGTATGTTGTTATTTCCATGTGATTATTATTTTCTCCCAAAGGATTTATGATTGTTTCAGGAACTACCTAATTCCTATAGTTCATAAGAACGAAAGGAAATAGTGATAGGCTAAATATCTGCTCAAGTCTGTTGTTACTTTATAGTTGAGTTGAATTGAATACATTTTATTAGCCAAGTATGTATACATATAAGGAATTTGCAAGTAATAACACGATATACAGTAAACAATTAAGACTAAAACATAATTTAAACATGTGAAGAATGAAATAAAATACCAGAGCAAAAGGAGGCTACAGACTTTTCATTGTTGAGAAGAGCTACTGCTCGTGGGAAAAAAAGCTGTGTTTATGTCTGGCTTTGACAGTCCGGATTCGCCTTGCAGAGGGAAGTGCTTCCAAGACTTTATGGCCAGGGTGAGTGGGGTCAGAGATGATCTTACCCACTCGCTTCTTGGCCCTTGCAGTGTACAGTTCGTCGATGGGGGGAAGGTTGCAGCCAACAACTTTCTCGGCTGATCGAACAATGCGCTGCGGCCTCCAGATGTCATGCTTGGGTGGCTGAGCCAAACCAGACCATGATGGAGAAGGTGAGGACAGACTCTATGATGGCAGTATATAACTGGACCATCATTGCCTGTGGCAGATTGTGTTTTCTCGGCTGCCAGAGGAAGTACATCCTCTATTGGGCCTTTTTGGCAGTGGAGTCGATGGTGGCCCCCATTTAAGGTCCCTGGAGATGATGGTTCCAAGGAACTTAAATGACTCCACAGATGTGACTGTGGTGTTGTTGGTGGTGAGTGGGGGGAGGGGAGGAAGTACGTGACTCTGTACTTCTGTTCTGTGTACTTGATCAGTTAAGCAGATTGACTTATTCCACAGGGGCCATTCGTGTTCTGCCCCAGCCCTGCATATTCATATGCCTAATAGCCTCTTAAATATCTCTGTTGTATCTGCCTCTATAGCCAATCTAAGACACTCTTAGCAGTACCCATCATCCCATTTAAACTTTTCCCCTCTTAACAACGCTAGGCCCTCCATTCTTTCACAATTCCTCACAAGGAAAAGATGGCAACATTGTTTCATCCAATCTTCAAGCTTTACTAGATAAGTGTTGAGGGCATTGGCCAATGAAAGAGGCTGACTTTGTGTAATTATAATTTGCAGGGAGAAGGAAAGGGATCAGATTGAAAACCTGCGGAAGCATCACCAGGAGGAGATTCATCACCATGAGAGGGAGATCCAGCGCTTGCAGGACGAGGTCAAACGCCGCAAGAGCCAGATCAAGAAACTGAGGCACAATGATGACTCGGACGACTAGGCCTCTCATTGTGTCGTGTGGCTACAGAAACTCAATAATGCACTGTCTATAATCATGTATGGAGGTACTGTATGCATATCAATAAAGATTCTATGACACCTTTTGCTTTGAGGGCTTGCCAGCTCTACAAACACCCTGGTTTATTGGTTTTGGTTCCATAAACATCAAGAGCTGTAATTACTGCAAATTAGATCATCTACTGGGTTAGACACTAACTGATATTTTGTATTTTTGATTTTTGCTTGACCAGGATTTACAAGATAACCAATGTAATTGTCCTGTAATCTAAGGTGTTTGTATACAAGCCTGTACAACAAGTAGACACAAGGAACTGCAGATGCTGGTTTACAAATAAAGCCACAAAGTGCTGATGTAATTCTGCGGGTCAGGTAGCATCTCTGGAGAACATGGTTGGGTGATGTTCTGACTGATTGTTGGGGATGGTAGTGTCCGCCTATCATTCGCCTGGCTTTCCAGATCTATTCCACATTCTTCCATCCACCTCCCACTACAATCAGTCTGAAGAAGGGTCTCGACCCAAAACGTCATCTGACTTCTCCAGAGATGCTGCCTAGCCTGCTGAGTTACTCCAGCACTTTGTGTCTTTTTTGATGAATCAGCAACTACAGTCCCTGTGTCTGCACTGCACCAAAGGTATACTAGTGTGTGATCTACATCATGAAACGCTGTTGAAAGGCTCTTTAATGAAATGGGTCTTTGCTTAATTAACATTTAAATAAAGTGGTGTTCTGGAGGAATGTGTTTATCAGACTATGGCTTTCGTGCCCTCTCTGACTGAAAGCAACTGATTTCATGGAATAGGCACAGCTGGTATAGGGAGCATGTTTAGTTTATTGTTTCGTGTACTGAGGTAGAGTGAAAAGCTACTGTGTGCTATCCAGTCAGTGGAATGACTACATGATTGCAGTCGAGCCTTCCATAGTGTACAGATGCATGATAAAGGGAATAACGTATCGTGCAAAATAAAGTCCAATTAAAGATGGTCTGCGGCTGCCACTGCCACTGCCACCTGTTCAAGGTACATGTGCCATGATTTCAACAAAGGGCAGCAGTTTTAACCAATGATGGTACATTTCCGAGCTGGAAAGGGTACAGAGAAGATTTGCGAGGATGTTGCCAGAACTAGAGGATCTGAGCTATAGGGAGAGGTTGAGCAGGCTAGGACTCTTCGAATGCAGATGGATAATGGTGATCTTACGGAGCTGTATAAAATCATGAGAGGAATAGATCGGGTAGATGCAGAGAGTCTCTTGCCCAGAGTAGGGGAATCGGGGACCAGAGGCATAGCTTTAAGGTGAAGTGGAAAGGATTTACTAGGAATCCGAGGGGTAACCTTTTCACACAAAAGGTGGTAGTGGGTGTATAGAATGTTCGGAAAAATCTAAATTCTGCTCGAGTATAAATTCCATCATTTCCTAATGGGGAGAAGGCAGGAGAATGGGGTTGAGAGCGAAAGATAGATCAGCCATGATTGAACGGTGGAGTGGATTACCAATGGGCTGAATGGCCTGATTCTGCACCTATGACTTATGACCATCTAATAATCTAATCTCCAACCTGCACAGATTCATCACCTGAGAGCGGCCACGGTGGCGCAACGGTAGAGTTGCTGCCTTACAGCGAATGCAGCGCCGGAGACCTGGGTTCGATCCCGACTACGGGCGCTGTCTGTACAGACTTTGTACGTTCTCCCTGTGATTTGCCTGGGTTTTCTCAGAGATCTTCGGTTTTTCCTCCCACTCTCCGAAGACGTACAGTTTTGTGGGTTAATTGGCTTGGTAAATGTAAAAAAAATGTCCTTATTGGGTGTGGGGTAGTGTTAATGTGTGGGGATCGCTGGTTGGTGCAGACTCTGGATGAAGGGCCTGTTTCCGCGCTGTATCTCTAAACTAAACTAAATGAATACACTTTGCAGTTTTGAATCTCCCCCTTATTTTGCAGTTATGACCCTTTGTAACTCTTGCACTAGTGGAAACATCTGAACATCTACTCAAGCCCCCTTACAATATTATTTGCCTTCTAACCTTCAAGGAAAACATGTCCAAATGTCCACCCTCTCTTGATAGGACAACCCTCTCAACCTCCATTTGGCCTTGTCATCTTCTCTGGACAATCTGTCAGCATTAGGTAAAGTGTAGAAGAAGGAACTGCAGATGCTGGTTTAAACCAACGAGACACAAAATGCTGGAGTAACTCAGTGGGACAGGCAGCATCTCTGAATAAAGGTCTCGACCTGAAATGTCACCCATTCCTTCCAGAGATGATGCTGCCTGTCCCGCTGATTTCCTCCAGCGTTTTGTGTCACTCTTAACTAAGCAAAGCGTTGGGACTCTACAGGAGATTCTGGAAGTGAACAAGGAAACTGAGTGTGGGAGTGCCTCTGCCAATGATACTTGGCACTTTACACTGGGCGATAGTTTTGCCACATCTGTGCCTGTGGCAGATTGTGTTTTCTCAGCTGCCGTAGGAAGTACATCCTCTGTTGGGCCACATCTTGTGACTGCACAAAGCGCTGGAGTAACTCAGCGGGTCAGGCAGCATCTCTGGAGATCGTGGCTAGATGACCCTTTAGTCAGGACCCTTCGGACTCTTCATTCCGACCTGAAACGTCACCTATCCTTGTTCTCCAGAGATGCTGCCTGACCTGCTAAGTTACTCCAGCACTTTGTCCTTTTGTGTATTTAAAAAACAGCATCTGCAGTTCCTTGTTTCTAGAAATGAGTGGCTGATAGGTTTTGTTTTTAAAAACATCAAAACAATGCTAAGGTTTAGCGTTCATAAATGCTTCACTTACAACTACAGGTCAGAAACCAAGAGGATATTGGTATGGTATTAGTTAACTCTACATTGTGTGGAGAGAGTCAACAGCAAGTTCCTGGGCGTTGTTAAATAAAACTTTAAAACACAACACAAGGATCGGGTAAGACGATCAAACTTTATTCTAGAATGCCAAATAAAGTGAACACTGGGAGCAACTTGGGGGATTGCTCAATGAACAAAGATTTATCTGCACCTTATATACAGAATTTCACTTTGATGTGAAGTTTACTGTAGCAAACACTTTAGGAATTTTCCTCCTTCCCAAATGGTTTTACAACACTCTCAGCCAATTCACCTCCGGGGAAAACACAGAAGAGTAAACACAACCAAATGTCACCCCATTACAGATAAGCAAGTGTCCTGTTACCCTTTCAGCCTTATATTATTGTTTCACGATTGCCATTTGTCCTTTGGCAACAGAGAACAGAATCTGACTAAAGTAGC
Source organism: Okamejei kenojei (assembly GCA_035221665.1). Lineage (NCBI taxonomy): Eukaryota > Metazoa > Chordata > Chondrichthyes > Rajiformes > Rajidae > Okamejei > Okamejei kenojei. The sequence goes on from CM069157.1 coordinate 4,103,461, forward strand.
CTGCAGTGAGTGGCAGTAAACGCAGGCTCAGTTTCAACCTTCTTTAGAGCGCAGAATTATTATAATACATGAAAAGGACTTTAAGCATTTTTAGGCACTCTATCCCTATCCCTTGAGGCTTTGCAATTTATCTTTGACAGCATCCTGAACCCATAAACATTGATCAAAAGCTCATCAATGCCTTTACTTCCTTACAAAATTGAGGAGATTCACTAGGTTGCTGAACACACTATTGAACTTTAACAGGTGTACAGTAGAGAACACACTGACTGGTTGCATCTGTAGAGAACACACTGACTGGTTGCATCACGGCCTGGTTTGGCAACTTGAACATGAAGGAAGTTGTAGAAAGTGATAGATATTGTCGGTCCATCAAGGGGACTGACCTCCCCACCGTTGAAGAGATATGCAAGAGGTGCTGACTCAAAAAGGCCACCAATATCTTCAAAGACCTACACCACCCTGGCCACGCTCTCGTCTCACTGCTACCATCAGGAAGAAGGTACAGGAGCCTGAGAACTGTGACCACCAGGTTCAGGAACAGATTAATTCCAGAAACCATGAGGCTTTTGAATTTAGAACAATACTAACCAACTCAAACTATGTTCTGCTGTGGTCTTTGTTTCTGTTGCACTGTGTACCTCAGTTTTGCCTTCAAACGATTTGCTAAAATGCACAGAACAAGTTATTGTCCTCTCTGCTGAAGGGAATGCGTACATTTTGGGGAGGTGAGAGAATTGTGGGGAATAGCGAACTGATGTGGAAGAGGAGATGAAGTCAGCAGCAGATCAGCCACTGTCACATTGATTGCAGTATTCACAGTGACTTGCCTTTGAAGGCTGGAACGGGGTACTGATTGGGGATGATCAGCCATGATCACATTGAATGGCCTCCTCCTGCTTATTTCAACTAAGCCCTCCTTGAAGTCCAGAGCAAAATTCAAACCGCTGGACGAGGATGTTGCGGTGTGAGCTATAGGGGGAGGTTGAGTAGGCTGGGTCTCTATTCCTTTGAGCGCAGGAGGATGAGGGGTGATCTTATAGAGGTGTACAAAATCATGAGAGGAATAGATCGGGTAGTTGCGCAGATCCTCTTGCCCAGAGTAGGACCAGAGGACATAGGTTCAAGGTGATGGGAAAGATTTAATAGGAATCTGAGGGATAACTTTTTCACACAAATGATGGTGGGTGTATGAAACAAGCTGCCAGAGGAGGTGGTTGAGGCTGGGACTATCCCAAGGCTTATGAAACAGTTAGACGGGTACACGGATAGGACAGGTTTGGAGGGATATGGACCAAGCGCAGGCAAGTGGGACTAGCGTAAATGGGACATGTTTGCCGGTGTGGGCAAGTTGGGCTGAAGGGCCTGTTTCCACACTGTATCACTCTGTGGCTCTATGGAGGAACTCAGCAGGTCGGGCAGCATCTGTGAAGGGACACAGGGAACTGCAGATGCTGGAAACTTGATCAAAACACTTCCTCCGTAGAAGCTGCATCAAGGCAAGGTGTCCGGGTCAGGAGCCTTGGTCGGGATGGGTTCCCAGAATACTTTGGAGTACTGACTAATTTGGCGCACTTTATGTGGTGCCTGTTTGCATACCTTGGGTATGTAAAACAAAGAATCACACTGTTTAGTTCAGTTCAGTTTATTGTCACGTGTGCTGAGGTACAGTGAAACATTTTTGTTGCGTGCTATTCAGTCAGTGGAAAGACAATACATGATCACAATCGAGCGATTTACAGTGTACAGATACATGATAAGGGAATAACATTTAGGTCAAGGTAAAGCCAGCAAAGTCCAATCAATAGCAATAGTCCGAGAGTCACCAATGAGGTAGATAGTAGTTTTGGATCGTTCTCTGGTTGTGGCAGGATGATTCAGTTGCCTGATAACAGTATGTGAAGAAACTGTCCCTGAATCTGGAGGTGTGCATTTTCACACTTCTGTACCTCTTGCCTGATGGGTGAGAGGCGAAGAGGGAGTGACCGGGGTGAGACTGGTCCTTGATTATGGTGTCGGCTTGCCAAGGCAGTGTGACATTAGCCTCTTCCACTGTCAGAATGAGGCCCAGCGCAAATTGGAGGAACAGCACCTCATATTTTGTTTACACCCCAGTGTTATGAATTTTGACTTCTCTAACTCAAGTAACCCTTGCTTTCCCTCTCTCTCCATCCCTCCCCTTTCCTAGTTTTCAGTCTAAAGGCCCTGTCCCACGATGCGAGTTTACCCAAGAGCTCTCTTGAGTTTAAAAAAAAACGTAGAATGTAGGTATGTACGTAGCGGGAACGTCGGAGCTCGTGGATGTCTCGTAGCGGCTCATAATGCTAATTGCAGGTACTCGGGAAATGCGGAAACGCGTGAAACTTTTTCAACAGTGTGAAAAATTTCTGAGAGTGAAAAAATACTCGTGATGAAGTACCACGAGTTTGATTTTTTTTTTAAACCTGGGAGAGCTCTTGGGTAAACTCGCACCGTGGGACAGGGGCTTTACTGTCCCCTAGATGAAACTGTATCTCTGCATGCTTCGTTGTCACCTTCTCCTAGCTAACAATGATCTATCTATTCCACATTTTGCTTGAACCCGCATCCCCTTTGATGTCTCGTTTTCCCACCTTACACTTCCTTACATCTGTGTCCCCCCTCTCCCCTGACTCTAGGTCCGAAGTGGGGTCTCGACCTGAAACATCACCCATTCCTTTATCCATAGATGCTGCCTATCCCGCTGAGTTATTCCAGCTTTTTGTGTCTATCTAAACCAGCATCTGCAGTTCCTTCCTACACATTAGATCTTTGATACAAGTTATAAGCCAATGCCAGAAAGTTAGAAAGGACAAGAGTGTTTTATTGTCACATGTACAGAAACAGAAAATGAAATTATTTCTCGTAGCATCAGCAGAATCCAAGTTAGTGCAAATCTTCTGGTTGATCTCAATCCTCGGGTTATTTTGCAATGGTTCTTGATCCTCCAAAATATTCCAAATGGAATTTAAACTGGAGGTGGCGGAGGGTGGACTTCAGGGGCTGTTCCACTTGGGCGACCTAAGGGGTTAGGTGCGTTTAAAAAAGTGTCATGGTCGTGTTGACTCGCCGAAGTAGAACACCTCCTACGAATATGTTGAAGACCTCCTTCGTTCTCCTTCGACCTCCTTTGACTATGTTGAAGACTAGTTTCGACTGTACGATTTACTCGAGGATGGTCTCTGGCAAATTGGACCCCGAATAGTGGAGAGTGAGGACGACCCCCTTCTACCTCAGTCGACTACACCGGAAACCAGCTACGAATAGCGACGAGTGGCTACAGCTCAAATGATCACCTGAGAAAATGACGTCATGTCTGCATTTTTTTGCTATAAAATGCCTGCCAGATTTTTTTTTTTTAAATCAATATTTTTTATTAGAAGCAGTGTACAGTAGTATAAACCACGGCATATGACTAAATACATTTATTGTACATCTTCCATTTTAACTTTGATAAAAAAGAAATAGAAAAAAGAGAGAAAGTGAAATAATGAATGTGTAAACCCCTAAACTACGAAAGAGTGAATAAGTAAAAACTTTAAAAAAAATAAGAAGACAAAAACGAAAAATAATTAAAAAAGACCAAAACGTGTTGATATACCTGCTTCATTTCTCTCCACACCCATCACCCTGTCCGTAAATCAGTTTAATTCCAAAGTTGTGTTGAAATCATTCTGAGCCATGTGTGCAAGGAAAGAACTGGTGAGGAGGATGGCAGTAAAAATACAACTCCTGCTGTTTGCAGCAACCCTTTTGCTTCTGCAGCCTAAAGGCAGAAGGGCCAGAACAAGGGTGAAGAGGAAGCACAAGAAGAGGTCTCAGTGGTTGAAGCCCCTCTTGCAATGAAGATTCAGGCTTGGACAGCATGAGAACATGATAAATGTGCTGCATGAGGAGGATTTGTCTGCTTTTAAAAACTTCACAAGAATACCCCCTGAGCTGTTTAATGAACTGAAGACAAACGTGGGCCCTCTGCTGAAAAAAAAGGACTCCTATATGAGAAAGCCACTGGAACCAGGCCTGCACCTAGCCATCACCCTCTGCTACTTGGCATCAGGGACTCGTACAAGAGCCTCTCCTACAACTTTCTTGTTGCCCACAACACCATTAGCAAGATAGTGCGAGATAGTTGTGAGGCCATTATTAAGGTATATGAAGATAAGGTGACGGACTTTCCCAGTACACCAGATGACTGGAAGAGAGTGGCACCCGGCTTTGACAAAAGATGCAACTTGTGGGGCAGTTGATGGCAAGCATGTCGCCATCCAAGGGAGGGTCAGAATACTTCAATTACAAGACGTTTCATTCCATCGTACTGTTAGCTGTGGTGGGTTCAAACTACAACTTCCTGTATGTGGATGTGGGCACACCTGGCAGTGTCGCAGATGGTAGGATCTGGAGAGAGACCTCCCTTGGGCAGGCACTGGAAGATGGAACAGCAGGCATGCCTGATCCCCAACCTCTGCCAGGAGAAGACAACCCGGACATATTTTACACAATGGTTGGTGATGATGCCTTTGCACTCAGGCCCTGGATGATGAAGCCATACTCACACAGGCATTTGACAAGGGAGCAGAGGATCTTTCATCTCAGGCTGTCCAGGGCTAGGAGGGTTGTTGAAAACGTATTTGGCATCCTCGCCAGCAGATTTCGATGCTTGCTGACTACTATGGAGCAGGAGTCCAAGAAAATGGAGACTATTGTGTACGCAGCACGTGTCCTCCGCAACTTGATCCGTATCAGAGGTGCAGCAGCAGCAGCGGCAGCAGCAGCAGCAGCCATGGAGGAGGGTGACCTGGTGGACAACCATACAGGAAACATAACACCAGGTGCATGGAGTACAAGCTGCAACTAAGGTGTCACCGCAGCGATTGCCAGGTAACGCCGCGAGAAAGAGTGCCAAAGAGCAGAGACACCATCTCTAAGGACAACTAAATACTGGGCAGTGTGCCATGGCAGAACAAAGTTATTTTAGGAACAGCAGCGAACAGCACAAAGTGAGGTCCACCACTCCAGGAGGGGAGCCCACGGCAGACAAGAAAATGTATTTTTCAGGACAATTGAAATCCTGCAGATTTTGATTAATTCCAGGTGAAGTGAACATTGAATTTCTCTTTACCTTTAAGTTAACATGACATTTTTGCAGATGTCTGTTCTAAAAGCAGTGCTTATCCTGCCTCTGTTTGTTTGATTAATGTAGATAAATCTAAAACAGATATCCTTTTGAAAGCATTGCATTGTGTGTTTTATTGTTTTAATCTTTGCTAGCGTTTTATTGCTCAGGTTAATCTGAAGCTTTTCAGAAAAACGTTCCTTGTGTTTTCATTGTATTTTTAGATTCATTGAAATGTCTGAGAAATCCCATTACAATTTACTGTTTTGCTTGCTGTGGTGTTACATTTATCAAGATGTGTAAAAATGTTCTTTTAAATTCAGTGTATTTCTTGTTTCAGTTACATTTATCGAGATGTGTAAACATTGTTTTACATTCAGTGTGCTGCTTGTTTTATTTTCAGATTTATCGAGAGCTACAATAAATATTCCTTTAAAATGCAGAGCATTTGAAGTGCTTGTGTCTGTTTTCACTCATAAAAATAATTGTGAGAAGTTAAAATGGGAATACATTTCATTCCTTCCGTTATTAGGTGTGTGTTTCAATTATCTAAATATATGATAAATGAAATATGAGATTTAAGTGATGACATGTTGGACTAATATAAAAATAATGTTTATCAGACATCAATTTGAGTTTTAAAAAACAAGAACTTCCTTTATTGAGCATTAAATGTAACGATTTGTGATAAGCAAATACATTTTGAAAAAGTCTTTAACAAGAAATTTTAATTAACCTTAAAAAAATGTGAGAACTTCAAACAAAACCCAAAGTGCAAACTATTAACTTTAACAAACATTACACATGAATGGAAACATCTACATCAGAGAGAACATCAGTTATGCCCCAGGTCCCTGCTCCCGGATTTAAGAGAGAGTTAGACAGAGCTCTAGGGGCTAGTGGAGTCAAGGGATATGGGGAGAAGGCAGGCACGGGTTATTGATAGGGGACGATCAGCCATGATCACAATGAATGGCGGTGCTGGCTCGAAGGGCCGAATGGCCTCCTCCTGCACCTATTTTCTATGTAACCCCCTCTTGCTGCAGGTGCCGGTGTGTCTCTTGGAGGAAGACTTTGTAAGCAGCATAATCTGAAGCTAATAAACATAACACTGAACCAGCAGGATAGAGGTCCGTGTAAGTGATTGTTGATGTCATTGACTGTCTCTGAAAAAAACAAGATGGATTTAAATGCAAAAGCAATGCAGCCCCTCAAAAGCTGCAATTGACATATTTTCTGATTTAAAACAAAACTGGCTAAATGTTTTATGTCTTTGCGGTCAGATCATGGACTATTTTTGAAACACATAAATATTACGAATGGAAGGAGGATGAATTTCATCATCTTATAAGGGTGTGAATGACAAATAATTAAAGTCAAATCTAAGCTCACAATTTTCTTTTTAAAATTGTATACCTGTCCAGCCTGCAGATGTGGCTGTGCCCCTATTTGCATCTGCGGTAGATGTTGCCTCGACGACTGCTTTTGAAAACACAGAATCATATATAAGTGGAACTCAAATGACGTTAAAAAATCTCACTGAGGAGTTCTGTGACAACGGACTGCACTCATCAAAGCGTTTATTATATATTTAATACCTGCTCAGAATAATGCGAAGGATGCGCCATTGGAAATTTGTGACATGGTGCCACCTGTTCACGTCCCACTTGTGGCATCGGCTGCACAAACTACAACACACATGAAATCATTGTGATTATCTCATCTAAGAAATTAATTTTAAGGACAGATATTGCAGCCAAACGACCACAGAATGACAGAGAAATGAAATGACATATTGACCTTATTGCAGACATCATGTCTTCTGAAGGTTTGCTGTTAGCCATTGAGGCAACAAAATCTGTCATTTACTCCTCCTGCAGTGTGTTGGCCTGTTAATCTCCTTAGATGCTGCTGCACCCGCTGAGTTTCTCCAGCCTTTTGTGTACCCTCGATTCTCCAGCATCTGCAGTTCCTTCTTTATTTAATACCATGTGCTGATTGCCTGCCTTCCCGCATATTTAATGCAGTAGGTTTTGGAGACAAGATTCAAACTGCAAACACATAACCTGGGAAAGTCGTTTGCAAGAGATTGGAAGAGGTGCTGCAGAATATCATTAACAACTTGATTGCCTGCAACCCTGCTAGAAAATTACATAGATCTAAATGGTTATTGCAGGAAATACTTTGATTACCTATGATAGCATTACGACTTACTATGACCTACCGCGACTAAACCTACGAGTAAAAAAGTATTCATTATTTCCATGGCGAGCTTTTTTTGCTCGCAGGCATTTTTCAACATGTTGAAAAATACGCCGCGACCCAGCTGAGGCCTCGAGTACGCGGGGGCCACTCTCGAGTATGAAGGAGAGTTACAAAGACCTCCTAGGACCTTGCGTAGACCATGCCGCGAGTATGAGTCGAGGACAAACTCGCGGATTAGGTCGCCTAAGTGGGACAGCCCCTTTAAGCAAAAAAGGATTCTTGGAGAAGAAGGGCTTCCTTAAATTTAGTTGGGTCTGGTTGAGTAACTATGGTAGGGTGAAGACTTGTCCATGCTTTATGCTGGGGAAGAGTGAATTGCTGTACACATAGAAAATAGGTGCAGAAGGAGGCCATTCGGCCCTTCGAGCCTGTACTGCCATTCATTGTGATCATCCCCAATCAATAACCCATGCCTGCCTTCTCCCCATACCCCTTGGCTCCACCAGCCCCTAGAGCTCTATCTAACTCTCTCTTAAATCCATCCAGTGACTTGGCCTCCACTGCCCTCTGTGGCAGGGAATTCCACAAATCTTGGTAAGCTGGTATGTCGAATGCAAAATACTCTCTGCAGCTCGCTAACAATGCAATGGATATATTTCTAATTTAGGAACGTATTATAAAAACGTGTTTCAAAAAAAAGTTTGACCCCGACGTGATTTGAACACGCAGCCTTCTGATCTGGAGTCAGACGCGCTACCGTTGCGCCACGAGGTCCTGGCGGTGAGCGGCGCGGCCGCGCTGATCAGCCGAGTGGCGCGGTGTGGCAACGCTGGACGCCACTGCGGCTGCGCGGGGAGCGACGGCCTGCCAACGCGATGACGTCTGACGCAGCTGTCAGTCCGGGGCGGGTGGCCAATCAAGGAAGGGGGCGGGGGCACGGTGTCCCTGTGTGTCAGGCGGGGAGACCCCGCGGCCTCTTCCTTTCGGCGCCGCGGCCATGGCGGACGGCTTCAACAAGGTGCTGGCGCCTCGCATCCCGCCCCACACCCTGACCCCGGCCCCGGCCCCAGGCCCCTCACACCCCGGCCCCCCCGCACCCTCGCATCCCGCCCCACACCCTGACCCCGGCCCCAGGCCCCTCGCACCCCGGCCCCCACACCCCGGCCCCTCACACCCGACCCCAGGCCCCTCACACCCCGGCCCCACACACCCCGGCCCCGGCCCCAGACCCCCGGACCCTCGCACCCCGGTCCCATCCACACCCCAGCCCCCACACCCCGGCCCCCACACCCCGGCCTAGCGCCTCTCCCCTTTAGCGGCCATGGCGGACGGCTTCAACAAGGTGCTGGCGCCGCGGCCCCAGGCCCCTCGCCCCCCCACACCCGGCCCCCCTCGCGCCCAGCCCCATCCCCTCACACCCCGGCCTTCACACCCCATCCCTCGCCCCCGGCCCAGCGCCTCTGCCCTTTAGGCGGCCACGGCACGGACGGCTTCGTCAAGGTATTGGCCCAGCCGCCTCGCCTCAACCCCGGCCGCTCACGCTCGCGCTCACACCCCGCGCCTTTTCCTTCCCGCGGCTTCAACGAGGTGCGTGTGTTTTAGGCGGGTTCCCCCGGCCCCTTCAACCCGCCCAGTCGGCCCGGCCTGGCCTACTGATGGGCCTCGGCCACTCGGGCCCGGCTCCGTGCGGCGGGGGAGACCGAGCGACCAGGCCTCCCCCCTCGGTCCGTCGAGCCACGTATCCGTCCAGGCGACCCATCGGCCGTGGGGCAGCAGCAGTGCGAGGGGCCGGGGTGTGTGTGTGGGTGCAGACCGGGCTCTGCTCCCTGGAGGGCCGGCCGGCCGGCAGCCACGCGGGGTGCGGGTGGGCACACACACACACACACATGGTCCACAGGTGATTAGGGGGGAACTGCCGGTGCTGGATTACACCGAGGATATTCACCAAATTCTGGAGTATCTCAGCGGGTCAGGCAGCATCTCTGCAGAAAAAGGAATAGGCGATGCTTTGGATCTGACCCTTCTTCTGACTGAAAGGAGGGGGAGGGGGTATAAAGTGGAGGCAAGAAAAGGCCAGAACAAATCGTGGCCCTCCATAAGGGTGGGCCTTTTTAATGTTCAAGGAGGAACTGCAGATGCTGGAAAACGGAAGGTAAAGACAAAAGTGTGTTTGTCTAACTGGTCTTCTTTCTGTCACTTGCAGGTCCTGCTCCTGGATGGCCGGGGCCATCTCCTTGGTCGCCTGGCTGCTATCGTGGCCAAGCAGGTCTTACTAGGTACTCAAACGTGACCACTTTGCAAGGCATTTCATATTTGTCTGTGAGGAATGATTCTACTTTGAAGTTTTTATTGAGAATGCTTTCATGCACTACCATCTGAGATGCATTTTACGTTGTAATCCCTGTTATTTAATCCAGGAAATGCTTACCTATATTTTTCTCTCAAAAGGCCATAAAGTGGTAGTGGTGAGATGTGAAGGGATCAACATTTCTGGGAATTTTTACCGGAACAAGCGTAAGTTTACTTGCCTTCCCATCCCAAAGGTTGTGGAGCTAATTTGAGAAAAGCTTCTTTATTGTTATGGCTCAATTATTCTTAAGACTGTTTCTGTCTGTGATGAACAATGGATCGAGTTTTCCAACAATGAGAATACCTCACATGCACTACCATCTGAGACATGCAGTCTAATCAAATTGCCTTCATTTTTCGCCATAGTCAAAAGTTTGAGATGAACAAAGTCTGTGATTAAATTTAATGTGTAAAAAACAGTAACTGTATATCTACTGAAACACTTGGAACTATATAATTTTATGAATAGCATTGGATTTCTTCTGTGCAGTTAATCAGCGAATTATCTTTTTATGTAGTGAAGTATCTTGCTTTTTTGCGGAAGAGAATGAATACTAATCCTTCTCGTGGCCCATATCACTTCAGAGCACCAAGCCGGATCTTCTGGAGGACAGTAAGAGGTAATAGGCTGTAAAGGGTCATCATTCATTCACAATTCCTAACTGCCATTGATGTTATACCACCATCTTAAACTTCTGCAGGCCATTTTACACTGAATTATAAGCAATTGGAATGGGAGAGTTGGGTTCTGAGGATTTTAATAATAATATGCATCAGCTTGAGCTTGCATTAATGATCCAAATTCTCATTGATAAATGCAACATTCACTGCCAATCCCCATGCAAGAAATGGTCAGGGTCAAGTTAAAACTTAAGGCTGCATCTTTTTAAGGAGCATCTTAATAATAAAGGGAGCCTTGGATTGGTGCAATGTTTTACTTGTATTGATAACATAAAACCACTAACTTTCAAACCATTGTGTATCAGTTAGTATTCCATAAACATGGAACCTGTGTAGGTATGGAACAATAAAATAGCATTTTCTCGCACTAATTTAAGGTATGTTGCCACATAAGACCAAGAGAGGTCAAGCTGCCTTGGACAGACTGAAGGTCTTTGATGGGATTCCTCCTCCCTATGACAAGGTAACTGGAAAACCAATATTGTTCAATAATTTGTGCGTATCCTCTGTCACTGATGAATGATTTTACCTACATTGTTTGATCTTCGAAATGAGAGAAAACACTAAACTGAGACTCAATGGGTGGTCTTCAGATTTGGTTTTGTTTCCTTACCTGGTGTTAATGTGTGCGTTTGCATTTCCAGAGGAAACGCATGGTTGTACCAGCAGCCCTGAAGATTGTACGTTTGAAGCCAACTCGCAAGGTGAGAGGGAACATTTACTTTGTATGGTGGGGGTTCATTTTAAGTGTTTGTTTGATGCAAGGCTGACTCAGATTTTGCATTTGATCCCAGGTCTCTGCTGAAATCTTGTGGTGCGGTTAGTTTTTGAGTTAAGGGGGTGTCAGCATGGGGTTTTGCTAGTTTGCTGCTATGAAGCCATTGCCGCAACCTGCTGAAGTAGATAGCATTGGAACATGTCCCATTAGAGATCTATTTGGGGATTTTCCCAGCTTGAATGGGCTTTCTCTTCATCCTTGCCTTGACTGTGACGCTGTCAAGGCTGATACCCGGTGTATTTAATGGTGATGTGCAGTATTAATGGATTGACTGCTTGTGCTATGTATTGCTTTGATCCTGTGAAAACCAAATTTGTATTCTTTTGAAATCTGTCAAACTGAAATTGGGTATATGGGAATGTTGGATTCATTGCTCTTGCCCTACTCATGGAGTAAATTCATTTTGAAAGTTGATTACCATTAACCTACGTAATGTACACTAAAGGTGCTAGCCCCACAATATTGTTTCGTGAATGGTTTTGGGGCAGTTGACCTGCAGAAGACATTTTAATCATGTCTAATCCTAATCTAAGATGTATTGTTAGCAATCTGTTTTTTACTAACTGATTATCTTCTTGCAGTTTGCTCTGCTGGGTCGCCTTGCTCATGAAGTTGGTTGGAAATACCAGGCAATCACAGCCACTCTCGAAGAGAAACGCAAAGAAAAGGCCAAGCTTTACTATACGAAAAAGAAGAAAACTTTAGTAAGTGATTATCTAATATTCCATATAATCCCCTTTTGATGTGGTTTGCCAAATTCTATCCACCCAGCTGGCCTTGATTTTCCCCCTCCTGCCTGTGCACAAACAGGAAATCTGAATTGATACCTTATGTATGGGTTTATACGTTTACAACTTTCAAATGAAAATTCAGGTATTAGCTGTTGGAGCTGCTTTCAAAATCTTCATACATTCATAAATGATGGGAGCTGAATAAGGCCATTTGACCCATCGAGTTACTCTGCCATTCAATCTTGGCTGATCTATCTTTCCCTCACAGCCCCATTCTCCTCTTGCCTTTGCCCCATATCCCCTGACCTGTTTACTAATCTGTCTTGTCCTACTAAATTCTAATTGTTAATTGTAATGTTTGTGTACTAACTTGTTTTACTAATGGCTGCTTATCCATTTTGTTTGCAGAAACTGAAGAGATTGGCTGAGAAGAATGTTGAAAGCAAAATTGCCAAGTACACTGAAGTCCTAAAACTACATGGTGTCCTTGTTTGATATGTTCACTAAGAGACTTTGGCAGTAAAAGCAATATTTAAAAAAAGCTGTGTCCTTGATTCATTTAGCATTTTGCAATCAAAGCATGTTAATGCAAATGTGGAATACATAGAACAATGCAGCAGAGGAATGGGCCATTCAGTCCAGGTCTGTCATTGCTGCATTCACCTGCTTGTTTAAAAGCCTCTGTTTCCACCACACCCCCGGCAGTACATTCCAGGTTGCTACAAAAACATTTGTGCCTCAAATCTTCAAACTTTCTCCCTCAGACCATTGTAGCCATGCCCTCTGTTATTTGACATTTCCACTCTTGGGGGGGGAAAGGTTCTGACTGTCTAAGGAGCCTCTTGTAGCCAGTAACCACTAAGGTGGCATTCTGTTAAACTGATACCCACTTCAAATGCACAGCTTTGTTCCTATATTAGGGTGACCAGAACTGCAGATGCAACCTAACTAGAGCTCTGAACGTGGGCACACAATACACCTCTATCTACTTGTGTGAATCCCTCTGCATCAATGCTGTTAACTATTTTCCCCTTGCCTATGATCTCCCTCAGAGCAACATCTCACATGTGCCAGGATTAAACTGCATCTTTCATTTCTGTACATAATCTGTAAATGACCTGCTGCGCAAATGTAGACAGCTTTCTCAATTCTTGTGTGTGTGTGTATATATATATATATATATATATATATATATATATATATATATATATATATATATATATATATATATATATATATATATATATATATATATTACACACCCACCCAAACTCCCAGCACTTTGCAGAACTCCACAAATCACAGACCTCCAGCCATAAATACCCTTTCATCTCCATTGTCTGTGTCTACTGTGGGTAAGCCAGTTGTGAATCCAAGCTACCATGTCACAAGATCCCATGCATGTTCATCTGCATAAGGCTACCCTGAAGGATCTAGTGCCTTACTAAAGTCACTAGAAAACATCCACTGTCCTGCCCTCATCCATCACCTTTTTGTCTGGGTAGATAACTTCTACCAATCAAAATCAATCAATGGTGAAAAAGCTTCCAAGTTCCTTGGTATAAATATTTGGCCTGTCTTCTATAACTTACAAATGACCAAAGATGCACCATCGAAAGCATATTATCAGGTTGCATCACAGCATAGTTTGGGATCAGCTCTGCATGTGATTGCAGTGTTGTGGATGTAGCCTAGTCTGTCACACAGACCAGACTCCCCCATCATTAACTGTCTACACAATACCTTGGAAACCAAGCCAACATAATTAATGACTTGTCCCACCCCGGTCATTCCTTCACTTGAAACTTCCTCTCTGTTATCAGACTTCTGAACTGTTCTTCTATACGCCAGGAATTGTCTCTAAAACTGGTGCGCTGCATTGCTGAGAAACTATATTCTGTATTTCCCCTTGCTTTGGTATTTATGAAGGGTATAATTGATTGGATAGCATACAAAACAAATGTTTTCACTGTACTTTGGTACATGCAAAGTAAACCTAAACCTACTGTCTCCACATCCAAATCATCCACAGTTTGTGATCATTTAAAGACCCTAGTAGTTATCAGTGTCTATTTTCTGATACTTACATGCAGCAAGCTCACACCTCCAGACTGTGCCACCTGTGGACTTAATTGCAACCAGTCTAGTATTCCCTCAGTGCTTTTTTAACAACAGGTGGTCCTTCAACTTGCAAAATTGCAATTATATGAACCTTCTCATTAAGACTATCGAATCTAAACCGATAGAACCGAATCTAAACCGATAGAACACCTTTTGCATGCAAAACCCAATCCACAAGTACCATAAACACACAGATTGAACTTTATCCAATGATTTAATGGTTCTACAAATATATATTGCATTACCTGTAAGGAAGCAGGCAAATCATTGTGTGATTTATTTGTCTCTACATCTCATGAGATTAAAAACACCAGGGAATTTATTTCATGAGATCACAGCTGTTTTGTTTTTGCTTGAGAATATCAGTAAGGTTCAACTAAAAAATATATTAAAAATTAATAGGTTTGTGATGGCGCGATTGTCAGATTTACTAAATAATGTAATGTGTTGGTTGGAGGTGAACTTTGGCTTTTCTAAAGCAAACAACATTTTATGGCTGTGCTAGAAATATTTTAAGAGGCACGCCATTATTTTTTATCTTTGATGGGATCAGTATTGGGCCTTCAGATGTCTGTTTTCGTCCTTAAAATTTTTATTTCGCCCAAAAGGATATGATTACACTTCTCAACAGCTGAAAAGCCGCTCAGTATAATAGATTTGATATTCCTATTGTGCACCGCTCGAGACACAAATTGGCAGCTTAAATCAAAAAGGCCCGAAGTAAAGCTCGGGAGGGAAACAGTCTGGAGGATTGAATGCAATGATTGTTGGTCTAGTATCAAAGTATTGTCCCTCATCTGGGAACATCTGCCAGTGATTATATTGGGAAAAAATTGCACATACGTGTATATATACTATTTGCTTGGATACCAGTATGCCAGTTAGCTCAACTTGTTACGTTTTTAAATCATGAGCAATAATTTAAAATCAATTAAGTTTTCACACCAAATAATTTTAATGCCATTTTATCTTCACTTTCCCTGAGGCACAGTTCAATAATGCTCCATGTTTTCTTCAACTCTCTAGTCGCATGATAGTCAATCACGTGAACTTAGACATGTACTCAACCATAATTCCCAATTACAAAACTAGATTAGAAAATAAATTACAGCACAACTGAGTGAAAACTAGCAGGACATGTGTAATTGTCACTATAGTATTTTCTTTGAATTATCTTTTTTTTCCCAATCACATAGAGCTGCTGCTTCACAGCGCCAGAGACATGTTCGATACTGACCTAGGGTGCTGTCTGTGTGGAGTTTGCATGTTCTCCCTGTGACCGCTGGGGTTTCCTCCTCTGATTTCCTTCCCCATCCATATGTAGTCATGTACATATACAGTCATGCCTATGTTCTGTTGTGCTGAAGCAAAGCAAGAATTTCATTGTCTTATCAGGGACACATGACAATAAACTCTTGAATCTCATTCCAAAGACATGTGGGTCTGTATGTTAATTAGTTTGTGGGGAGTGGATGTGAAAGTGGGAAAACTTGAGTTATCTATGGTCAGCAACGATTCTGGGGTTATTTCCCTGCTGTGTCTCTAAAATTAAAACCTTAGGATTGCGTAGAATTTGAGAAATGCTTAAGAATCCTTGTGTCAGACAATATTTTGATTTTACAAGGCAGTGTGAAGTCTAGATGGAATGGTGGGAAATCAGGACTGAGCAAAACTGAGCTTGAAAAGCTTCTGTTATCAGGCTTCTGAATGTTCCTTCCAGAACCTAGGGTACTGTCTGATTCACCTCTACCCAATTGTGGACATTGTTCAGTTTAGTTTATTGTCACACTAGGCCAATTTGCCGATAATTAGTTTTGTTTATTTTTGTCATGTGTAGCGAGGTACCGTGAAAAGACAGCAGAAAGACAATATATGATTACAATAGAGCAATTTAGTGATACCTGGTTATTTTTGTACCCAAAAAAACTAAAACGTGCCAATAATAAACCATACGTTACCCAAACCCTAATAAACCTAAACCAATCCATCAAATCCTATTCACATTTCCATCAGCAAGTAGTGCTGAAGTAATGTATGTGGTTAGGAATAAGATGATTGGTGTACATATTCTGGCATGCTGCTGCAAGTAAGGGTTTCGGCCCGAAACGTTGCCTATTTCCTTCGCTGCATAGATGCTACCGCACCCGCTTAGTTTCTCCAGCATTTTTGTCTACCTAGTAAGAATTTCATTGTTCTGTCAGGGGCATATGACAATAAAACACTCTTGATGGCGGGATATGAAATGTTTTGCATTCTACACAATTGGAGATGCTGTCTGACCCGCTGAGTTACTCCAGTTTTTTGTGTTTATCTTTGGACATGGTACTGTATGAATAGAGAATTAATTTGAATAAACAGTGGGCAATAAACGGTGGACCTGCCAACCCGTCTACAATCCTCCGAATAGACATGTGTAGGAAGGAACTGCAGATGCACCGAAGATAGACATAAAATGCTGGATTTACTCAGCGGGACAGGCAGCATCTCTGGAGAGGATGAAGAAGGGTCTCGGCCAGAAACGTCAACCATTCCTTCTCGACACCTCCTGAGCTAATTTATTACCATCCTTCATGGGCTCTGGTGTAGTTTGCAACGTAGATGGACACAAAAAGCTGGAGTATCTCAGCGGGTCAGACAGCATCTATGGAGAAAGGGAATAGGTGACGTTTCAACACAAGTAGTTTCAACACCAGTTTTGTTTACACGGTGTAGTTTGCAGTTGCACCAGCCATTGTTTCTGAGGTAATTTCTTGCCATCCTTCATGCGCTCTGGTGTAGTTTGCACCGTGCAGTTTGTACAGTGTATTTCACGCCAGCTTAGTTTGTACAATGTAGTTCACGCCAGCTTAGTTTGTACAGTGTAGTTCACGCCAGCTTAGTTTGTACAATGTAGTTTGTACAGTGTAGTTCACGCCAGCTTAGTTTGCACCGTAGTTTGTACAATGTAGGAAGAGTTCTGCTGGATAGAATACATGAGTTTGTTAACTCCACAGATAACCAGTTTGGCTTTAAAGATAAACATGGCACTGACTTATGCATATATGTCCTAAAGGAGATTGTAAACAAATATAGAGGCAAAAACTCTTCAATCCTTATGTGCTTTATTGATGCCTCCAAAGCCTTTGACCGTGTTAATCACAGAAAGCTGTTTGGTAAAATGCGTCAAAGAGGGGTGCCTAAATACATTGTGAGAATACTGGCCTACTGGTATGCCCACCAGACTATGCAAATAAAATGGGGCAATAGGGTCTCGGCCCCATTTGGGGTTAGCAATGGTATTAGACAAGGGGAAATGTTATCCCAGTCCTTTTTAATCTATATATTGATGATCTGTCTAAACAATTGAAAGCCTGTAACACTGGGTGCGTGATTGGTAATATTCTAGTGAACCATATTATGTATGCAGATGATCTTGTGGTCTTTAGTCCATCTAGCGCTGGTCTCCAGCAGCTCCTTACTGCATGTTCTGTGTATGGTTTGGAACATGACATTAAATATAATGCTAGGAAGAGTGCTGTTATGGTCTGTAGAACCAAAGAGGATAAAAGCCTAAAATATCCTGATTTTAAATTGTCTGACAACAATCTTAGTGTCTGTAATAAGATAAAATATCTAGGGCATATTATTACAGAACAAATGACAGATGATGAGGATATTTATAGGCAACGACGCATGCTGTATATACAGGCGAATATCCTCTTGCGTAAATTTGGTGCGTGTGCAGATGTGGTGAAGATGTCACTATTTAGAGCATACTGCACACCCCTCTACACTGCGCACCTGTGGTCGAACTATTTAAAGACAAGTATGCAGAGACTAAAGGTTGCATATAACGATGCCATGAGAACACTGCTAAGGCAACCAAGATGGTGTAGTGCCAGTAATATGTTTGTGGCTGCAGGAGTCAGTACTCTAGAAGCTATCCACATGTGTAAATTCATTTGCAGGATAAATGACTCTAAAAATGTGCTTATTGTGGCCTTGACAAACATAAGGGTTAGCACTACACGCTACGAATCCCAGTTGTGGAGACACTGGTATCGCTGTCTCGTTGTACATTGATCATTTTTTACTCTGGATTTTTAACTTAAGTATTGTGGGTTTTTAAAAAAATATATATAAATTATGATGTTTTTATGTGATTTACCATGATTTTATATATATTTGTGATATTTGAGATGCAATGCATTTTTTAATGTAATGTTGCCCCGTGTCTGGACCTTGAGTCCGTAATAAAGTTATTATTATTATTATTAATGTAGTTTGTACAGTGTAGTTCATGCCAGCTTAGTTTGCACCGTACAGTTTGCAGAGTGCAATGTGCACAATGTAGTTTGCGCAGTGATGTTTGCAGAGTGTAATGCCCTAGATATTTTATCTTATTACAGACACTAAGATTGATGTCAGACAATTTAAAATCAGGATATTTTAGGCTTTTATCCTCTTTGGTTCTACAGACCATAACAGCACTCTTCCTAGCATTATATTTAATGTCATGTTCCAAACCATACACAGAACATGCAGTAAGAAGCAGCTGGAGACCAGCGCTAGATGGACTAAAGACCACACGATCATCTGCATACATAATATGGTTCAGTAGAATATTACCAATCACACACCCAGTGTTACAGGCTTTCAATTGTTTAGACAGATCATCAATATATAGATTAAAAAGGACTGGGGATAAAATTTCCCCTTGTCTAATACCATTGCTAATGTAGCTTGCGCAGTGACGTTTGCATGGTACGGTTTGCAGCCACCATTGCTTCCCTCTCTCACCTCCACCTCGGCCTCGGCCGTCGACGCCACTGCTGTCCGCCGACACCGCGGGCGGGCGGGCGGGCGGGAGCCGGCGCCGACGGACGGCGCCGACGTAGGCTGGGCGGGCTGGCGGCGTTGCCGTGGCGACGGCGGCCCGTGCGCGGGCGGGCGGGAGACCCCGCGCACGCCGGCAGCGCTGACGGGATCCATGAGGCAGCGGCGGCGGCCACGGCGGCCATTTTACCACCAGCTCTCTCCACTCCACCAACCGCGGGCACAGCCCGCCCGCCGCCGCGCCCTGCTAACGCACCTTGCGCACACGGTAAGGACATCCCGCGGGCACGGCACGGACAGTTACCGAGGCCGGAACGGGTTGGAGACGGTGTGCAGAGCGTTGAGCCGCTCCCGCGCCGCCTGGAAGCACTGCGGCAGGGTAGGGCTGGCGCTCCGCTAGGCCGCGGCGCCTCCTCACTTTGTCCTTCCCTCGCTCTCTCCTGCGGGGGCTGGAGAAACCGCCTCTAATGGGAGAAATTCCGTTTGCAAATTTTTATTTACCTACAATTGCAACTGCATAAGCATGTGTCCGACGTTTTGCACTGCAGGGAGAGGCATAAAATAAGTAAACTATGCAGTCTCGGGCCACACGCCTGCCGACCGGCGGGAGAGAGATTGGCGCTCTCCCTTTATTCAGAACACCCTTTATAAACTAGATTTTACAATGAGCATCCAAATATGAATTTATCGTGTGTTGGCGTACCTAGCTTTTTCCGTTTTTCCCTCCAGGGTTTGTATTTAACTCCTGGGGGGGGGGGGCTTGGGATTTTTTAACCCACCCCTGACCAGCATTTCCCTTGCAAATTAAATTATAGATCACACCGTGGACGAGAAAACTGGCGCGCTTTTTAGGGTTCGTGGTTTTCTTGGAAATGCAGCATGCATTCAGTGCTGTTCATTTTGTTGCAAATCCAGGAACGTTGCATTATCATTTCACTCGGTTATCGGTGGATATCTTTGTGAAATGCAAGAGCTAAAAACGCATTTTCCCGCCCCCGCTCAAGAATAGGCAGCTGAATCCTTCTATGTATTCAATGTATGTATTTTGAAAACAAGCGTGCACTGAAAATTGAACCATTCTAGCCGTTTCTTATGTTTTATTGAAGATGAATAGTATATTTTTTAAATGATCGACCATTGATACAACATGAGCCATGTCCTCATTGTTGTGCACAGTTGACGCATGGGCATATCGGACATTTTAGTCCACGTGTATTAAATAGCATAATGGTTAATTTGATTACTTTGACGGGCTTTTTAGCCAGGCATACTACAAATTCTACACAAGAGCTAGAATTCTATTTCTCGCCGCATTCCCTGCAACTTCTAGATTTAAAATGTGATTATGATTCTGCTGCAAAGCTTTGGTGTTAAATCAACTGCTTTTATACTGGGCATAAGTGAGCTGTAAAGTATTTTTGTAATTACTTGGGTAGTATGTTGACCAGAAGTTTTGAAAGAGGTGATAGTACAATAGCTTACCAAGTTGATTTTTTTTTAAAACTGCAATTTAGATGGTAATTGTTGCTGGGGCTTGTGGTTTGTGGATTCAGTTGATTTATGCACAAGCCTAAAAATAATTGATTACATGACACTATTTCTTTTAGTATGAAACATCAATATAGAAATATTGTCCATTGTTTTGTTGAAATATATCATTTGAAACTGACCATTTTTGTTAAATGACTGCAATATGAGTCTATTGGAATGAATTGCTCTGTACAGAAGGTTAGTTTTCTGTCATGAATTCAAAGTGGAGGACCAAGTTCTGCTTGATCAATAGATAATTCAGAAACATACCAAACATGTAAATTCCAAGTTGTGTAATTCACTTTTGAATTTATTTAAGTTTTTGAAATTTTACACACATTTATCGCTGGTTGAGTAAATGCCTCGAGCAAGATTGTTCTTGGAACTCACCGTCTTTGGATGCACTTTGCAAAAGTTTTTCAAACTGTCTCAAATACCACCTGACTTACTGAGGGATTCGAGCATTTTCTGATTTTATTTCAAATTCCCAACCTCTGCAGTGTTTTGGTGACCTTCCTCCCAAATTTTCTTTCTCTTTATCCCTCTTTCTGTGTAACTACAAAATAGGCAAATTTGTTCAACATGATTCTTTTTTATACTTAGTATAATTTCTATACACACAACTGTGGTCCCATTCCTGTTATAATTTTTGTAAGGTGGAACTATCCAAGGCCAAACATTCTCCACTTATTACAGAAATAGCTGGAGATTAAGCATTATGTTTTAGATGTATGGAATATTTTTTGCCTGTTCATCAAAATAAACTGCTACAATACTCTAGTTTGACGTGCTTGCTTACTTCAGGGTTTGTGTGTATGAAGTTTCAAGTTTCTTTGCTGCTTTCCTTTCTTTGTGTAAATTGGGAGGTAATGTTTCTCAAAACAGCACCCGAATTAAATGTACTCTCGAAGAAGGGTCTCGACCCGAAACGTCGCCTATCTCCTTCACTCCTTAGATGCTACTGCACCCGCTGAGTTTCTCCAGCCTTTTGTGTACCCTAAATGTACTCTTCCATGTGTTTCACCGATCTATCGCCTACTGAAGTAAACTTGGTTTATCCAAATTACCACCTTTAGAATTGTGCACCTATCTCCTGTTTGGCATGTTAATATATATTTCTAATAGCCATCATTTTAATACTTGCATTTTAAACTTCCCTCCAATCTGAAGAACAGCCTCTAACTGCTTATGTTTGGTCAAAGTCAGTTTCTCATCTTTACTATCATTGGTCTTGCATTGTATTGGCAATTTTCTAAAATGTTATTTGAAGTATAAGATTGTGATTCTTGGAAGCTAATGTTTGCGAACAGCAACAACCACTTTCATTCATTCTCGGTTAAGGGGTTAGCCAGACTACAGCCTTTAACAATAAATTGGCTGTCTGTCATACGGTAAATCTTTTCTTAATTAAAAAAAATGTTTATTCCAGTATAGTCCTTATTGGATAAAATTGTAATACCTGTAATTATTTGGTCCTTATGGAACGTTAGCATATTCAACAAGGATTGAGAGATTGCTGCTACCATGACTGTTGATTCATCTTGGTTGAGGCACCGGACTATTAAACACATCAAATACTTTATTTTAATATTACTGAATGTCTAAAGTATTTTCATTTACTGACACATTGTCCTAATCTGTTCAAGATAAATTAATTCTACAGTTGAATTTAAGTTTAGTGTATTGTCACATGTGCCAACGTACAGTGTGAAGCTTTTGTTGTGTGCTAACAGGTGTAGAAGCACTGCTTACATAAAGTGATTTATCCTTTGCCCTTTCAATGGCCCTAGACATTCCTTCTTTGCCATAGAGAATTAATTGTCAGTAGATATTCTTCTTTGATGTGTGCACCATGCAAAACACAAGTTGCACCTGAATGATTTTTTTTCATTCATTCAGGAATATCAATCTGCTCTGGAATTATACATTGATTAAAAGATCCAGAAATGTTATTTTTTTCCCTCCTTTTCCAATGGTTTAGGTATTTAGTGAATTTGCTTGAATAATTATATGCTGGTCAATGATGAAAGGTAACTGAACGGAGAGGGGGTTGTGTCTTATCAAACTTAAAATATAGAAGGTAAAATTAGTGTTCTAGATAAATCTTTGCTGAGATAATTCAGTACCAGAAGATTTTCCTCCGTGCCAAGTCCCGACATCAAGTACCATCAGATCAACTTATTTCACCTGGGTAACATCATGCCCACTCTTTGCAGATTTACTACGGTTACTGATCTTCAAGCGCAGAGCATCCCCACTGAACCAGCGTGACATTTCCATTTCCGACACTAGCCATCTCTGTTTCTGAGTGGTGAATGGCGGACAGTTTTTGTGTTGTGGTCTACAGTCAATTGAGAAATGCCCAGATTTATCTTTGGGATCTATAAAATGCTATTTGAACAAAGGATCTTTTTCATCTCATCTAGGCTGCAGCTAAACTCTGTTTCCGGCGTGTAGGGACAGACTTCTTGCCACCGGAGTGCCCAGACCCTACTGTTTGCGTAGAATTTGAAATAAAACCTTGTTTGATGTACGGAAGGTAAAAAATGTCTAAATATCTTTTTTCATTCCAGCTATAATTAGAAATGGCTACTGAGGTGAATGGAAATGCAGCACAGGTGAAGGAAGATGAAGAACCCATGGATACCTCATCTGCTGTCACCCATTCAGAACACTACCAGGTGCTACTAGATGCTGGCTTGCCACAGAAAGTAGCAGAAAGGCTAGATGATATCTTTCAAACAGGTACATATCAAGGTACCTTTGATTTTAATTGTCAAACTCATCTTTTAACCTGAACATATTGTTTGATTGGAAAATATTTGACTTTCTCCTGACGACAAATTTGATACTTGAGTGTTTTTGAATTCAAAAGAGATTGCTGTGTATAATTTCTGCCAGCATTTGTAGTGGTAGTGCATTATTTTGTGGATCATTCATTTATGTAGGGCTCAAAATTAAATTAGTCCAGACAGCGCCCAACAATGGCCATAGCTTCTGAACAAAATCAAAAAAAGCTTCCTGTATTTTCATAATTAAAGTTCAAAAAGCAGTGAACTTTATTAAAATTATTTGCAAAAATAATTGCTAAATGCATTGATTTTAATTTATAACCTTTCATAATTTTGAGCCCTACCTAAACTGCTAATGTTTATTAAACTGCATCGATAACCACAAAATGGAGTTATGCAATATTTTTTTAGCATATGCTGAAGAAGAGCAATGGTTTTAAACGGCTTCCAATAACGGAGTACTACTTAACTTAAAATATTGTGGCATTTCATCAAATATCCAGAGGGGGTTCATTGATTACCCTATTTTGCACTCTAATTATATCATTTTTCCTGTGGCAATGGAGCGAAGGCCTTTAATGGACTATGCATATTCAGTTAGTTTTGATTTAAAATACACAATGATGCATGTGCCAAACAAATCATTTGGTTACGGAAAAGGAAATAATTTAAACTGCACGCAGAGTAAGGGCATAGAGTGGCTGTCATCCTTGTAACATATTTCTTATAAGTTGAGGTTGCTGTTGCTAAAAATTTAAAACGCCTATGCCATTTCCTGCATTTCTAGTATTTGGTGCTTACAATCTAAATGAATTGAAATGATAAATTGATGCATTAGGCACTGCACTTTAACAGAGTATGTAGATAAGTTAAATGGAGTGCTTCAAATTCCAATTTAAAAAAAAAATGTTTTTAAGTATGTACATTATCCCTTTATGGATCTGAATTTTTAATCATTGTACACGAGGTGCAATATTTCCTGTATTTTTTCAAATATATTATATTTGCATACTTTGATATAACATGCAAATACATAATGAAGACATGATGGCTCTTAGTACTTACAACACTTTTAGCCAGGCAACTTATGAAAGCTTAATCGGAGCTATTGATGTGGACAGTAAATTAAAGTAGTCCAAAGGATTTAAAGAAAAACGAGACAAGCTAGAAACTCAATTACACTGTGCCCTATCTCTTTTCCTTGACTCCTATCATTAAAAGTACACATTTTAGAAGGTAGTGATGATATTGGTACACTCTGTGCATGAATAAGCTAGAATATGGAACCACCTTTGGTTATCTAATAGTTTTGTATTGAATATTGTTTCAGGGTTGGTATCTTATGCTGATCTTGATGAAAGAGCCATTGATGCTCTTAGAGAGTTCAATGAAGAAGGTGCAATGGCTGTCTTGCAACAGTTTAAAGAAAGTGACCTATCACACGTGCAGGTAAAATAAAATGCATGTCTGCACTGCTGGTATGCGATGGTCATGAAACAATATACGTTTTGAAATTTGATAATGCAAAATGATTGACTTTAGTTTACATTTAGACTCATAGAAAAGATAAGTTTAGTCGGCTGTCAAAAAATTACATCAAATGATTATAGATTAGACAAATGCTGGAGAAACTCAGTGGGTGAGGTAGCATCTATGGAGTGAAGGAAATAGGCAACGTTTCGGGGCGAAACCCGTCGCCGAACATCTCAGCTCGGTTCGCAATAACCAACCTGATCTCCTGGTGGCTCAGCACTTCAACTCCCCCTCCCATTCCGAATCCGACCTTTCTGTCCTCTGCCTCCTCCATGGCCAAAGTGTCCCACCGTAAATTGGAGGAGAAGTACCTCATATTTTGCTTGGGCAGTTTGCACCCCAGCGGTATGAACGTTGACTTCTCTAATTTCAGGTAGTCCCTACTCCTCCCCTTCTCAGCTCTCCCTCAGCCCACTGGCTCCACCTCTTCCTTTCTGCTTCCCGCCCCACCACCCTCACATCAGTCTGAAGTAGGTTTTGGCCCGAGACGTTGCCTATTTCCTTCGCTCCATAGATGCTGCCTCACCCGCTGAGTTTCTCCAGCATTTTTGTCTACCTTCGATTTTCCAGCATATACAGTTCCTTCTTAAACATGATTATAGATTAAATGGTTTAAAGGTTTGTAACATTAGACATCATTACACAATTCCATATACTTGCCTTAATTTCAATTGTTTTTATCCATTATTATGGATTCAAATTATTGGTACTAACTTATTTAATTTCTAGAATAAAAGTGCCTTTCTGTGTGGAGTAATGAAGACCTACAGACAACGGGAGAAGCAAGGTAACAAAGTACAGGATGCTACAAAGGGTCCTGATGAGTCAAAAATCAAGGTAAGATATATTGGAAGATCAGTTCGTTAAACTGGTGGACAGAGTTAATATGTCAGAGTTGACCAGTCACCACACTGGGGCAATTTAGAGTAGAGGTTAACCTATCAACCCACACATTCTATGGGATCATGGGAGGAAATTTGCACAGTATTTGCAACAATGTGAAATTGAATAGTGAAAGGGTTGGATAGAGTGAATGTGGAGAAGGTGTTTTCTAGTGGGAGAGTCTAGGACTACAGGTCATAGCGTCAGAATAAAGGATGTTACTTTAGGAAGGAAATGAGGAGGATTTTATTTTTTAAGAAGGTGGTGAATCTGTGGAATTCTTTGTCACAGAAGGTTGTGGAGCCTTAGTCAGTGGATAACGTTAAGGCAGATATAGATAGATTCATGATTAGTACTGGTGTCGGAGGTTATGGGGAGAAAACATTGGGGTTATGAGGGAGAGATAGATCAGCCATGATTGAATGGTGGAGTAGACTTGATGGGCTGAATAGCTTAATTCTACTATCTCTTATGATGTGCAAAGTTCATTCAGGCAACACAAAATAGCAGGATTGAATCCTGGACCCTGGGATTGAGGCAGTAGCTCCAAATATCCTCAACTAATATAGTTATTCTAAGTGCATTGGCTTGAGATGAGAGGAGAAAGATTTAAAAGGGACCTGAAGGGCATCTAATTCAGAGTGCGGTGAACAATCTCATTATATTTAAAAAAAAAAAAAAAATTTGGACAGGTGCATGAATAAGCAAGTTCGGTATTCCGACTGCACATGCACAGGTCATGGGGCGCTCGGGATAAGCACTCTCAGCTCCCGGGCTGGATGGGAGCAGCGGACGCCGGCTCCAGCTCGGTTCTGACCAAGATGTTCATTTATACTAGTCCTATTTGCCTACATCTCCAAACCTTTTTTATAAGCGAGTTTGGTATTCCGAAAAACGCAAGGAATCAAGGGATTTTTTAAAGGTCATTTGAGAATTTTTAAAAAAGCGAACGGGGTGCCTGGTAGCGGGGTGTAACAGTAAGGGAGAGGGGGCAGATACGAGTGGGAGACGGGGAGGGACTGGACCGGCGGAGAGACGGTGAGAGGTGTAGGAGAGAAGGGAGATGAAAGTTGCGTGGGGAGACGAGAGAGAGGTTCCGGTTAGACAGACAACCACTGGTAAAGCCATGGTTCGTTGCTTCTAGGAGAGTCGAGAATATGTCCTCAATCGAGAGAATGCAACTTCGCAGCCCCCCCTCGTTTCTACCACGCTGGAGACTTCCGCGGGAGCAAGGAACAAATGACCCAAAGTTTGCGTTGAGTGAACTGAGTGTTCTTACTATTCTCGCCATACACCGGCGTTTTGTGAGAGTGTTTGGATCCCATCTTCAGCTCAGCCAAATGTTGTTGCATATCCTTTGCATGCAATGGCTGTTTGAAGTCTGCGATTCATGAAAATCACCAGTTGCTGGGTGTCTTTAAGACTTTTGCCTTCCACCACAGTGAGGAGGTGCCTGGTGAACTCACTGTGGTGGATGTTAAATATGTTAAATATGTGTTTATTGTGTGTTTTGTTTTAATTTATTACATGTTATGACTGCAAGGTAACAAATTTCGTTCAGACCGAAAGGTCTGAATGACAATAAAGGAATCTGAATCTGAATCTGAGTCTTCTCTGGTGATGCTCTGCCAGGCCTGTATTGCAGCCATCTTTAGCTTATGCTTGTTTTGGGGGCTAGTCCCCTTCAGTTTTCTCTTCAGCATATAAAAGGCAGGCTCAATTGGGTTCAGATCGGGTGATTGACTTCGCCACTCAAGAATTGACCATTTTCTACCTTTGATAAACTTCTTTGTTGCTTTAGCAGTATGTTTGGGATCATTATCTTGCTGTAAAATGAACCGCCGCCAATGAGTTTTGAAGCATTTGTTTGAACTTGAGCAGATAGGATGTGTCTATACAGTTCAGAATTCATTATGCTACTACCATCACCAGTTGTATCATCAATGAAGATAAGTGAGCCAGTGCCTTCAGCAGCCATACATGCCCAGGCCATAACACCCCCACCACCGTGTTTCTCAGATAAGGTGGTATGCTTTGGATCTTGGGCAGTTCCTTCTCTCCTCCATACTTTGCTCTTGCCACCACTCTGATATAAGTTAATCTTCGTCTCATCTGTCCACAAGATCTTTTTCCAGAACAGTGGGTGCTCTTTTAAGTACTTCTTAGCAAACTGTAACCTGGCCATCCTATTTATGCGGCTAACCAGTGGTTTGCATCTTGTAGTGTAGCCTCTATTTCTGTACATAAAGTCTTCTGCGGACAATGGTAATTGACAAACACCTGAAGAGTGTTTCTGATCTGTCGGACAGGTGTTTGGGGATTTTTCTTTATTATAGTGAGAAATTTTCTGTCATCAGCTGAGGAGGTCTTCCTTGGCCTGCCAGTCCCTTTGCAATTAATTAGTAAGCTCACCAGTACTCTTTTTCGCCTTAATGATGTTCCAAACAGTTGATTTTGGTACGCCGGAGGTTTGGCTGATGTCTAAAAGATTTATTCTTGTTTATCAGTCTCATAATGGCTTATTTTACTTTAATTGGCACAACTTTGGTCCTAGTGTTGATAAACAGCAATAAAAGGTGATGGAAAGACTGGTGGAAAGACTAGGTGCTGAGAGCTCTGTTATACCTGTATTAAGGAGGCATTTAAACACACCTGAGCAATTACAAACACCTGTGAAGCCATGTGTCCCAAACATTATGGTGCCCTGATATGGGGGAACTGTGTATAAACACAGCTGTAATTTATACATGGTGAAACCAAAATGTATAAAAATACCCTTTAATAAAATCTGGCAATGTGCACTTTAACCATATGTGATTTTGTTTATATTACAAATCTCAAATTGTAGAGTACAGAGGTAAATAAATAAATGATGGGTCTTTGTCCCAAGCATTATGGAAAGCACTGTATATAATAAATTAAGTTAATTCGATTGCTCAATTGATTTATTTATAACCTAAAGTTTGACCATGGTTCTGTTTGCATTTCTACTTGTTATATAGTTCTTCAAGGCAAGTGTTTCATAAAATACTATATGATGGTAAAGATTTTGCACTAAATTGTTAATACATTGTTTAGGCACTGCTGGAAAGGACTGGGTACACTTTGGATGTAACCACAGGGCAAAGGAAGTATGGTGGCCCTCCTCCTGATGGCGTGCACGCAGGGCCACAACCTGGAATTGGAACAGAGGTTAGTGATTTATTACAATGTGATCTGTGGTCCACACTATTCAATCATAGATAGGATGTATTACACCATACTCATGGGCATTTTCCATCGGGTGGGGCAATCGACTTCCATTGTGAGAGCGGGAATAGAAATCAAAGTAATTTGGTTGAAATTTTTAATATAATGATTGCTTTTATCTTGTAAAATAAGGTACATATAACTGACAGAGTAATTTCCTGCTCCTCAAATTATCCAACTGTATATCCAAATACCTGTCTTGCAATCCAGATATTAAAATATCTTTTGATTATAATTTGCATTATGTTAGTTATTTGGACCAAAGTACATGGAGTTGCAGCATGGCAAATTTCTCAGACAATAAATATGCAACTTAATTGCTTGGATACTTAGGTATTTGTTGGGAAGATACCCAGGGATTTGTATGAAGATGAACTTGTCCCATTGTTTGAAAAAGCGGGTGCCATTTGGGACTTGAGACTTATGATGGACCCCCTGTCAGGCCAAAACCGTGGCTACGCATTTGTGACATTCTGCAACAAAGATGCAGCCCAAGAGGCTGTCAAACTGGTAAGAATTTTTTATCCATACTACAAAACTTCATGAATGAAGCGCTTTGAACGTTGGGCTCAACAGCAGATTCTTTTGAATGTTTTTATTGGTATATTAAAGTCAGTTTCAGCTGAAAAGTCACTGGGACGCTGCACAAATATTGACGTGTTACATCTCTGCCTCTTTTATTTTGTAGTGCGATAATTGTGAAATCCGTCCTGGTAAACACATCGGAGTTTGCATTTCTGTGGCCAACAATAGACTGTTTGTTGGTTCTATTCCAAAGAACAAGACCAAGGAAAACATAATGGAAGAATTCAGCAAAGTCACAGGTTAGGTCAGGGGATTCTTGGATGCCAAAAGGAAAAACTATCTAAACAAAAATGTTTCAGTTTAAAGATCTGGTTTAAAAAAAAAATTAAATAAATGTAATTGAATTGGGGGGGGGGGGGGCTGTATTAATAAGCGAGCTCGGTATTCCGCAAAACGCAAGGAATCGTGGGATTTGTCAAAAAGGTCACTCGTTATAAAGAAAATGCGAACGAAGCGCTGGCTGCATAAACTGTGTAAATTCTTATCTTTTCATGATTGATGTGTAAAAATATTTAATCTGAGGAACGGGAGTGCTAGAGAGCGGGTGTAACAGCACGAGAGGGAGCAGATGCCAGTGGGAGACGGGAGAGTGCACAGACCACCGCCTCATCTACAGCCCGGCCCCGCTCCTACTCCTAAGGAACCCATTCCTTTTCTCCGTGGATGCTGCCCGTCCAGCCAAGCAGCCGCAGTAACCCACTCGTCGACGCCGGGGAAGTACGCGCAGGGTGCTGTGGCGGCTCGTCTGGACGGGCAGCATCCCTGGAGAAAAGGAATGGGCGACGATTCGGGTCGAGATCCTTCTCCAAAGATGTTGCCTGGCCCGCCGTGGCGCCCCATGTGCGTCCCTGCCGGTGGCTGGCACCTGGCCCCCACCGCCACCAAACCTCTCCATCTGAGTCACGGCACCCTCCACCAACAGTGCCTTTGATGCCAGAAGGCAACAAGCAGCTCCAGTGGAACTGATTGCTTATCCCAGCACTGACTCACTGTTTGTAATGACCTGCCCTCCACCGAGGGGGCAATCCGACGGCCACTGGACAGGGAGACAGGTGCGGCCTGCAGTCCCCGGCCCGAGCCTGATCCGACACCTCCGGCCGCCTCTGGGGGGGGGGGGGGGGGGGGGAACGGCCCAGCGTCGCCGCCGGAGACCCCGACCCCACGGAGCAGCACGAAGCATAAAGCACTCACTGAAACGAAGGTCTGATAACCAAAGATAACACAGCAGGTCCGCACCCTCCAATGTTTATCTCCAGTGACCTATGACCTGGACATGCGAGCTCGCTTATTCTAATGTGATCGACTCTTCTGTTTATTATTTTTAAGTAATTGGTTTGGTTCACTCACGTGGATATTTTGTAAATATGCTCATGGTTCTTCATTTGCAAAACTAATGTGCTAGACCAGGGGTGAGGAACCTTTTCATGTTGGAATGTTGCATTAAGTTAGCTGTAATCTAATTATCAGCCGTGATCATATTGAATGGTGGTGCAGGCTTGAAGGGCCGAATGGCCTACTCCTGCATCTATTTTCTATGTTTCTATAAGGCCGCATCGAAGAAAACTTCAATTGGATATACTTCAAAATGTACATTATTTTGTAAAAATCTAGCTACTATGTACTAACTTCAAGAAAATGAAAACAATTTGTCAATTCTAAAGTTAACTAACCTTTTAATGACTTTGTTGTGTCTGCTTTCTGGAGTCCAGAGTAGCATTAGAACTAAATCATGAGTGTTAACAGGTGTTAAAATAGCCCTCATGACTTACTAATGTTTTAATTGTGGCCGTCAGTCGTTGAATCTTCTTTTACTCTTTGGTATTTAAAATACGTTCATTTTAAGATTAAATTAAAAAATAAATAAAGACGAGTAAAAAACATAAAAATAAAAGGATTTGTTATACAAAATTGATTCATTCAAAAGGCCGCACTTAATGGCCTAGAAGGTCGCAGGTTCCCCACCCCTGTGCTAGACGAACATGGCGGGTCAGCTGCAGTGATGTGATTTAAATATAATAGTTATTTTGCATAGTATTTTTCTTTTCTGCCTTTTTATTTGGTAATTGAGCTATTATGTTGGGCCATGTGGATATTGAGAACAAAGGCAATAAGCCTGACATTTTAGCTAAGGTTTGTTTCTTTATACAGTATAATCTACTTCAGTTGAGCATGTTTATGATGGTATTCTTGCGTCATATAATCCTCCCTTTGCGCCTCTACATTCTATCCCGTTCCTGAAAAACCTTGCCCAACAAAAACATACTGTTGGTTTTGAAAGCTGCCATTGATTCACTGTTTCAGGAGCATTTTAGGTAAATGTTTCTTGTTTAGATAAAAAAATTATGTTGAAATGTGGTTCCTGAATATGTGGACTTGAACCTTTGTGTTCTGCTGTGTTCTGGATTCACCCACTGGAAAAAATAGATTATCTTGGCTGCCCTATTAATTTTATCAACTTTCAAGCAAGAAAATACTCTTCTTGTAAGTTAACTCTTTTTGTTTACCCCATATTTGATAAAATATCAATGGCGGTGTTGACTACCATGTAATTTTTACAGATGTGTATACTTCCCAATGGAACGTAATAGATTCTATCTCAGACCAGGTAGAACCTATTTCAATGTCCAGCATTTTGGTTGGCTTAAAGATTATTTTAATACAATTAATTTTCCTTCTCTTCTGCAGAGGGTCTCACTGATGTTATTCTCTATCATCAGCCTGATGATAAGAAGAAAAACAGAGGCTTCTGTTTTCTAGAATTTGAGGATCACAAGTCTGCTGCACAGGCAAGGCGAAGATTAATGAGTGGAAAAGTCAAGGTTTGGGGAAATGTCGTGACTGTGGAATGGGCAGATCCAGTAGAGGAACCAGATCCGGAGGTGATGGCAAAGGTAACATGACAAGATAAAGAGACCATTCAGTCCATTGGCTCCCAGCAGGACATTATCTTCCCTCACTTTGTCCAGTAGCCTATTGTTTTTCATACTCTAAGGTTATCTTCCCCCCCCCCCCCCCCCCGGATCTCAAACTAACAAGCTACTCCAGTCAATTCACCAGTATGTCTAGCATGTGGCAAGAAACCAGTGCAGTCAAGGGGAGAAAGTGAAATCTTCACGCAAACAGCACTGGACGTCAGGATCGAACTGGGCTTTGGAGCTGTGAAGCAGCAGCCAATTGGAACAAAGGGATTTTTATGTGCAACAAATATTCTTGTATATAAATGGGCAATAAGATGCCGAACTCCATCAGATTTAGGTTTATTATAAACTAAATTTTGAACTAAAGCAGCTTATGATAGCTTGAAATACAAAACTATATAATTGAAGTCTCATTTTTCTTTGTAAACATTATTTGGATGTCATTTGTAAAACCACTTGTGTGAACAATTTAGTATTTTTAAGGTTCTGTATTTCTGCTTTTGTGCAAATGTCAGGTTTTTTTAAGGAATTGGTAGGTCCATGTTGTAGATCTATTGATTCTATTAACTTCATTCTGCGTCAGTTAACGTTCCTCCTATATCCCTATGATTAATGTCACAATTATTTGAATGTTTACCAGTGATCTGTTGACCCAGATATGTGGCATTTTGTTCTAGTACTGTATGATATATAAGTGGGTTAGAAAGTGTAATGCTGTTAACTGAATTTGTTATTTTTTGTTTCTTTATTGTTTGTTGTTATCTTGTACAGGTCAAAGTTCTGTTTGTAAGAAACCTGGCCAGCTCTGTTACAGAAGACATCCTTGAAAAGACTTTTAGTCAGTTTGGGAAACTGGAACGTGTGAAAAAATTGAAAGACTATGCATTTGTTCATTTTGAGGACCGAGATTCAGCAGTAAAGGTTATTATTATTATTATTGCACTATATTTGTTATTTAGTGTGTGTGCATGTGTATGCACACACTGAACTTTTTTTTTCCTTCTCCTGTTATGTAATATGTTTGCATATTCTGTTGTGCTGCAGCAAGTAAGAATTTCATTGTCCTATCTGGGACATGACAATAAAACACTCTTGACTCTACCTATTGAAGTGGATAACCTATTTCAGTTATATCAGTACATCAAGATTTGGCATTGGCAGTGCCAATTTTGTAAGACCATTCACTAAGTTTCTTGATGCTTTATTTGATGATTTATGGGGTTCACAGAGCTGCCAAGTAGTACGGATTTTTCCGTATTTTGTACGGAAATGCGATTAGAATACGGATGTACGGTTTTGTGTTATTAAATACGGAGTTCAGTTCAGTCTGAAGAAGGGTCTCGACCAGAAACGTCACCCATTCCTTCTCTCCAGGCTGCCTGTCTCACTCCAGGTTTAAACAGAGCGCTGTCAGCTTAACGCGTGGGAATTTAATCAAAGAGCTGTCGACCACAGGGCTATGGGTTAGACTGTTCAGGAAAATTCTCATATAACAATGAGTCTTTGGAATTCTCTTTCTCAGTTGTAGTTGAGCCTTTGATTATTTTTCAGGCAGTGGTAGAATTCTGGATAGGCCTAGTGGTGAAATGTTACCAGTGGGATTACAGTTACATTGGGATTGGCCCTGATTTTACAGAACGGTGGGTGGGCTCAAGGGGGAGAGAGGGAGGGGAGGGAGGAAGGGAATAAGAGGGAGGGAGAAAAAAAGGAAAGAGGGAGAGCGGGGTTGGGGGGGGGGGGGCGCGCGGGAGAGAGGCTTCCAAAATGGCGTCTACATCATCATCTGGTGCTAAAAGCAGGAAGCAGCCGTTCAAAAAGCAGTATACAAAGAGATGGCAATGAATGAACTGTCAAGTAAGGTGCGTAGAAGACATGTCAATTGGTAGCAAAGTTATGCATGCTTGTACTCTTAGTAAAATGGCACCGTGTAAAATTACTGATTTCCTCAGCAAAACACTCATTTTTAGGTACTAGAATACTGAAATGCTCTGACAAAACTTGACAGCTCTGGGTTCATCTTATTCTACCTAATGGTTATTTATGATACTTTGATACATGGTTCAAAATTGACCATGGCCATTTCTTGGCCTTTCGGCATATGTCTGAAATCTCTGTAACTAATGCTGTGATATGTTTCATTTAATTTCACTCTTTCCATACCACAGTGATTTAAAACATGACTTACTTGAACAGATGATGGGCACGAGCAATTCCATGTATAATTCAGATATCATTGTATCCCTGTTGACTAAAGTATATTTGTGAATTAAGCTTAGTAATATCCTGTGATGAAATTCAATTATAAGATGAAATGTTTCAGATTTTCATGGGTTAATCAGATTTAATGTTGTATGTGTAGAATATATCGCTTTAGTGCCAACACATTATCATTGTGTACTAAGTTTAATCTTTACCATTGCTTTTCCATGCAGTTAGTGCATGTTATGATCCATATTATTGGGATGGGGAAGGAGCTGAGTCGCGTGTCCCAAGATTCAAAATACAGCTATTTATAGTAGATTCTCCAGACTCTTGTCCAATAAAAGGATGTGTTGATGACAGAGTGAAGTTGAGGGTCTCATGAATGGCATGTCCTCCTTATATAACTCGTGTTCTTTCCTTCACAGGCGATGAGAGAAATGAATGGAAGAGAGGTTGAAGGCGAAGATATTGAAATTGTTCTTGCAAAGCCACCAGACAAGAAAAAGAAAGAACGACAAGCTCAAAGACAGGCTACAAGGACTCAAGTGTAAGTTTTTTTTTGGAGAAAAGGTAATCTGATGTGTTGTATTTTCTTTTTATCTGTCTAACAAAACTTTATTTTACAGGTATGAAGACTACTACTACTACCCCCCACCTCGTATGCCACCTCCAATTAGGGGCAGAGTCCGTGGAAGTAGAGGAGGTAGTTATGGCTATCCCCCAGATTATTATGGCTATGAAGATTACTATGATGATTACTATGGCTATGATTATCATGATTATCGTGGTGGATATGAAGATCCATATTATGGTTACGATGATGCATATCCAGTCCAGAGAGGAAGAGGTGGAAGGGGTGGTAGAAGTGCAATCCCACCTCCCAGAGGTCGTGGTGTACCCCCACCCAGAGGAAGGGCAGGATACCCTCAACGTGGAGCGCCAATGGGACCTCCAAGAGGTGCCAGGAGTGGCAGAGGGGGGCCACAGCCACCACAAAGAGGACGTGGTGCCCGTGGTGGTAGAGGCAACCGTGGTGGCAACGTAGGAGGAAAGCGAAAAGCCGATGGGTATAACCAGCCAGATTCCAAACGACGCCAGACCAACCAACAGAATTGGGGCTCGCAACCCATCGCTCAGCAGCCTCTTCAGCAAGGTGGTGATTATTCTGGTAACTATGGTTACAATAATGACAACCAGGAGTTTTATCAGGATACTTATGGGCAGCAATGGAAGTAAAGAAATGGGGGTTTCGGTGAAATTGGCTAAACTCTGCAACCTTCAAATCTGATTGGCATAACTCTACATCCTTCAGTACAGATTGGCTGCCACTTGCATTTTGCTGACATCAAGAATCACTATTGTATATACCAGATTTTTTTTTTTCCATAAATGCACTTGGACATTTCTGGCTTATTTTCCCTTAACCAATTTAGGGGAAAGATGCTTTTTATTTTGTTTTTAAGCTACTTTTTAGCAGTTTGAAAGGAACCTTTGGACTTTGCTTTCAGATGTTGGGCACAATTTTCAATCATGGTTTTGGAGAATTGACTGATATTGAACAGTTTCACTAGTTTGTAGTTTTGGGATTAGACTGCCATTGGAGTATGCTGTATATACAGTAAATGCTAGTGTTTTGTCTTAGTAGTTTTAAGATGAGCTTGCAGTTTAACCATTTTTAAGTTTTTTCTTGTACTGAAAGTAACATTTAACTGTGTTTTTGCATTTGTAGAGTAGGTAAATTGTGTTTTTTAAAAATTGTTGGCTTCACACCTTTAAGAATCTGCCCTACAAAATTTGGTTTGGCTTAATCGTACAACCCGTGGCGTTTTGTTCATTGATGTGATTGTATTTACAATTTATTGTTCATGTCAAATTTCAATAAAACTTAAAACTATATTATCCAAAAATTCATGATTCAAATTCAATTGTGTCCTGAAAATTTGATTGATTAGAAATGTGATTACCTTCAAACCAACAGCTTCCCCCAAAAAACTGCTTATGTGAGTGATCAAATTTAAGTTTGCCTTTGGTCTAGCCTTGTTTTTCCACAAGACAAAGAATTTAAAGTAGATTTTGTAAAAGATGAAGTCTTTTCAGTAGTTGTGCAGTTTTGAATGTCCGTTCAATCGTTTTCATCAAAATTTAATGCGTGATACTTTCGAATACCTAATTGCAGTGACGCCTTTGTATTGTTTCCAGTTTACAGGATTTAAAATGTAATCAAAACACTTGACATTAGATGGTTATCTTGTCATCCTCGTACTCATTTTACAAAAAAGTAAATACATTTTTTCTTGTTAAGAGCTGCTACCAGCAGGGATTATTGTTTGAGTTATTGTGCTCAATTAAATTGGAAGAGCTTAATTTGTGTGAAATTGAAACAATCATTGCCTTGTTTTCAACTTCAAGTTATAGATTTTGCCACTTTTCACTGTTGGCTGAGGGTAGCCAGGAAACAATAGAGGAGCAACATTGGGCCTTGTCCCCTGTGGGTTGGAGTGAGGGGTCAGGGAGCCCACTGTTGGCTATAACGCAAGGACCTTAAGCATATCTACATGCATAATTGAGGACTGGATCAGAACTTATTGTCGTGTTTCTATTAAATGACTTGCCAGTTAGCCACTCATAGGACCATCCATTCTTTGATCCCTTCAGGAAGAATCGGGTGTGGTAGATGAGGTGTGGTTAGAAACTGTCAGGAGAAATCAGTGATTTGAAAGTGATTATTTCAACTGAATTATACAATTTAGTTGGTGTGAATTTCTGTGTCTCATAGCTTGTAAATTAAAATTAATTTCATAGATCTTTGAAAGTTTCAAATATAACGCAACAATTCGACAAATGACCCACATTTATTTGGGCTATTCTCAAGATTCCAATGTACAATGTCGCAGCCTTTGTCAGTGCTAAGTTTAAGTGAGAAATAGAAAATTATCTCATACAAAATGGGAAAGAGAATTTGTGTTGTGTATGTACATCCAGTGACAGTAAGGCTCTTTGCCTGTCAGGTTTTTTGGAACAAGTCTCAATTGTGATTGCTCTGAAAACAGAATGTTTTATGTTGGAAAGTAGAATGTGAAGGATGAGATACTTCGAATTTTTGTACTTAAAACTCTTGGAAAATTTATCCAGGTAGATGTTTTGGCATGGGCATTGTGGTCCGAAGTGTCTGTTCCTGGTGCTATTCTATGTTGAGCTGCTGTCGAATTGTTGTGAAAATGTTTTTTAAGAAATTTGCCCCATGTGAGTAGTTGAGAACATTTCCTTAAATGCACTGTTTATAAACAAATTGATTTTATTGCGCATAATCCTGCCTGTGGATCAAAATTTAATGTAATGGGTCAAATGAGGTAAAAGGGTATATTTTACAAAAGGGAAGCTTTGTGCTATTAACCATTGTCATTTAATGGCTTCCTGTTTGATAAAGATCTCTGTTTAATTAAATTAACCCAGTGACTTATTTTTGATTGGAGAAATAATGTTAATTGTGAAGTCTATCTGAATATGAGGTTTATAACGAAGAGAGCCTGTTGTATCAGAGCACACCTATGCCAGGTATTTGACATGAGTCGCCACACCTATTGTTGATTTGAGTGTTTTGAGTATTTCATGATGGCGGGTGTGCAAAGATAATTTTAGAATTGCTCGAGTAATTTTGGAGAGTGCATTCGAGTGTATTGGGGAATGTATTGAGGCTTCAATAGATTAGTTTAAAACTGCCACAATTTTTTTTCGACGAACATAAATGTATTTTGCTGGATACCAATTTGACAAACAGAAGATTAGTATCCAATTGCAAGTAATTAGGAAAGCAGATTTTAGAAACGAGGAACTGCAGGTGCTGGAAAAATAGATTGTTGAGATCAAGTCAAAAATTGGGACGGCTAGTTGGGACTTTACAGAACTTTGGCAATATCGCACCTGAAGTCAGTTTTTCTTTAATTTCAGAAGGCATAGAAGAATGATGAAAGAAAGGTTGAATAGACTGGCCCTACACTTTTATGGAACTTAGAAAAAGGACAATCTAATTGAAGTACAAAGTTCCAATGTGACTGGATGGGCGACTAGCACGAGTGGTGAATCTAGAACTGGGTGTCTTTTGTAAAGTTGCTCATTCAGGATTTAGGTTGGGGGTAATTTTCTTAAGTTTGTAAAACACTAGAGATCTCCAAGGAGTCTGCGTTATTACATATATTGAAAGCCAAGAGAGATTCTGGGCCATTGGGGAAATCAAGGGAAATTGGGTATCGCGGAAAAATAGTTGAGCCCTAGAAGCTATTCGCCCTACTCAAATTATGTTATTCTATTTGCTGCAGGTAGAAGTTAACAAATGTAGTATATCCCTCAACTTTGGACATGCTGAACTCTGTATGTGACAGCATGTTTCGTTGATTATTGCCACGTGTGCCGAGGTTCAGTGCAAAGCTTTTTGTTGCGTGCTATCCAGTCAGCAAAAAAAAACACGATTACAATGTATTAGTGTTAATAAACTTTTTTAATTAAAAAAAAAACTATAATATTTGCAATGACATTGAATCAGTAGAATTATAGCTACTCTTGGAAACAGTGAATGTTGAAGAAGAATGCATTAGATTGAGGTTTATCAGGTATGTTTTTGGAAGATGATGTCCCAGTTGCTGGACTCCTTCCAGCTCTGCTACTGTTGGAGTTCCATGTAGAAAGCACCATGTTATTTAACACTTCCTTCAAATCTATCTTTGGATTGTATTGACTTGACTGGATGTTTTTGGTTTATAGTTAGATTGTAACTTGAAAGTTGGGTTCAGACTATTTTAAACATCTTATGGAGTTGTTACCAACCCTATGCTAATGATCACTTCAATATGTTCTTTGTGGTTCAGAAAAGTAGATTGCATATTCCTGATAGCTTTTCAGCTTTGCCATGCTTGAGAAAAGGTTATTCCTATCTGAATTTCGGTATAAATCAGAAATTCTATTTGCTTGTGCTTTGTGCTGTGTTAATCTAGCTTTGTACAGTCACACCTTCTCAAGAATATTGGAGGCATAGTTACCATTTTAATATTATATTTGGCATCTACAATTGAGTTTCAAGATATTGGGTAAGTCTGCAGAGATCCAAATACAACTCGCTTTAGCCTCTGAAGCACGAAAATTAATTAATTTACTTTTGAATATCAAGCATGAGAAGATCGCAGTGGAAATTAAAATAGAATGTTGAATGGAATAAGGTAGCAGGGGAAGAGTGCTTAAGGTTGTAATATAGGGCAAAGCTGAAGTTGATTCAATTTAAGAACAAGTGTGAATTTAATTGGCTAAAAATATTTTTAGAATAAACAAAAAGCTACTTGTCCCGAAGTTTGGAACTTGCATTTTCTCTACTGTGTCTTCAAAGTAGCTTTAGGAGAGTTTTTAATATTGATTCTCCTTCAGAATTTTTACGTTAGTCTTCAGTTTCATCATAATTTAATGTAAAACTAAAATACTGCTTTAAAAATACCCGAAAGGTGACTGAGCTGAATTCAACAAACTCTCACATAGTGAAGCACTTAGTGCAAGACATTTCTGTAAAATACATTAACAATTGTTCCGTTTCTGGAATAATTTCTGTTTAGCTGCTTTGAATACACACAATATTGAAGGACAAGTACTTTTTGTTTTTTACGCGAAAGCAAACTACTAAAGTTGGTATTTTTGTCTACAGCATTGTTTTTTTAGATTTTCCACTCCAATTTGTGGTGAATGTGATGTAATATGCTTTGGCAGAGCCATAATCTCTGGATTTGAATAAAAAGAACAATACTATTACACATCTATTTGGAGAATAGTTCTCCTGCTTGCTACCATGCAGTACAGAATGAGTTCACTGATGGTGCCATCAATTCACTTCATTGTTATGTGACCTGAACCCAGTGACATCACAGATGTTTTGCACAGTAATTCATGCAAACCAAATTCCTGTGGATTGAAGATCACTACTTCCAAACTAATTTGTTGCCAGTATACATTTACAGTTATCAAATGACAAAGCTGCAAAAATGTCAGAATACTTAAGTTATCAGTAGAATTAATAGGTGGCAAAGTAATTATTAAATGTGTCTTACTGAATTTGTTTAACATTTTGTAGAATTATTGATCAATTGATTCATATCCAGTTTTCATTAATCATTCTTCAATACCCTAGTAAATATTTTGGACGGACTCTGGGCTGAAGGGCCTGTTTGGAGCTGTATCTCTATAAACTAAACTAAACAACTTTCTTGATTTTGGTAAGGATATAATAGAGTAAGGTTAAGTTGCCATTTTTTGTTTAAACTACTGGCGTGTATGGTGTTGCAGCTGGGTGATAGGAGAGTTGTGAATGGCACACATGGATGTTGGAAAGGGACATGGGTTGACTGGCTGAATATGGGGAATGTGAAATTTGTGGCTGGGGGAAATAAACAAAGCTTGTAAATGATGAGAGATTGCCAAGCTCCGAAATTCAGAAGGATGTGAGTGTCATGTGGTGCATGATTATCAAACGGCTAGTTTGCAGGCACAGCAAGTAATTGAAAGACAATATCAGAAGGACTGGTATCCTTATTTGAGAAAAGGATGCCTATGTATTGGGAACGATTTAGGATGGCATGGTGGCGCAGCAGATACTCCGACTACAGGTGCTGTCAGTATGGAGTTTTGTCGGGCAGTTTCAGTTTCTTCCGACACTCCAAAGACATACTATTGGATTCGGTAAAAATTGGAAATTGTTCATAGTGTGTAGGACAGTGCTGGTGTATGGGGATCGCTGGTTGGTGTTGACTTGGTCCGAAGGGCCTGTATCCGCACTGTATCTCTAAACAAACTAATTCAGAGGTTTCCTAAGTAATACCTAGAAAGAGTAGGCTATCTTGTGAGAGAAGATTGGTCAAACTGGGCTTGTTTGTATGAATTGAATTGAATTGTATACATACAATTCAAGTATGTATACATATAAGGAATTTGCCTTGGTGCTTTGCTCGCAAGTAACGACACGATATGCAGTAAATAATTAAGAATAAAACGTAATTTAAACATGTGAAGAATTAAATAAAATACCAGAGCAAAAGGAGGCTACAGACTTTTGGTTGTTTGAGTAGACAATAGACAATAGGTGCAGGAGTAGGCCATTTGGCCCTTCGAGACAGCACTGCCATTCAATGTGATCATGGCTGATGATCCCAAATCAGTACCCCGTTCCTGCCTGCTCCCCATATCTGACTCCGCTATTTATAAGAGCCCTATCTAGCTCTCTTGAAAGCATCCAGAGAACCGGCCTCCACCACCCTCTGAGGCAGAGAATTCCACAGACTCACCCCTCTCTGTGAAAAAAAGTGTTTCCTCATCACCGTTCTAAATGGCTTACTCCTTGTACTGCTTAAATGACTACTGCTCTTGAAAAAATGCTGTTTTTATGTCTGGCCGTGATGGCTTTGACAGTCCTTGCAGAGGGAAGTGCTACAAAGAGTTTATGGCCAGGTGAGAGGGGTCAGAGATGCTCTTACCCGCTCGCTTCCTGCCCCTTGCAGTGTAGAGTTTATCGATGGGGGTGGGGGGGGGAGAGGTTGCAGCCAGAGTAAAGGAGAGGGGAGAGTACGCAGCCTTGCTGGAGTTTAAAGAGAGGGAGCAGATTTGATTGAAATGGAAATTTGTGAGACTTCTTGACAGGCTGGATGTGGAGAGGATGTTTCCTCTTGTTGGTTACGTTTTTTTAAAAAAAAAGAGGGTTGCCCACTGAAGAGAAGATTTTATTTTTGTCTGGGTTGTCTTTGCAACTCTTGCTCAGAATGGTGGCAACAAATGTTTTTAAAGCAGCGATTCTTAACAAGCGGGGGAGAGAAGATACCAGAAGATGATGTGGAGTTGAGGGTGCAGTTAAGACATTGGCTTATCTAATTATCAGCAGGTTCAAGGGGCTGAGTGGACTATTTCAGCTTCTGATTGTTCAAACTGACGCCCTGCGATTAATAAGAAAAGTTTCTGAACTAATGAAACCCTACCTGAAAGTTTACCGCTACATTGTTTTTCATTAAAAGGGAAACGTTTTTCCAAAAACTGTAAAGAAATAAACAAAGTATAAAGAAATCGGACCAGAGGGAACTTAAATTATGCAAAACCACAGAATGAGCAAGAGTGGCTCTTAAACATTTATTGTAAATTATTTGGGTATCAGAAGTAAGAGTGCCATGCCCATTTCTGTGGACATGTGTGGTATTAAGAAGTGTGGTTAAAAAATTCAAAATTCAATTCTTAGAAAATATTTAATTGTAACTATATTCAATTTTTTTTTCTTTTCCCAATTTGGAAATGTGGACATTTGAAGATACAAATGATGCAGTAAACTGTTTGGAAATAACTTTGCAAATTTGTTTGGATAGCAATGCTTCGTACCCCAGTGGTCTGAAATTGCACAAATGAGCATTCTCCTGAGATTTTCTCTGCATTAGTCTCTGGTAGACTTGACATTTCATTAGTGTTGTGCAGATCCAGCATTACTATATAGTCTGTTCAATTTATTGCTCTGACATTTATAGTGTCTTGGCTGTTGATGACTTCTCTGGATGACTTGTTTGAATGGTGTGGCAAGTTTTCTATTCCATTATTGGTTGTATT
The DNA here is from genome assembly GCA_035221665.1 of Okamejei kenojei. NCBI lineage: Eukaryota > Metazoa > Chordata > Chondrichthyes > Rajiformes > Rajidae > Okamejei > Okamejei kenojei. The sequence continues at coordinate 4,146,573 of CM069157.1, forward strand.
TGGCCTTTTGAAGCCAAGATTGGAAGATGTATCAAAAAGCCAGCGTCATTGTTGTTTTACACCAGTTGGAAAAATAGTAATAATTGCAAGTAAAAACAGGGAGTTCTAGTAAAATGTTTTTTCATGTTGTAAAGAATGTAAAGTGAATGTTTTGCACGAATGGCTGAAATATATTCAGTAGTGAACCGGGTTTGAGGTGTGATGGCCTACTCCTTTTCCTGTCTATTTGTTAAAGTGTGTGCATCCTTCCACAGACGTCTCTTAGTGATTGAAGAAAGCTGCTTAAATATCGGGTTGCACGCCACGTGTAACTACCAACCTTCATTGGTTCAGCTGCTTTGAAAATTGGTGTGAACCTCCATATGTCCTCCATTGGTGGAAAAACATTTGATCTATCAGGGTGAAGAATTAGTTGACTTCCAATAAAATTGAATAAAATTCATTGTGAAGTTGACTTGCCTTTTAGTACAGAGTGAAAACAAATTATTCCCAAAATGTTTGTGCATAAGGAAGAATGGGTAAAAAACATTGATTTCCGGTAACCCAAATGGTATTTAAACTATTGCTGCGTTATATCTACAGCAGCAGATTTAGAACAATCAGTTCTCTTTTTTGATCACTCACTTTCAGCAGTTTTGCATCTTTATTTAGCTTGTTGGTATTAGGGATGAAGGCTATCCTTGAATTAATTTTTAAGAATACATGCAATTGGAAGAAACCTCCCATCGGTTTCATTAGGCGTGTTAATGTTTGGTACAAAAACAATATTGTTTAAATTAAACATGTCAAGGCTTCTAAAATTCGATACCTTCAATCCTCTTTGTTTTCAGATCTGAAACATCATGGGCTAAGTTTATCAAATGCTACTTGATTTTGATCAACTGAAGTATGTACTTTTGAGAATAACAGCATGCAAAGATAATTTAAATCTTAACTGCAAAAGCTTGGTGATCTTTTTGATCTCTAGTTAGTGCCATTTCTGAATCTGTCAGTCTCAAACTCTCTATTACTGAAAATATACTGGCAATATTAAAATGGCCAAATAGGGATGGCATACCTTTTGTAAACTGGCTAATTCAAATATAAAATCTCTTGCCAAGCGCACGATGTTATAATGGTCCAGGTCGCATTCACAAGCAGATATGATAGAACAAACAAAAGTTGTTTGTGATGGTAACAATAGATTGATATTTTACTGTCATTCGCTTAAAATTTACTTATCTGGGGTAAGCGTTGAATGCTGATTTACTGAAAACAATTCCTCATTGTATAACCTGGTGTGCAGAATTAATTCCATTCATTTTATGTTAAATTGTGCTCGAAAACAAAGAATCTATGAGTCATGTTTGTGACATCCCTATTTCCAGGTTGGCTACTACAGTATAATTTCTGTACAACATTCATCGATTGGAACAAAATGGCATGACTGGCAGTTTTCTTCTTGATTTTTTTTTTAAAGTACTTGAAAATTATCCACAAAAAAAAATTTCTAATCTACTTCGGCTAATTTAGATAAAGGCAATATTCATGCTGTGATCCGCCCAGTGTGACGCTAGCACTTTGTCATTGGCTACGGATCAGCTCTAACCATTTATTTTTCCTTTTAGCTTTAAAAAAAAAACCCCGAAAAATATTTTAAGTTGGAGCGTTGTGGTTGCAAGGTAAACAAATGGGTGTAGGCAATAAGAAATTTCTTTGTATTGCTGTTACTAAATACTCTGGTAAATAGCCACAAATTGTATTTCCATTCTAGTCTCTTAAGTGTTAACAAATATCCTTTTGTCACCTGACTATCAGGGAAGCGTGGTTGAGACTGGCCCTGACCTGTTATCATGACACCAACATCCTAGGTGGGGGCTGTACAGGAAGCTGCTCTTGGAGTTATGTGGTAAGACAATTTCTGTGCCAAGTTTTTCACAATCTACATAGTATATTTCGACAAAAAAAAAAGTACACAAAATGCTGGAGTAACTCAGCGGATCAGGTAGCTTCTTTGGGGAACATGGATAAGTGACATTTCGGATCGGAACCCTTCTTCAGTCCTGACCCAAAACTTTCCCTATCCAGGATGTGCAAAGATGCTGTCTGACCCACTGAGTTACTCCAGCACTTTGTGTTTTTCTTTTTGTTACCCCGCATCTGCAGTTCCTTGTGTCTAATATTTTGGCATTTCATCTAAAAAAGTAAACAGTTGTCAAAACTAAAGCATTACAACTGTAAAAATATGGTCATTGTTTTCTTTTTTCACTTCATCAAATAACACAAAATAAACCAAATAATTGAAATTGGATTTGAATGATTTTAAAATGGAATTTCTAAAAAAAAGTTTGGAATTCTTCATTTAATCTCTATTTTTGTATATGATGGAGTCATGTATTTGCTCTCCAAATCTCTGTGGTACTGGATAAGGAATGACTAAATATAGGTCCTTCATTCAAAAGACATAACATTCACAAATAATTCACGACCATCAGAATGATTTAAAATACTGGAAAAAAAATTCAGTGGTCATAGCTATCGTTCTGTCTAAGTAACAATAACAATAACTATCTGGAGCTCTAACATTAGGTTTCTACCTTGAAATTCTGGGCCTTTTCTTAAATCGTAAAGTAACAGATACTGGGGATGGATGCAGTATGATGTTTAAATAGAAACCAGCTGTAGACAGTTTATTTTATTCTGTCAAATTATTCAAAGATTTTACTTTTTCTTTAAATTTATAGATCATAATAGTATGACTTAAATACCATGATTTGAATATTTTGATCAAAGGCCCTAGTGTTCAGCTTTTAACTGGTCTTTGCAGATTGCCTCTAGTATATTAAAATACTTCTAGTAACTTTTTTTCTTTGCTTATCTTGCCCAAAATATATAGATATCATTTAATAATTAATTCATTCTGATTTTAATGGCTTTGATTAGTTAATGTGATCTAAATAAAGTAAATCAAACATATTATAAGCCTTGTTGCGGTTGGGGTTTAAACAGTGATCTGTCAGTGTCGGTGATCGCCCTCTGAACACTGGATAACATTACCAGTCTCTTAGGAATATTTCATAATCTTTAAGTTTAACAACTAAATTCTTTTAAAAAAAAAGACATGAATTAATGAGTATGTGCTGCTCATTTTGTACACTGTAATTTTGAAATGTTGAAGTTGTCCTATATAAAATAAGGATTGTTGATTGTGTTGAGCTTAATCCAAAATCTTGCACATTTGTGATTGTTTAATACACAATGCCAAACTATAATTTATAGTGAAAATTTGAGTGGTACAGTATCTGTTCCTGAAATGAGAGACAAACTGGCCCAAATATATCCTTCGCTATGCAAGTGATCATGAGAGTGAGATTTATAACTTTCACGTTTTAGTTTCATTTTTTCCACACTGAAAATGGGTGTAGGAATTGCAAACCTTGCATTAAACTGACTGCCAAATACAGTGAACTTCCTACATTTGACTTTTATTTTGAAAGCTTGTAATAGCATGACACATCATCAGCTAAATCTATTTTACTGTCATTTGCGTAAAATCTACGTATCTGTTAAACAAGTCAGAGCAGCAAAGTGGAGAACGTGAATGTTTTTCTGAACTTCTGACTTGCCAAAAACTAATCTGAACAAATTATTTGTGAATGAATAGTGGGTTCTGTGTTTTACAGTGGTACGCGTTGGCTGTAGTGTCTAATTGTAAGTTTAACTGGTATTTTTGATTTGTTTGATAAGTGCAAATACGGAAGCTAGAGGCCCACTCAGGTGAGGCTCATTCATGTAATGTTTACTTACTGCATGTGGAAGTTGTATTCAAGCTGCAGTGAATGGCAATAGTATTTTACAAACAGACCTAGCACGTGCAGCAGACCATGCATATCACCTGTAGCTGAGGTAGACACAAAATGTTGGAATAAGTCAGCGGGTCAGGCATCTTTGGAGTAAAGGAATAGGTGATGTGTCAGGTTGAGATCCTTCTTCAGACTGGATTCCTTTTCTCCGGTGATGCTGTCTGACCTGCTGAGTTACTCCAGCATTTTGTGTCTACCTTCGTTGTAAACCAGTTCCTTCCTACACATCACACACAGCTTCGGTCTCTGATTTCTGAAATTCATTTTGCAAAGATGTGGAATAAGGAAATTCTACTTTAACTTAGCCATAAAAATGCTTTCAAATCCTATAACTTCATTAGTTAGATGCAGCAAATGGTCGCATTGTTATTAAACAAAAGATTTGGTGTTTAGAGGATTTTCTAATGGCCAAAAACCAGTGAGAATTAACCGCATGCTGAAATCGCTTTTTGTTTGCTTTATCGTGCTACCATCAAGATCAGGCTGCTCTTTGGACACTCACTGTTTTGGTATCATTATGCTTGGCAGCATGGCCAAGATTTAACAAACAATTTAGCTCTCTCCAATGCAGAATCATGTCCTAAAGTGAAGAAGAGAAAGTTTAATCGCTGAGATATTTTGACGTGAAAGAAGCATTAACGCAAATTGTTTTGAATTGTCAATATATATTTTGTGCTGTTTTGTAGCTTTTAGTGAGAGGACATGCAACAAACAAAATATGCCAAATGTCGAAGGAAATGGATTAACAGTCATTTGCCAGGTACACTTTGAGCTTGACTTTATCCATGCAGGTTTTTGTTTAGATTGTAAAAAAATGAGGCATTCAGGAAATGTTGATAATCAACCAGTTTATAGAATATCCCTTTGAATGTATTTGAGGTGTAACGATTTGGTACAGAACCATATGAAGAATTACTCGTTTCAAAAGCCAATTCAAAATAAAATCTTTTTGATTTGAAAAATATATTTTCCTCTGGTGAATGTGCATTAAAGTTTACAACACTGAAGATCTGAGGAGGGATTGTTGTGTTTATTGTGTGGTAGTAAAAAAGAGACCAAAAACATTGGAAAAACTCCATAGCAGTAACTAATTAGTGTGAGGAACTAAATGCAATTAACAGCAAAACATCTTGGCCAATATTGCAACCAAATTCATAAAACAATACTATCACTGTTCAACCTGGAGTAAGTGATCTTTTCTTTTCATAAACCAGTTGTGTATTTGTGGCATATTTAAGCAGATTTTGTGTTTCCTGCGGTACCCATACTGCATACTAAGTTATTTGAAGCTTAATAAGTAAGTTGCTGTTTACCAGTTGAATTTGTCACTTGCCAAACGTTGAATAAATTCAGAACATTTCGAGCACATTTGCATTTGAGCTCTAAAAGCAAAGTTTCATGTTCCTCAACCATCAGATTTCTCTTTGAAGCTGGTGATTTCTTCTGGGGCAAAATGTTGGTCAATGTAGGACAGAAACGAGCCCTTCTGTCCATTTACTCAATTCCTACATCGAGCACCTGGATCCATTAATCCCATTATTTTCTTCTTTCCACATTGCCTCAATTTCCCTAGGATTCTACCTTACCTACACACTGGGGACAATTGACATAGCCAATTAACCAGCCACACCACGCTTTCTTTGAGATCATGAAAGGAAACTTGTGAAGTGATAGGAATAATGTGCAAACTCCATATACACACACCACGAGAGGGCCGGATTTAATCCAGGATTTTACGACTGTGCTGTAACTCAAAATGTGCAGCTCTATACCATTGTGCTGATCCGTATACAGTTAATGGACAATTATTGTTTGTTTTTTATGTGTACATATGCGCTTAACTTTTTTTCTCATTTATTATATTCAAATTCACACTCACATTTATTGCCACATGCACCAATTAAAATACAGTGATATTTGAGTTACCATGCAGCCATACAATTCAAAGAACACAATACAATTCAAAGAACGATAAAACTTAACATAAACATCCACCACAGTGATCACTGTGATGGAAGGCAATAAAGTTCAGCCAGTCTTCCTCTTATATTGTTTACTGTGTACTATGTTTACATATCCTGTTGTGTTGCCGCAAGCAAGAATCTCATTGTTCTATCTGGGACACTTGACATTAAAACACTCTTGGTTCCTGAATCAATGACGTTCATCAGAACTTCTAATTAGATGAAATGTCATCAATGTGAGCGTCGATTCTATTTCTCTCCACAGATGCTGCCTGAAGTGCTGTGTAACCTCAGCATTTTCAGCATTATAGATGGCACCCCACAGTTAATCTGGCATCAGCAAACTCGTCACAGATTAGGAATTATTTTTCTGCTTTTCTCTTGCATACAATGTGTTGGCATCTATATATTTTGTCTGTCAGAGCTCTTGCAGCCGCTGTAGTTGCAACATACTGTGGATAGACTATTGAAATTAACTTTGCAGTTTAACAAAAAAATGTACAAAGACAGAATCTTCAATCTTTTATAACAAAAATGTACCATTTGTCTTTCACAGCGCCACTCTCTTGAATTTGAAAGTGACTAGATACATAAATGAGGATTGTTTGCCACTGCAGTAGATATGTGTAAGTACATTGTACTTGTTGCTGGCTTCAAATTCTCAGTCACCATTGATCTGCAGGGTTTAAATTTATTTTCTTCTAGGCCCTCTTACCCAGTTTGGAATTGGCATTTAAGGTTTGTATTGCACTCTAGGTCTCAAAAACAAGATGTTAACATATAGCACTGAGGACGATGATTCCAACTTTCCTCTCCATGGATTCCGAGCATTATGGATTGATCTATTCCCTGGCTCTTCCTTATATTCCTATAATTGGTCTCTCCTTTAAGAATGTGTTCAATTCCTTAAAGCTACAATGAACTCTCCATCTACCACTCCTGACCATTATGTAAAATCTACCGAAGTAAAATCTACCAAAGCTGGAGTAACTCAGCGGGTCAGACAGCATCTCTGGAGAAAAGGAATAGGTGACTTCCAGGTCTGAAGGATCTCAGCGCGAAACGTCACCTATTCCTTTTCTCCAGAGATGCTGTCTGACCCACTGAGTTACTCCAGCTTTTTGTCTAACTTCAGTTTAAACCAGCATCTGCAGTTCCTTCCTAAGCATGTAAAATCTCTCTACTTGTTGTACCACCAATAAAAACATACTGTTGCTTTTGCCAAATGTATTCTTCTAAGCATTTGAAATTATAATCTGTGCAAAGTATTCATTATTTTAAACATTTCTGAGATTTCTCCTTTGCTTTCTTTCCTAAAGAAAACTTGCTGCATTGCCATCATTGCATGCAAAGATGGCAGCTTCCTGTTCTCACACATTGTTTGAATAACCCAGCTGGTTTACCAATCTGACTTGGCCACTATTACTGATTAGGTTCTTTTAGCGTTTTACTGTCAACAATTTAGTTGTTTTTAAATCGATTCACATTATCCAATTTGTCCCGGTGATGTATTCAAATCTTTAATTCAATTACATAGCCATTGCTCTACTGTGTTTCTAGAGAAGGTAGGTATGTAGTCAACATAGTCCATCAATCACCTCACAGAGAGGTACAGCCAACCCTAAGGATAGCAAAATACATTCTGTTCTCCCCGATCATTTCGGCTGAATTCTACAGTCTAGGTAAAATTTGGGAATTGAACCCAAGACCATTCTGGGCTTTACTGTTGCACCATCTGGACATGTCGAATCTTCTAGACTAATCACAGAGATGGAGGGTGGTCATCACCTTGTGTCAACTTTTATATAGAGCGTTCAATTAATCCCAAAGCCACGCATTTCCCCATTGCTTTGAAAATCAGCATCTTCAACATTTTCATTCGTTAAAAACGTTTATCCTTGTTCCCCTTTGTATTTTTTGCTCTTGCGCTTGCAGTGAATTGAAAATTGAAAATAAATTGATGGGTTATAGTTTCATTTGGCATCCTTGTTTTGATAATCTAAACCTGTTCTTTTAATTATCAAGCTGCATATTATAATAAAATGTAAATGGTTTGATGCAAGACAAAAATAACAGTCAAAATGCTTATTGAAGTGTCACCTGTGTGGTTTGAATGACTTGCATATCGACTTAACTGGACTTCTAATGTTTATGAAGGAGCTGCAGATGCTGGTGTAAACCAAACATAGACTCAAAATGCCGGAGTAACTCAGTAGGACAGGCAGCATCTGTGGAGAGAAGGAATGGGTGAGGTTTCGGGTCAGACGTCTAATGTCCTTGTAACTCAGTGTTCAAGACAATTATTTCTAATCGCTCGGCACATTTTCTAGCTGGAATCTTAAACCTAGAATTACTTATTTGAAGGTCTAGGGCTTGCTGCTGCTGCCACAGGGTTATATGTGAAAGAGCCCTTTTTTAAAATTTGGGGTGGGGGGGGGGAGATAGATCTATACAAAGAAGAGTTCAGTAGGGTTCAGCAAGGATGAAGTTTGGGAGGATGAGATTGTCTTTAATTACTAACAAAAAATGGTGTTTCTACTTCATTAAACCTTTGGGAAAACATAACATCTTGACATTATTCTCATGTTTGATCTGTTGCATCTAAACTAGGCTCTGCTGTACTGCTCCCAGCTTACTGAATGGATTCATGAGCCAAGAAATAAATAATTTACACCACAGGATGGCAGTCTGCATTCTCCAGTTCTGTCATCTTAGAAGGAGTGGACTATTATAAAAGTGTATATAGGGCCGTACGCAAGTGCATCTCAAACTTCAAGAACTTGGTGGGTAACTGCAAAAGCAATCTACCAACAAAGTATCAGTTTGTACTTGTTTTTTGAGTTGTTTACACTTTTCCATCTAAGCTGACAATCTCGTGATGTGGGCAAAGGAATAGCATCACCTTCAAGCTGAAAAGATCTGCTGGACATGATGCAGAAAATTGATTGGAAAATTTGCGGCATGTGATAAAGAATATGTTCCAGTATGTCATTGCTCAGAGTTGCTCAGTATGTTCTGAGTACTTGTTATCCTTTGTATGCTTTTAATAAAATGTTAACATGTTGCCACAGAGCTGTCATGTCATTCATTTTATGCATTGTGATCGGTAGGTAACATTTTCAATAATGTTAAGGGATTAGTTTTTGTGATTGCATTTGACTTTGAGTTTTGCTGGTGCCTGTGGACATGTATAACATGAGCACAAGGACATTACAATTGGGAAGTAAGCATTCTTAATGGATAACAAAAAGATTAAGTTGTATACACAGAGCAACTTTCATGTTTTCTTGATATCCCACAGTGTGTTTTGGCAAATGCAATCTTGGCACTTGAAATGATGAGCTTAGCTGTCTTGTGCTTTCAATTTAAGAAGCTAAAAACATTTTCAAGACAGCGGAATCGTTTTCCCATCCCAAGGGAGAATTTGTTTTGTAAAAGATGGCAGCTTTACATGAGAATACTGGAAGTTTTCACTCAATGGCATTTGACCGGTTGTATTGATGGCAGAGAAACGTACTGCACCTGGACTTCCAGCGTGGCCTTGTAGGTGGAGAGTGACAATGGTAACTGGGATTGGAAATAATTTGCTGGAGGATGGAAGGTGATGGAGGGAGGAAAACAGGGTGGAAAAATCTGTATGTAGAAGGGAACTGATTTATACCGAATATAGACACAAAGTGTTGGAGTGTGCGTCAGGCAGCATTTCTGGAGAACTCTCCCCCCCCACCCTAGTCCACTGCTAGTTCCACAGTTTGCATCCTTGTATCCCTTTGTTATCATGTCTTCCCCGACTAATTATGGGTCCCACCTTTCTTTGGTCATTTATTGCCATTCATGCTTTGTTCTGGCCTTTTCTTAACTCTATTCCCTCCCGGGCTGACGAAGGGTCCCGATCCGAAACGTCACCCATCCTTTTTCTCCAGAGGTGCTGCCTGACCTGCAGAGTTGTTCCAGCACTTTGTGTCTATCTTTGGGGAAAGCTGTAGCGGAGCATCGAGAGCTTGGGTGAGAATGACAATTGTACACCCGGACGAGCAACTGAGACGGTCCCACTGACAAATGAAGTACTGGGTCAAGACCCCAATGCACGATGAACAGTGCACTCAAAAAGTATTCAGATCCCTTCACCTTTTCCACATTTTGTTATGTTACATGCTTATTCTAAAATGGATTAAATTATTTTTTTTAATCATCAATCTACACACAACATCCCATAATAAAAAAGCGAAAACAGGTGTTTAGAAATTTTTACAAAATAATTAAAAATAAATAACTGCCATATCACATTTACATAAGTATGCAGACCCTTTGCTCAGTACTTTGTTGAGACACCTTTGGCAGTGCTTACAGCCTCAAGTCTTGGGTATGACGCTACAAGCTTGGCACACCTGTATTTGGGTAATTTCTCCCATTCTTCTCTGCTTGTAAGATTGGATGGGAAGCGTCAATGCACAGCTATTTTCAGGTCTCTCCAGATATGTTCGATCGGGTTCAAGTTGGCTCTGGCTGGGCCACTCAAGGACATTCGCAGACTTGTCACAAAGCCATTGTCTTGGCTGTGTGCTTAGGGTCATTGGGAGGTGAACCTCCGCCCCAGTCAGGTCCAGAAAGCTCTTGAGCAGGTTTTCATCAAGGGTCTCTACTTTGCTCCGTTCATCTTTCTCTCGATCTGACGGTTCCTGCCATTGAAAAACATCCCCACAGAATGACGCAGCCACCACCATGCTTCACTATAGGTATGGTATTGGCCAGGTGATGAGCGGTACCTGGTTTCCTCCAGACGTTACACTTGGCATTCAGGCCGAAGTGTTCAATCTTGGTTTCATCAGACCAGGGAATCTTGTTCCTCATGGTCAAGAGTCCTTTAGGTGCCCTTTGGCAAACTCCAAGTGGGCTGTTCTGTGTCTTTTACTGAGGAGTGGCTTCCATCTGGCCACTCTACCATAAAGGCCTGATTGGTGGAGTGCTGCAGATATAGTTGTCAGTGACCATCGGGTTAAAGAAGGAACTGCAGATGCTGGAGAATCGAGGGTACACAAAAGGCTGGAGATCCCTGACCAGTCTGAAGAAGGGTCTCGACCCGAAACGTCGCCTATCTCCTTCGCTCCTTAGATGCTGCTGCACCCGCTGAGTTTCTCCAGCCTTTTGTGTACCCTGTGACCATTGGGTTCTTGGTCTCCTCCCTGACCAAGGCCCTTCTCCCCTGATTGCTCAGTTTGGCCAGGCACCAGGCTCCTGGTGGTTCCAAAGTTCTTCCATTTAAAAATGACGGAGGCCACTGCACTTTGGGGTCTGCAATGCTGCAGAAATTGTTTTGTACCCTTCCCCAGATCTGTGTCGCGAGATCTACGGACAATTCCTTAATCTTCACGGCTTGGTTTTTCCTCTGACGTGCACTGTCAACTGTGGGACCTTATATAGACAGGTGTGTGCCTTTCCAAATCATGTCCAATCAATTTAATTTACTACTGATGGACTCCCAAGTCGTAGAGACATCTCAAGGATAATCAATGGAAACAAGATGAACCTAAGCTCAATTTTGAGTGTCGTAGCAAAGAGTCTGAATACTTATGAAAATATGATATCCCAGTTATTTATTTTAAATTTGCAAAAAATTCTGCACATCCGTTTTTGCTTCATTCTGGGGTTTGTGTGTAGACTGATGAGAAAAAAATGTAATCCATTTTAAAATAAGGCTGTAACGTAACAAAATGTGGAGAAAGTGAGGGGGGGGGGGGTGTAAAGCAGTTTTGAAGAGATTGCAAATATATGGGGAGGGACCGGTTGAAAGTTTCTTTAAAAATGTGTTCTGCCATTTGTAATACAACAGAACCCACCTTCCCCCCCCCCCCCCCTTTTTTTTACTCTTGTATGGGGTGCCTTTGGTTTACCAGCAGTATGCAAAAGTTCATTACACATTTAGTTAACTGGCTAAACTGAATACCTTGATGTAGACTGTTTCGCCTACAGTTCTTAGGTCCATTGGGTTATGTCTAATTACCCAACAAGGTTAGATTTCATTTTGTTTGTTGGAGCTGCCTTCTTGTCCTGCAGCCTTCCATTCAAGGTGAGATTTATTGATTATTGATTATTCCCATCTTCTGCCACCTGGACAGCATGCATGCGCAAGGCTGAAATGTGACAGGCTTCAGGCAATTTGGTGGGGATCAACTTGAAATTAATGTCTACCTGTCGGGATGCCCCCTTGTGATTGGATTGATGCTTGAGCTGCTTTTCAATATCTGATGTGAAATGAAATGCCTAATATTCGGTCAAGTGTGGGCATTCCTAGTGTAGTATACAGTGCCCTCCATAATGTTTGGGACAAAGACCCATCATTTATTTATTTGCCTCTGTACGCCACAATTTGAGATTTGTAATAGAAAAAAAATCACGTGGTTAAAGTGCACATTGTCAGATTTTAATAAAGGCCATTTTTATACAGTCTGGTTTCACCATGTAGAAATTGCAGCAGTGTTTACATATACCCAACCCCCCCCCTCCCCCCCCCCCCCCCCCCATTTGGGCACCATAATGTTTGGGACACAACAATGTCATGTATATGAAAGTAGTCATGTTTGGTATTTTGTTGCATATCCTTTGCATGCAATGACTGCTTGAAGTCTGCCATCACCAGTTGCAGGCTGTCTTCTCTGGTGATGCTCTGCCAGGCCTGTATTGTAACCCATCTTTAGCTTTTGCTTGTTTTGGGGGCTAGTCGCCTTCAGTTTTCTCTTCAGTATATAGAAGGCATGCTCAATTGGGTTCAGATCGGGTGATTGACTTGGCCACTCAAGAACTGACCGTTTTTTAGCTTTGAAAAACTCCTTTGTTGCTTTAGCACTATGGGATCATTGTCTTTCTGTTGAATGAACTGCCGGCCAATGTTTGGAGGCATTTATTTGAACTTGAGCAGATAGGATGTGTCTATACACTTCAGAATTCATTATGCTACAACCATCAGCAGTTGTGTCATCAATGAAGATAAGGGCCAGTACCGTCAGCAGCCATACATGCCCAGGCCATAACACCCCCACCACCATGTTTCACAGATGAGGTGGTATGCTTTGGATTTTGGGTAGTTCTTTCTCTCCATACTTTGCTCTTGCCATCACTCTGATGTAAGTTACTCTTCGTCTCATCTGTCCACATGCCTTTTTCCAGAACTCTTTTATGTACTTTTTGGCAAACTAACCTGGCCGTCCTATTTATCGGCTAACCAGTGGTTTGCATCTTGCAGTGTAGCCTCTGTATTTCTGTTCATTAAGTCTTCTGTGGACAGTGGTCATTGACAAATCCACATCTAACTCCTGAAGAGTGATTCTGATCTGTCTGTCGGACAGGTATTTGGGGATTTTTCTTTATTATAGAGAGAATTCTTTTGTCATCAGCTGTGGAGGTCTTCCTTGGACTGCCAGTCCCTTTGCAATTAGTAAGCTTACCCAGTGCTCTCTTTCTTAATGATGTTCCAAACAGTTGATTTTGGTAAGCCTAAGGTTTGTCTGATGTCTCTTAACAGTTTTATTATTTTTCTCATGATGACTTATTTGACTTTCATTGGCAAACTTTGGTCCTCATGTTGATAAACAGCAATAAAAGTTTCCAAAGGTGATGGAAAGACTAGGTGCTGAGAGCTCTCGTATACCTGCATTAAGGAGGCAATTAAACACACATGAGCAATTACAAACACCTGTGAAGCCATGTCCCAAACATTTTGGTGCCCTGAAAGAGGGGGGGGGGGGGGGGGGGGGGGGGGGGGGGGGAACTATGTATAAACACAGCTGTAATTTCTACATGGTGAAACCAAAATTTATAAAAATGGCCTTTGATAAAATCTGACAATGTGCACTTTAACCACATGTGATTTTTTTTTTCTATTACAAATCTCAAATTGTGGAGTACAGAGGGAATTAAATGATGAGTCTTTGTCCCAAACATTGGAGCTCGGAAACGCGTCCAACTCGTCCATGTGTACCAAGGTGCCCAATCTAAGCTAGTCCCATTTGTTGGCGTTTGTCCCAAATCCTTCTAAATCTCTCTTACCCATGTAGCTGTCCAAGTGTCTGTTCACTGTTTTTTAGTTCCTGCCTCAACAGTGTACTCTGGCAACTCGTTCCATAAACCCACCACACTCTTGAGTGAAAAATTTGCCCCTCGGGTTCCTATTAAATCTTGCCTGTCTCACTTAGAAACCTTCGTTCTCTGCTTCTTGATTTCCTTACCTTGGGTAAAAGATTGTGCATTCACCCCATTTATTCCCCTCATTACTATTATGCACTGCTATAAGATCACCCCTCGACCACCTGCTCTCCAAGGAATAAGTTCTAGCCTGCCCATTTTTCCCTGTAGCTTAGATTTTCAAGCCCGGGCAACATCCAACAATGATACCCTTCTAGCATAGTGTCCAAAACTGAACACAGCGCCTCAAATGCATATCTCAAGAGTTTCTTTCTGTACGCCAATATTTATTGCATTGCAAGTTACCTAGGACTGGGAGTGTGCCATTAATGTGAACTTACTTACTGCCTATTATGCCTCCTGGCATGTGGGGCAGCAACGAAGGTCCTCCACTCCTGTCTGTTCTGGGCTAGTTCTGGACACTACCCCAGGTCAGGTCCATTGTTTTCATTTCCTCCTCTACAGTTCGACGCCAGGTCGTTTTGGGTCTCCCTCTTTTCCTTTTCCCTTCCGGTGTCCAGTGCAGGGCTATTCTTGGGATGCCGTCTGGTTCTCTTCCTTTCGGCTTTCACCATTGACATTCATCCCAGCATCTGTCGATATCCCTGGAAGTCCATCGCGCCCAGTAGTGTTGATTCCTTCAGTTGCTGTTTCCATAACATTTGTTTTACGAGACAGGGTTGTTAGCCCTGTGCTCAACCTCCAACCTGGAGGACCAGTGGATCGCTCTTGGTCTCGCGTCTACCCTTCGACCTGTCCAGCATGGGAGACCCTAACAGGAGACTAATCTCCCGCTGGCATAGCTCTAGGGGGTCACTGAGGCAGACAAGCTCCCCTACCACGACAAGGTTGCAACCTTAATGTGAAGGAGAGATGTTAATATTGGTTACCTTCAACATTGTTTTTTGTTTCCCCCTTCTGTCATTTCCAAGACCTGACTAAAAATATTTGCATCCTTATCAGTCAACCCCTCCTAAAGATATGCAGAGATCACCTTTTTTGCAATTTTCATGCTAGGTTGTACAGCTGAACACATACTAGGATCAAGAGAGACACAAGGGATTGCAGTTGCTGGAATCTTGATCTGGCAACACCTCTGGAGGACATGGATAGGTGACATTTCAGTTCACAAGTTATAGTAGAATTAGGGTATTCAGCCCATCGAGTCTACTCTGCCATTCAATCATTGCTGATCTCTGCCTCCTAATCCCATTTTCCTGCCTTCTCCCAATAATCCTTGACACCTGTTCAAATCAAGAATATGTCTATCTCTGCCTAAAAAATATCCACTGACCTGGCCTCCACAGTCCTCTTGGCAATGAGTCCCACAGATTAACTACCCTCTGACTAAAGTTGTTCCCCCTCTCCTTTCTAAAAGAGCACCCTTCAATGCTGAGGCTATGACCTCTGGTCCTCCCACCAGTGGAACCATCCTCTCCACATCCACTATATCCAAACCTTTCATTATTCTGTAAGTTTCAATGTGACCCGCCCCCCCCTTAACCTAAACCCCAGCGAGTAGAGGACCAGTGCTGTCAGACGTTCATCATATGCTAACCCACTCATCCCTGGAATCATTCTTGTAAACCTCTGGTCCCTCTCCAGAGCCAGCACACCCTGCCTCAGAAACTGGGCTCAGTTCAGGACCCTTCAAATAGGGTTGGTTTGTTTATAGTCTTGAACAACAGTTCAAGGAAATGAATGAATTTTGGTGATTAGTGCCAGGTATTGATCTGCCTTTAGTGAGGGTTTATGAGTTTCTAGACAAAGGAAACATTTTGGGATTTGTCACTGGCACAGTTTATGGCTCAATAGGTAGCACACTTGCTTATTTATATATCTGAAATTTCTAGTTTCAAATGCCATTCCTTTAGAGCTAAGATATTAGAGCTGCCTCCTGCAATCTCTTTGAACCACTCTTTTAAACTTGCCCACCAACCTTTCAGAAACCTTGGGGTGGAGGGGGACAGTTGATGAGAATATGTTGATGAGAAAAGAATAAATGGGGTTGGTGTGATTAGTTCTCCATGGGTGGTGCAGAGTGGCTGAGACACAGCTTGTTTCCATGACATGACTCTTAAAACACTTTTAGCCTGTGTTTGTCTATCATCGCTATGTCAGCTACTTCCAAATCATTGCAGAGAAATGATAGTACTTGGAAGGCTGATTGGTCAATGCATCGATCGCCACCATGCTGGGGTGGAAGATTGCAACCTTCACGTGGTCCGCCCTGTTTTGATTAAGGCAATCAACTCGACGGGCACAAACAGAAGATCAAATAGAACAAGTTGCCCTACAGCCTTAGGCTGTGCACGCCACACGATAGAAGAAGAAGCCACCATGCTTATTCAATTCAATTCAACGAACTTTATTTATCCGTTAGGAACTTTGGTTTCTGCAGTCATACAACAAAAATAAACTATTTTACAAGACACCCAACCAACTCAATTCACACAGACAGAGGAGGAGATTCACTATGATGGATGGCAAAGTCTTGTCTCTCCCCTGCTGTCCATCCTCTCCCGATGTTAAAACCCCCAGCGGGCGATGGTAAGTCCCACGGTCATTAAGCCCGCGCCGGTGATGTACGGCCCTGCTCCGGGTCTTAATGGTGGTTAAATAAATTCCTCCTCATCTCCTTCCTAAATGAACATCCTTTAATTATGAGGTTATGACCCCTAGTTGTAGACTCTCCCACTGGTGGAAACATCCTCTCCACATCCACCCCATCCAAGCCTTTCACTATTCTGTATGTTTCAATGAGGTCCCTCATTCTTCTCAACTCCAGCGAGTACAGGCCCAGTGCCGACAAAAGCTTGTCATATGTTAGCCTACTCATTCCTGAGATCATTGTAAACCTCTGGACCCTCCAGAGCCAACACATCCTTCCTCAGATATGGTGCCCAAAATTGCTCACAATATTCCAAATGTGGTCTGGCAAGCTCCTTGTAGAGCCTCAGCATTACATCCCTGTTTTTGTATATAAGCCCTCTTGACGTAAATGTTAGAATTACGTTTGCTTTCTTTACTACTAATTCGACTTTCACACAATGGGTAGTGGGTGTATGGGACAAGCTGCCAGAGGAGATAGTTGAGGCTGGGACTATCCAACGTTTAAGAAACAGTTAAACAGGTCCATGGATAGGACAGGTTTGGAGGGATATGGACCAAACCCGGGCAGGTTGGGCTGGTGTAGCTGGGACATGTTGGCTGGTGTGGGCAATTTGGGCCAAAGGGCCTGTTTCCACACTACCACTCTATGACTATTTCTGCATTAACACATGGTACTGAGTGCTTTCACACTGAATAAATGTGTGAGGTTGGCCCTGGCTAATGCCACACTGTGAAGCCCAATTCAAAGTGTTCAGTTCACCCAGGATCCAATTTACTCTTCACAATGTGACAAGCAGTCAAAACAGCAACCTCCCCGTGACATCATAAACCCCAGCCCTTTCACTGGCTCAGTCTCAACACCATTTTGCTAAAGTAGGCACAACATTCCCTGCCAGTTAATCATCTGTTATCCTGAACTGTCAATTTGTGCCAGCAGTTTGGTCTAGTTCAGAGCCACAGCATGTAAACAGGTCCTTAGGCCCACTGAGTCCACACCAACCATCCATCACCCCTTCACACAAGTTCTATGTTATCCCACTTTCTGATCTTCTTCTTTTGTGTGGCGTTCACAGCCCAAAGTTGTAGGACAACTTGTTCTATTTGATCTTCTGTTTGTGCACGTCGAGTTGATTGCATTAGTCGAAACGGGGCGGACCACGTGCAGGTTGCAATCTTCCACCCCCCACTTTGTAATCAACCCACCACACACTAAGGGGGCAATTTACAGAGGGCCAATTAACCTACAAACCTGCATGTCTTTGGGATGTGGGAGGAAACCCACGGGGCGATAGTGGGGGAACGTGCAAACTCCACACAGACAGCGCCCGTGGTCAGGATCGAACCCTTGTCTCTAGCGCCACACCACTCTGTGTCGCTCCTTCTTTGTTAGTACTCTGAATTTCACTGCAGTCAGAGTGAATCTTTGGACTGCTCAGCCCCCACTGATGCTGGTCAACCCTCTAGAGATCACACCAGCAGATTGTTTCGTTTCTCCAGATCCCAGCGACTGCCGTTTCTTGACAATAAATAATAGGTGCAGGAGTAGGCCATTCGGCCCTTCGAGCCAGCACCACCATTCAATGTAATCATGGCTGATCATCCACAATCAGTACCCCGTTCCTGCCTTCTCCCCATATCCCCTGACTCCGCTATCTTTAAGAGCTCTGTCTAGCTCTCTCTTGAAAACATCCTACATTGTTTGGATGTTACGACCTTTGCGTCTCCTGCTGTCCGAGTCAAACACGTCTGGAACATAAAACGGAATCCAACCTGTAGATGGAGAAACAACGAGCTGGAGTAACTCAGCGGGCCAGGCAGCATCTCTGGAGAGAAGGAATGGGTGATGTTTCGGGTCGAGACCCTTCTTCAGACCTGTACTTTGTCAGTTGAAGCACTTGGGGGAGCTGCGATACAGAGGATGGCGGGTCCAGTGTAGTCTTTACACTGTAATCTTTGCATGGAACACAAATATACAAATTGTACCAAATAAAATGTAAAAAAACATTAAAAATGTACAAAAAAACTCAAAGATTACACTGACCCAAAGCGCTGCTTGCATTTGCACTAAATATTCATCCATTTTCTCATGTACATCTTGATTTACTTCCATTATTATCTAAATCATAGTCTGGAAAGTGGCCCATGTTAAAGTAACATTCAACTCTGTGGGGTTCAGAATGTAAATGATATCCCCAGGAATAATATTATTCTGAAACTAGACTGTTCAATAAAATAGGGCGGCACGGTGGCGCAGCGGCAGAGTTGCTGCCTCACAGCGCCAGAGACCCGGGTTTGATCCTGACTACGGGTGCTGTCTGAACGGAGTTTGTACGTTCTCCCTGCGACCTGCATGGGTTTTCTCCAGTAGCTCCGGTTTCCTCCCACACTCCAAAGACGTGCAGGTTTGTGGATTAATTGTCTTTGGTAAAATTGTAAATTGGCCCTAGTGTGTGTAGGATAGTGGTAGTGTGCGGGGATCGCTGGTCGGTGCGGACACGGTGGGCCGAAGGGCCTGTTTCTGCGCTGTATCTCTGAAGTCTAAAGTAAAGGATGAGCAACGTCTGTCCCCCTATCTGTTTGGACTTCTGAAGCATCACCAGACACATCTTCCTATCCCCACCACTTTCCGCCTTCCGCAGAGACCACTCCCTCCGCAACTACTTGGTCCATTCATCCCTTCCCACCCAAACCACCCCTTCCCCCAGCTACTTTCCCCGGCAACTGCAGGAGATGTAACATCTGTCCCTAAAGCTCCTCTGCTGCAGAATAGTAGCATCTTGAACATCTACAGGTGTACGGTAGAGAGCATATTGACTGACTGCATCACCGGCCTGGATCGGCAACTCGAATGCCCAGGAGCGAAGAAGACGACAAAAAAGTGGTGGACACGGCCCAGTCCATCACGGGTACTGGTCACCCCACCATGGAAGAGATCTACAGGAGTCGCTGTCTCAAAAAGGCAGCCAACTTCATAAAGGACCCACACCACCATAGCTGCGCTCCCATTCCACTCATGCCGTAGGGAAGAAGGTAGAGAAACCTGAACACTGTAATGCCCAAGGTAGACAAAAGTGCTGGAGAAACTCAGCGGGTGCGGCAGCATCTATGGAGCGAAGGAAATAGGCAACGTTTCGGGTTTCGGCCCGAAACGTTGCCTATTTCCTTCGCTCCACAGATGCTGCCGCACTCGCTGAGTTTCTCCAGCACTTTTGTCTACCTTCGATTTTCCAGCATCTGCAGTTCCTTCCTAAACAAACTGTAATGCCCAACCAGGTTCAG
Source organism: Okamejei kenojei (assembly GCA_035221665.1). Classification (NCBI taxonomy): domain Eukaryota; kingdom Metazoa; phylum Chordata; class Chondrichthyes; order Rajiformes; family Rajidae; genus Okamejei; species Okamejei kenojei. Next base: position 4,166,449 of record CM069157.1, read on the forward strand.
GTTCTTCCCAAAAACCATAAGGCTATTGAACACTACAAACTCCCACTAAACTGAACGACAATCTAGGGGTTTCTTATTTATTGAACTTCTTTATTTGTTCATTATATTAGAAATTGAGTACTGTCTTTACAAACTGTTGTGTTGTGAATTTCATTGTTATATTTTGGTATAGAACACACTTGACTCTTGACTCCCACTTCCTTCCAGGGACCCCCGGCAGTCCTTCCAGAGAGAGAGGTTCACTTGCACCTCCTCCAACCTCATCTAACTCGGCCACCGTTTCGCTGACCGCCAGGGCCTACTGGATCTCCCGGTTACTAACCATTTGAATTCTCCTTACAATTCCCACACAGTCCTTTCTGTCCTGGGCCTCCTCCATTGCCAGAAGTCACAGTATCTCTGGAGAAAATAAATAGATGACGTTTCGGGTCAGAACCCTTCCTCAGACTAAGAGCCTGAGTCACCTCTTTATTTTGGACTATGAATGGATGTATGGGGATTGAATTCTCCACTCCACTCCTTCTCCGTGCACTTTTCCTGCATCTAGCTTGTCCAGTCCTTTTATAATTTTCTATGTTTCTATAAGTAGCAATGTTACAAAATTTTGAGATTTAAAAAATCAAGTCTGCAATTTATCCCATCAGATAAAGCATAAAAATAAGTTTAATTTGACACCTAATTCACTTTCATATCTTCAGTATTAAAAAGGTTATGGCCATTTTCATACTCAGAAATTGGCATCTTGTTCCCCATTGCCTTTCCATTGACTTAACTCAAAAGCTGTGATCTAGGACAGTTAAAAGCCCATAACTTTCTTAAAAATTAAGAGAACTCAATGAAATTTTCAGTTATTATAGATTGAAGCATTCTGAAACAAATATGAAACAAGATTACTTGGATGACCTGAAATGAAAGCATATAATTAGTTAGTTTCCTAATTGTAGCTAATTACAAAATTAAATTACTAGATCTAAACATCTATCCATTTCTTAAGAAAATATAAACTTTTTTTAATTGCCTAAGTGTCCAAATAACATTCACATAATAATTCACAATATAACATGATTTTTAAATCTCATTTTCATGAATTTATAGGCCAAATGGAAGGAATTTAGTGTTTAATTCCTGTAATTAATGGCCATTTAAATCAACTTGCGAGTGGGTTTTAGTGGAATGCGGTGGATTGGAACGTTGCGGTTTGCGGTGAAGTCGGCAGGAAAAACACTGCCGGTTCATACATTTTTTTTGTCCCCATTTCGCAACATGAAAATGTGATTAAAGGCTTCCTAAAAACCACGTTTTAATGTAAAAATAAACTGTGTACTTTATTTTCTCCCCTGCGTAAAATCCTTCCCGTTGTCGGCGCTCACGGCTTTAGAAGATGATTTTTAAATGACTCTAGTTAATAAATAATCTAGCGTAATTTAAAAATACCTTCATGAATGAAATGTCGGAGCAATTTTTCTTTAGCAACGGAATCGCCCGACATGGATCGATTTGCCCTGTCTGTAGAAAAACGCCATTTTAAACACGTGCCCCTCTGAAAGGCGCCAAAGTCACGCACATGGGGAGCGGCAGAACTGCAGCGCTGCTCAAGGTAAGTTTTGTAACACACCTACTATAAGATCCCCCCTTCTTCTTCTTTCGTGTGGCGTGCACAGCCTAAAGTTGTCGGACAACTTGTTCTATTTGATCTGTGTGTGCACGTCGAGTTGACTGCATTAGTCGAAACAGGGCGGACCACGTGAAGGTTGCAATCTTCCACCCAGATCCCCCTCATCCTTCTAAACGCCAGTGAATAGAAGCCTAGTCTTTTCAATCTTTCCTCATATGACAGTCCCGCCATGCCAGGGATCAATCTTGTGAACTTACGCTGCACTGCCTCAATCACAAGGATGTCCTTCCTCAAATTAGGAGACCAAAACTATATGCAATACTCCAGATGTGATCTCACCAGAGCCCTATACAACTGCAGAAGAACCTCTCTACTCCTATACTGAAATCGTCTTGTTGTGAAGGCCAACATTCCATTCGCTTTCTTCACTGCCTGCTGTACCTGCACGCCAACTTTCAGTGACCGGTGTACAAGGACGCCCAGGTCTCGCTGTACCTGCCCCTTACCTAACCTAACCCCATTGATTCTAATCTGGATTCCCATCTAACATTTCAAATCAACTAGTCCTGTGTTGCCCAAGTTGACCATCGGGTGGAGCCGTGAGACAGGATGGTTCCCTGTATCTGACTGCATTTCAGCCTGGGAGGCACAGCGGCTCAGCGGTAGAGTTGCTGCCTCACAGCACCAGGGGCCCGAGTTCCATCCTGACCTCGGGTGCTGTCCGTGTGGAGTTTGCACGTTCTCCCTGTGACCGCGTGGGTTTCCTCCGGGGTGCTCCGGTTTCCTCCCACATCCCCAAAACGTGCAGGTTTGTAGATCAATCGGCTTCTGGAAATTGACCCTGGTGTGTAGGATATAACAACTAATGTACGGCTGGATGATCACTGGTCAGCACGGACTCGGTGGGCTGAAGGGCCTGTTTCCACGCTGTATCTCTAAACTAAACTAAGCTAAAACTGGTCAAGAGTCAAGAGTGTTTTATTGTCATGTGTCCCAGATAGAACAATGACATTCTTACTAGGTGCAGCACAACAGAATATGTAATCATAATAAATAATATAACAAAAACTCAGGAAAAAAATGAACAAACAATAACAGTGCAATAGTAATAATAATAATAATAGCCTATTGTAGTTCACTGCTTATGAGGTTGTCATGTTTAATAGCCTGATGGCTGTAGGGAAGAAGTTGTTCCTGAATCTGGACGTTACAGTTCTCAGGCTCCTGAACCTTTTACCTGATGGCAGCGGAGAGATGAGAGTGTGGCCAGGATGGTGTGGGTCTTTGGTGATTTTGGCTGCCTTTTTGAGGCAGAGACTGCGATAGATCCCTTCGACGGTGGGGAGGTCAAAGCCAATGACTGGGCAGTTTGCAACTTTTTGCAGTCTTTTCCGCTCCTGGACGTTCAAGTTGCTGAACCAAGCCACGATGCAACCGGTCAGTACGCTCTCTACTGTGCACCTGTAGAAGTTCAAGAGAATCTTCTTTGACAGACCGACTCTCTGTAATCTTCTCAGGAAGTAGAGGCGCTGATGTGCCTTCTTTATAATTGCATCGGTGTGCTGGGTCCAGGAAGGATATTTGGAAATATGCACGCCCCCAGGAATTTTTTGACCCTTTCCACCATAAACAGGATTGTGGGTCCTCATCCTTCCCCTTCCAAAGTCCACAATCAGTTCCTTGGTTTTACTGGTGTTGAGGGCCAGGTTGTTGTGCTGGCACCATTTGGTCAATCGGTCAATCTCACTTCCATACTCTGACTCATCACCATCTGTAATTCGTCCAACAACAGTGGTGTCGTCGGCAAACTTGATGATGGAGTTCGCACTATGTCTGGCTACACAGTCATGGGTATAGAGTGAGTACAGCAGGGGGCTCTAAACTAAACAAAACTAAACCAAACTCCAGGCATTGAACGCACTCTGCATAATTTTGATTGACAATTAAGGACCAATTTATGCCTGTTAATGTTCTTTTTTTCCCAGTTTATACAAATAGCTGTGATATTGCAAAATCCTTCAGACTGCAATGGTGCATTACTGATTTATAATACTGCATAAAGTTCACAAATTGCTCTCATAATTTTTGCCAATGAAAGTCTCTAACGATGCAAAGTGAAGAATAAGTGAATTGGTGTACATTTAATCCAAGGTTTCTGTCCAGGGAATGTTGAGTGTGGAGTTAATACAGCACGGGTTATAAAACTTGTTAGTTCAAGGTGGATTCATATGAACTGCTTCCAATGCTTTCTCCTTAATGTAAGGATGAAAATCCCAATGGCACTTTATTGACATATTGTGTAAGTACCTGAATCAACCAAGCTTAGCACGTTGAACTGTTCTTCTAAAAGGTAATATTCACTCTGGCATGAAGGACACAGACCATATTAGTTTCGTTTAGAGATACAGCACGGAATCAGTTCCTTCATCCCACAGAATCTACGCCGACCAGCGATCACCCCGTACACTAGCACTGTCCTACACACTACGTACAATTTACAATTTTTACTGAGGTCAATTAACCTACAAGCCTGTACATCTTTGGAATGTGGGAGGAAACCGGAACACCTGGGGAAAGCCCATGCGGTCACAGGGATAGCGTACAAACTCCGTACAGACAGCACCCGTAGTCAGGATGGAACCCGGGTCTCTGGCGCTGTGAGGCAGCAACTCTACCGCTGCTCCACCATGTCGCCAATGTCTTATGGTCATAATATGACCAGACGCCAGAATTATTCAGCTGTCTCAACACTGACAAAGGAAGGTCAGTGTCCACTACTTTTTTAAAAAATCGGTGTACCGTAAGGCAACTAATTGATTCAATTCATCTCCAAGTTTGCGGATGACACAAAGCTGGGTGGCAGTGTGAGCTGCGATGAGGATGCTATGAGGCTGCAGGGTGACTTGGATAGGTTGGGTGAGTGGGCAGAAGCATGGCAGATGCAGTATAATGTGGATAAATGTGAGGTTATCAACTTTGGTGGCAAGAACAGAAAGGCAGATTATTATCTGAATGGTGTCAGATTAGAAGGGGAGGTGCAACGAGACCTGGGTGTGCTTGTACATCAGTCACTGAAAGTAAGCATGCAGGTACAGCAGGCAGCGAAGAAAGCGAATGGCATGTTGGCCTTCATTGCGAGAGGATTTCAGTTTAGGAGCAAGGAGGTCCTACTGCAGTTGTACACGGCCCTGCTGAGACCGCAGCTGGAGTATTGTGTGCAAAATTGGACTCCTAATTTGAGGAAGGACATTATTGCTGTTGAGGGAGGTTCACCAGGTCAATTCTCGGGATGGCAGGACTGACAGATGATGACATATGATGAAAGTATGAGTGGACTGGGCTTGTATTCACTAGAACTTAGAAGGATGAAAGGGGATCTTATAGAAACATATAAACATATAACATTCTTAAAGGACTGGACAGGCTAGATGCAGGAAAAATGTTCCCTTTGTTGGGGGAGTTGGGGGAGTCCAGAACCAGGGGTCACAGTTTAAGAATAAGGGTAGGCCTCCCGCCCTTCAAACCTGCAGTTGTCACTCCTGCCTCCTTGCAACCCACCTCCTAGTTATTACTGACTGACCTTCAATTGTGCTGTGGTAATGGATCATTCAATTATAGATGGGATGAGCAAGCAGCTCGTGGGGTATTTTCTGAAGAATCTGAAGAAACTGTTGCAAAGTCTGTCCGTGGGGAGCAAGTGAGGTTTTTTGCTTCAGGCAATGCCTTTAATGTGATGAAGAATTACTTGAGGCCAGTGCATCGGATTACTGAGCATTCCCAGTCTCTTCTCCTGCCATTGCAATGTTCAATCAATTTAAAAAAAAGTTATTTTTCTTTCACAGGATAAAAGCTGGTGGTAAAAATACAATGTGCGGGTGACTACAGGGAAACAGCTTTTGTTCTCTGCAAAGTATAAGATTTGTTTTTGGAATTTGAAATTATTTGGTGGTGGAGATTTTCTAGTTTGGTTTAGTTTAGAGATACAGCGCGGAAACAGGCCCTTCGGCCCACCGGGTCCGCGCCGACCAGCGATCCCCGCATATTAGCACTACGCCACGCACATTAGGGACAATCTCACATTTATATCAACCCAATCAACCTACAAACCTGCACGTCTTTGGAGTGTGGGAGGAAGCCGGAGCACCCGGAGAAAACCCACGCAGGTCACGGGGAGAACGTACATACTCCGTACAGACGGCACCCATAGTCGGGATCGAACCTGGGTCTCTGGCGCTGTAAGGCAGCAACTCTACCGCTAAACCACCGTGCTGCCCTCAACGCCACCCTGCCACCCCAAAATATAATGAAAATAAAGGGGCCTTAAGAAAAGAAAAGAAATCAGAAGAAAATGCAAAAAAGATAGAGCTGAGCAGAAGAGAAAGGGAATGTGCCTAATTCGTAACGTTACACACCCCTCACCTAGTTCTAAAACGGTTAGTTTCCAGGGTTATGTTGCACCATATTACACTTGTAATAAATCAGTGAAAGGCGACCATATCTTAAAGAATTGTTCTGGTTTTCCTGCTGGAACAATAATGTAATAAAATTGATATCAATTTTAAAAAATGATAATGACTTGCTGAGCTGGAAGAGTTCCCGTACAAAGTCAGACCTGTCTTTACCAGAATGACGCCTGGATTAGGGGGCATGATCTGTAGGGAGAAGTTGGACAGACTTGGATTGTTCTCCCTGGATGCCATAGGTTAAGGGGAGACCTGATAGACGTACATAGAATGACGAGAGGTGTCGACGGCAGGGTGTCATGGTGTCAAGGCCAGAGCTGAACATACTTCTCGGCATCTGCATGCAACGGGGTCTGTTATGTGCTTCTTGTGTGTGGTGGTGGAAAGATCGGTGGAAACAGGGCCGCGACGTGAACGCTCTTTCCTTCACCCCACGCTTCCCCTGTGACCCCCTGATGCTCCGGTTTCCTCCCACATCTCAAAGACGTGCAGGTCAATTGGCTTCTGTAAATTGTCCCTCGTGTGTAGAGAGTGGATTAGAAAGTGGGATCACATACAACTAGTGAAACATAGAAATCAGGTGCAGGAGTAGGCCATTCAGCCCTTCGAGCCTGCACCGCCATTCAATATGATCATGGCTGATCATCCAACTCAGTATCCCGTACCTGCCTTCTCTCCATACCCTCTGATCCCCTTAGCCACAAGGGCCACATCCAACTCACTCTTAAATATAGCCAATGAACTGGCCTCAACTACCCTCTGTGGCAGAGAGTTCCAGAGACTCACCACTCTCTGTGTGAAAAAAGTCTTTCTCATCTCGGTCTTAAAGGATTTCCCCCTTATCCTTAAGCTGTGACCCCTTGTCCTGGACTTCCCCAACATCGGGAACAATCTTCCTGCATCTAGCCTGTCCAACCCCTTAAGAATTTTGTAAGTTTCTATAAGATCCCCTCTCAATCTCCTAAATTCCAGAGAGTATAAACCGAGTCTATCCAGTCTTTCTTCATAAGACAGTCCTGACATCCCAGGAATCAGTCTGGTGAACCTTCTCTGCACTCCCTCTATGGCAATAATGTCCTTCCTCAGATTTGGAGACCAAAACTGTACGCAATACTCCAGGTGTGGTCTCACCAAGACCCTGTACAACTGAAGTAGAACCTCCCTGCTCCTGTACTCAAATCCTTTTGCTATGAAAGCTAACATACCATTCGCTTTTTTCACTGCCTGCTGCACCTGCATGCCTACTTTCAATGACTGGTGTACCATGACACCCAGGTCTCGCTGCATCTCCCCTTTTCCTAATCGGCCACCATTTAAATAATAGTCTGCTTTCCTGTTTTTGCCACCAAAGTGGATAACCTCACATTTATCCACATTATACTGCATACTGCACATTATACTGCATACATACAACTAGTGTGACACAAAAAGCTGGAGTAACTCAGCGGGTCAGGCACATCTCTGGAGAGAAGGAATGGGTGACGTTTCGGGTCGAGACCCTTCTTCGACAGACCCAAAACATCACCCATTCCTTCTCTCCAGAGATGCTGCCTGACCCGCTGAGTTACTCCAGCTTTTTGTGTCTATCTTCGATTGAAACCAGCATCTGCAGTTCGTTCCTACACAGAGAACGGATGTGAACGGGTGATCGATGGTCAACATGGAGTCAAGTGGGCAGAAGGGCCTGTTTCCCAACCGTATCTTGCAATCAATCAATCGTAACATTTCTACCTAACTTTATTTCTTTAAACTATTAATTTTAAAGGTTGCCAGTATATTTGCCCTTTGTTGTTAGTTTTTAAATGTCTCTGAATGTCAGGGAAATGAAAAGTCCTTGGTGACTTCAGCAGCCAGTAAACCTGGAGTGTGAGCTTTGCCAACTAACAAAGCTTTCAGCAGCTCCTCCCTCTGCCTCTAGAGGGTCTACTGACTCTTTTGAGAAGGAACTGCAGATGCTGGAAAAATCGAAGGTTGATAAAAATGCTGGAGAAACTCAGCGGGTGAGGCAGCATCTATGGAGCGAAGGAAAAGGTGACGTTTCGGGCCGAGACCCTTCAGGGGGCATTTTTATCTACCTACTGACTCTTTTAGTTCAGTTTAGTTTAGAGATACAGCGCGGAAACAGGCCCTTCAGCCCACCGGGTCCGCACCGGCCAGCGATCCCCGTACATTAACACTATCCTACACCCACTAGGGACAATTTTTACATTTACACCAAGCCAATTAACCCACAAACCTGCACGTCTTTGGAGTGTGGGAGGAAACCGAAGATCTTGGAGAAAACCCCACGCAGGTCACGGGGAGAACATACAAACTCCGTACAGACGGCACCCGTAGTCGGGATCGAACCCGGGTCTCTGGCGCTGCCTTCGCAGTAAGGCAACAACTCTACCGCTGCACCACCGGGTCTTACTCTGTTGGAGTCTGAGGCAGAAGGAACTGCAGATGCTGTTATCTTAAGCGGCGTACAAAGTGCTAGAGTAACTGAGTGGGTCAGGCAGCATGTGTGGAGTGAATGGGCAGGCGACGTTTTTGGGTCGAGAGGTCGGGGATTGGTGCCGGCTTACGTTTAGAACGACGTATCCAGCAAAAAGGCTAGCATGGAGACACAGGCATTGTGTTCTACGCAAGATTCCAGCATCTGTATTTCCTTGTATCTACTTGTCACAAGGTCATAAGGCCATTCGGCCCATCAAGTCGACTCTGCCATTCAATCATGCCTGATCTATCTCTCCCTCCTAACCCCATTCTCCTGCCTTCTCCCCACAACCTCTAACACCGGTACTTGTCCACTTTACCTTCACAAGAACAACAAGTAGTGTAAAGAGTAGAGTACTCTAGAGTACCAGAGTACAGAATACGATGTTACAGCATGATAGTGTTACAACGACAGAGAAAGTGCAAATTAAAAAAAAGTGCAAGGGGCCGCAATGAGGTTGGTTGGGAGATCGGGACCACCCCCTAGTTATAAGAGGACCATTCAATGAGGTGGCACAGCGGCGCAGGGGTAGAGTTGCTGCCTCACACCCGGGTTCGATCCTGACTACGGGTGCTGTCTGAACAGAGTTTGTACTTTCTCCCCATGACCGCGTGGGTTTTCTCCGGGAGCTTCGGTCTCCACCAACACTCCAAAGATGTGCAGGTTTGTAGGTTAAATGGCTTCAGTAATGGTGAATTGTCCCCAACGTGTGGGATAAAACTAGTGTATGGGGTGATTGGTGGTGGGCACAGACTCGGTGGGCCGAAGGTCCTGTTTCCGCGCTGGATCTCTACGGTCAACTGTTCGATAGCAATGGGGAAGAAGCTGTTCTTCAATCCGGTGGTATGTACTTTAACAAATTCTTTTCAAGCACCAAAAGAAGATCCATCGCCTTCTTGCAAATGGAAAGATAAGACGAGATTTGTTTCCAGTAGTGCCACTTATATTTCAATTGAATTATTTAGTAATAACACCATCTGTGTTAATTAACCATTGGAGCTCATGGACATGGAACAACACGGACAGGTCTAAAATATAGTCTGAAGAAGGGTTCCGACCCGAAACGTCACCCGTTCCTTTCCTCCAATGATACTGCCTGACCCAGCTGAGTTACTGCAGCATTTTGCGTCTATCTTCGGTATAAACCAGTATCTGCAGTTCCTTCGTGCACTTAACTGGAAACGTGCAGGGATAAGGAAAGTCTAGCAGCAAACCACGCATTGTGAGTGGGTGACAGTGGGCTCAGATGCTTCAGGAGTCAAGAGCGTTTTGTTGTCACATGTCCAAAAATGGAACAATGAAATTCTTACTTCCAGCGGCACAACAGACATGTAAACACAGTAAATAGACACAAAAAGCTGGAGTAACTCAGCGGGACGGGCAGCATCTCTGGAGAGAAGGAATAGGTGACGTTTCGGGTCGAGACCCTTCTTCAGACTGGTTAGGGATAAGGGAAACGAGAGATATAGACATCGGTAAGACACCATATTACACGATTAAAAAGTAATTCAGTATATAAAAACAAGCAACCAATATAGTTCAGACAAAAACAGGACCCCAAGTTGTGCAATCATGGCAGTTCATAAATTCATAAGTTCAAGGAGGAAAATTAGGCCATTCAGCCCATCAAATCTATTCAGCCATTCAATCATAGCTAACCTACCTCTCCCTCCTAACCCCATTCTCCTTGCCACCCATAGTAGTCAAGAATCTCTCAATCCTCGCCTTAAACAATATCCGTTGACCCCCATAGTTCAGAATTTATTTGGAGGTTGTAGTGTTTAATAGCCTGATGGTTGATTACTATCCTGGACGTTCTAGTTTTGGGGGAACTTTACCTTCTTCAGATAGCCTCAAGACAAGTCAAGTCAAGTCAAGAGAGTTTATTGTCAATACTCTAACTTCAGGTAGCCCTTGCTTTCTCTCTCCATCCCCCTCTCCCTCCCAGTTCTCCCAGATAGTCTTACTGTCTCCGACTACATTCTATCTCTATCCCGCCCCCTCCCCTGACATCAGTCTGAAGAAGGGTCTCGACCCGAAACATCGCCCGATTCCTTCTCTCTAGACCCGCTGAGTTACTCCAGCATTTTATGTCTCCCTATAGCTTCTTCCCGATGACAGGAGTGAGAAGAGCGTGTGGCCAGGGTGGTGGGGGTCTCTGACGGTGCCGGCTGCCTTTCTGACGCAGCGACTCCTGTAGATCCCTTCGATGGTGGGGAGGTCAGCACCTCTGGCGGACCGGGCAGTGTCCAGCACTTCCTTACTTAGGGTCAAATTTATTTAAGACCCGTTTGGTTTGAGCTCCCATAAGCACTAAATACTTAAGGAGCGGTTCTCACATTTCAAGACCCAGAGAGTAAACATGAACTCGGTGTTCAATATTAAAATGACAAAGGTATTTATCAAAGGGTTTGTGTACGCATGCTATGTGAAGCTTGAAATCCTAGCAGCCGATGTGGAATTATCAATGAGGTGGCCACTGCTGCTCAGATAATTCACTTGTGTCCGTTTTAAACTGGAAAACTCTGAATGTCAGCAGTTATTTGTGCTGAATTGTGAATGAAAGGATTGCCACGAGATAGCATGTTAAACCCATTAGCGGGAGTGATCTTCAATAGTCACCTGAAGATAGACACAAAAAGCTGGAGTAACTCAGCGGGACAGGCAGAATCTCAGGAGTGTGACGCTTCAGGGTCTGAAGAAGGGTCTCGACCCGAAACATCAACCATTCCTTCTCTCCAGAGATGCTGCCTGTCCAACTGAGTTACGCCAGCATTTTGTGTCTATCTTCGATTTAAACCAGCATCTGCAGTTCTTTCCTACACAATCAGCAGTTCCTTCCTACGCATTCAATCAGAGCCCAATTGATTCATGTACAGCTGTTGAATCTTCTGCTGACCCATGAATAGAATACACTCAGCTGTTAATTATGCATTCTTCTATGAGGAGTATTGCAACCAATGCTATTTTGCTCTTCCTTACCATTTTGGGGACTTGCTTTTGCAATGGGTGGCTCAGTGGTAGAGTTGCTGCCTTAGAGGCAATAGACAATAGGTGCAGGAGCAGGCCATTCGGCCCTTCGAGCCAGCACCGCCATTCACTGTGATCATGGCTGATCGTCCCCAATCAGTACCCCGTTCCTGCCTTCTCCCCATATCCCCTGACTCCGCTATCTTTAAGAGCCCTATCTAGCTCTCTCTTGAAAATATCCAGAGAACCGACCTCCACCGCCCTCTGAGGCAGAGAGCTCCACAGACTCACCACTCTCTGTGTGAAAAGGGTGTTCATGGGCGTTTGATAATTTCACTCCCAGAGATAATGGCGTCAATAATCACCATTGCTCCAGATAACGATATTCCTTGACTTGTTGCGATTCTTCCTGCTGTGTCATCTTGAGGTCGGTCAGTACCCGCTTGCATAAGATGGCAGGAAAACGATGGAATGAGTCTTATCTCTAACCTTTCCCAATACAAACGAAAAATTAGACCCTTTGGGTCTCGACCCAAAACGTCGCCAGTGAAATTCCTTGTATGTTGCAAAACATACTTGGTGAATAAAATCTGATCCTGTTTCTGATTCTGATTCTGATTCTGATTCCTTCTCTCCAGAGACGCTGCCCGTCCCGTTGAGCTACTCCGGCATTTTGTGTCTATCTTTGGTTTAAACCAGCTTTTGCAGTTCCTTCCTACGCCTCCCATCTACTGCATTGGAACAAAACATGTTTCTACTGTACCTCAGTACACGTGACAATAATGAGACATTAAATTAAACTATATTAAACCTGAGCAAATGCGACCGACCAGTTTAGGCTGGGCAGCTCTGAGTGGCTGGCTACTTCCAGAGACCTCTGTACCCACTGCTCTAGGCCGTGGTTCATAGTAACTAACCAACGGTGGCACAGAGGTAGAGTTGCTGCTTTACAGCGCCAGAGACCCGGGTTCGATCCTGACTACCGGCGCCGTCTGTACAGAGTTTGTACGTTCTCCCCGTTACCCGCGTGGGTTTTCTCCGGGATCTCCGGTTTCCTCCTACACTCCAAAGACGTGCGGGTTGGTAGGTTAATTGTAAAACTTGTCCTTGGGAGATCCTTCTTCCCTGTGGCTATCAAACTACAACTCCTCCCCATCCTGTCGTGGGGTAGACTGAGACTGACCCCCCCCCCCCCCCCCCACCTCCTCAATCTTTGCACATCCTCAAAGCCTCACCACTCGTCACTATTTTCACGTTTCATGTTTCGTGTATTTTGTGTTTTGATGACTGTTGGCAAATTAATTTTCCTCCTGGGACAAATAAAGTTCTATCGTATCGTATCGCACCGTATCGCCTATAAACGCGGTAGGCAGAGCCTTGATCTTTTCACCACACTTTCCTTTGTCGAAGGCAGACACACAATGCTGGAGTAACTCAGCGGGTCAGGCAGCATCTCTGGGGAGAAGGAATGGGTGACGTTTCAGCCTCGACCCGAAACGTCGCTCATTCCTTCTCTCCAGAGATGCAGCCTGTCCCGCTGAGTTACTCCAGCATTTTGGGTCTGCCTATCTTCGGTTTAAACCAGCATCTGCAGTTCCTTCCTACTTCCTCTATGTCGACCCAGGCACAAAGTAATCTGTTTGTCGAAATGGATGACTATCACAGGTCATATAGACTCATAGAGATGCTCACAAGTTCACAGGTTATAGGACTAGAATTAGGCCATTCGGCCCATTGAGTCCACTGGGCCATTCAATCATGGCTGATCTCTGCCTCCTAATCCCATTTTCCTGCCTTCTCCCCGTAACCCTTGACACCTGTTCTAATCAAGAATGTGTCTATCTCTGCCTTAAAAATATCCACTGACTTGGCCTCCACAGTTCTCTATGGCAATGAGTTCCACAGATTCACTACCCTCTGACTAAAGAAAATCCTCCTTTCTAAAAGAGCACCCTTTAATTCTGAGGCTGTGCCCTCTGGTCTCTGGTCCTAGACTCTCCCAGCAGTGGAAACATCCTCTCTATCCAGGCCTTTCATTATTCTGCAAGTTTCAATGAGGTTCCCTCTCAACCTTCTAAACTCCAGCGAGTACAGGCCCAGTGCCGTCAAACGCTCATCATATGCTAACCCACTCATTCCTGGAATCATTCTCCTAAACCTCCTCTGGACCCTCTCCAGAGCCAGCACATCCTTCCTCATATATGGGGCCCAAACTTACTCACAGTATTCCAAGTGCGGCCTGACCAGCGCCTTCTAGAGCCTCAGCATTACATCCCTGTTTTTGTATTCCAGCCTCTTGATATAAATGCTAGCATTGAATTTGCCTTCCTCACTACCGATTGAATAGCATAAAAACTGTTTTTATGTCCGGACTGTCAAAGCTGCCACAGCCAGACATAAAAACAGTTTTTATCCACGAGTAGTTGCTCTACTCAACAGCCAAAAATCTGTAGCCTCCCTTTGATCTGGTATTTTGTTGGTTCACGTGCTTGATCAATGGTGTTTTATCATTCATGTTTTATTATTATTAATGTTTAGTGTTTTCTGAGTCATTCATAACTGTCACTATGTCATGTTGTTACTTGTGGGCGGAGCACCAAGGCAAATTCCTTGTATGTGAATACTTGGCCAATAAACCTACTTACTTACTTACTTACTTAGAAGCAGGTCCTGACCTGAAATGTCACCTATCCATGTTCTCCAGAGATGCCGTCGGACCCACTGAGTTACTCCAGCACTTGGTGTCCTTTTTCTGTAAACCAGCATCTGCAGTTCCTTTGTAGTCGACAGGTTATTTGGCGTCTGGCGCTGTAAAACAGCAATTCTACCGCTGCTCCACCGTGCTGACCTTTCCCTGCCCTTTTATCCTCGACCGAGCTTCTCTCCTCTCAGCCGGCGCTATTTAAGTGTCTAAATGCCTCTCAAGCATCGTAATTATATCCGAAAATGCAGATCCAAATCTTTATAATTCATAACATTATAAGAAAACCGGTCTCATAAGGCTGCTGTAAACTCAATTTGATTTAAGAAGACTCTTTAGAGAAAATAGCTAAAAACCTTCAGGGATAATTACATATAACTAAATCAGATCTAATTAATATATGCAAATAAATCAGTCTAACCTTAGGATGAGGGGGTTTGAGCCAATGCAAGGACAAGCTAAAGTAGACACTTGGTCTATCTTTCAGTGTGCAAAAGGGTCTTGACCCGAAACGTCACCCATTCCTTCTCTCCAGAGATGCTGCCTGACCCGCTGAGTTACTCCAGCTTGTTGTGTCTATCCTCGGTTCCTTCTATCTGCAGTTCCTTCTTACACACTTGGTCTATCAGGACAGACAGGTCTCTTTTACAAAGCGTTACCTCCATTAATACTACCCATTAATTTATTAAGATGTTCCTTGGCAGAAGGAATATTTCAAGTAGCAGAGTGGAGGAAATTAAATTCTGCTCTTTCTCCTTGCTTTGCTGTTTGTTTAACGACATGTCTTCTGAACACCAGCCCTGAGAATGAACTGCAATTGTGATACCTTTAGTTTAGTTTAGTTTAGAGATACAACACGGAAACAGGCCCTTCGGCCCACCGAGTCCGCACCGACCAGTGGTTCCCGCACTATCCTACACACACCAGGGACAATTTACATTTATGCCAAACCAATTAACTACAAACCTGCACGTCTTTGGAGTGTTGGCGGAAACCGGAGCACCCAGAGAAAACCCACGCAGGTCACGGGGAGAACTTACAAACTCCGTACAAACAGCACCCGTGGTCAGAATCGAACCCTGGTCCCGGGCGCTGTGAGGCAGCAACTCTAGCGCTGCGCCACCGTGCCATATATTGTATTCACTGTTCTTTATCTCTCCACATCATAGTCTATATCTCTCGTTTCCTTTATCCCTAACCAGTCTGAAGAAGGGTCTCGACTCGAAACGTCACCCATTCATTCTAACCAGAGATGCTGTCTGTCCCGCTGAGTTACTCCAGTGTCTGTCGAAGATTTAATAGGAATCGGATGGGCAACTTTTACACTCATGGTGTGGTGGGTATATGGAGCAACTGAGGGGGTAGTTGAGCCAAGAACTATAAAAGCATTTAGTTTACTTTAGTTTATTCTCATCAGGCATACCGAGGTACAGTGAAAAGCCTTTTTGTTGCGTCTGCGAAAAGACTACACACTATTACAACCATGGACAGGTACTGTATATGGACTGGAAAGGTTTGGAGGGATACAAGTCAAACTCAAGAGGGATTTAGTAGATGGAGCATCTTGGTCAATTGTGCAGCGGAAAAGTTACTGCCTCACAGCGTCAGAGACCCGGGTTCGATCCAGACTAAGGAAGCTGTCTGCACGGAGTTTGTACGTTCTCCCTGTGACCACGTGGGTTTTCTCCGGGTGCTCCAATTTCCTCCCATACTCTAAAGACGTGCAGGTTTGTAGATTAATTGGCTTTGGTAAAGTTGTAAATTGTCCCTAATGTGTGTAGGTGCAAGCATTTGGCAATCGCTGGTCGGAGTGGACTCAGTGGGCGAAGGGCTTGGTTCCGCGCTGTATATCTAATGTCTAAAGTTAAGAGGCGTTTAGACACATAGATAGCACTGATTGGAGTGGAGAGAAGGCTGGAAGAAGATAAACGTGCAGAGAAAGCACGAGGATGTTGCCAGGACTAGAGGGTGTGAGCTATAGGGAGATGTGGAGTAGGATAGAACTCTATTTCTTGGAGGTCAGGAGGATGAGAGGTGAACTTATAGAGGTTCAAAATCATGAGAGGAATAGATAGGGTAAATGCACAGAGTCTCTTCACCAGAGTAGGTGAATCGAGGCCCAGAGGCATAGGTTTAAGGTGAAGGGGAAAAGATTTAATTGGAATCTGAGCGGTAGGTGGGTGGTGGGTGTATGGAACGAGTTGCCGGAAGAGGTAGTTGAGGCTGGGACTATCCCAACGTTTAAGAAAGTTGGACAGGTACATGGATAGGACAGGTTTGGAGGGGTGTGGACCAAATGCGGGCAGGTGGGACATGTTGGCTGGCGTGGGCAAGTTGGGCCGAAGGGCCTTTTTCCACACTGTATCACTACATGACTCTCTAGGACTCTCTAAAGAGTAAAGTGGTAAACGACCTGTCCCACTTGGGCGACCTAATCCACGAGTTCTGGCGGGTTTGCCCTGGACTCATACTCGCAGCATGGTCGACACGAGGTTGTAGAAGGTCTTCGTAACTCTCCTTCCTGCTCAAGAGTGTTCTCCGCGTACTCGAGACCTCAGCTAGGTCGCGGCATTTTTTTCAATATGTTAAAAAAATGCCCGCGGCTAAAAAAATGATCGCCATGGAAAAAATCAATACTTTTTTAAAGTTGCATTTTATTAGAGGCATGTACATATCCTAGTCCGAACCACTACAAACTTTGTTAAACGGTTACATATTAAATATCCAGGATTCCAGGGTCTTCATTTATCGGTTACATATTAACATTGTCTCTAATTATTATTTTTTTTAACAGATAGAAAAAATAAAGAAAAAGAAAAGAAAATTAGAAAAATAGAATAAACTATCCATAATACAACTTAGGAGATAGGTCCGTGGGTAAGAAAACATAACTATTCATCTAGTCCTGGGTTCAAGCTTCCATCGGGTATCAGCGCCGGTCCATTCTACCCCTTCAAATAATCTATGAATGGAGACCATATTCTGATAAATAATTTTGGTTTGTCAATTAAGACAAATCTAATTTTTTCCAGATTTAAGGTCTCCGACATCTCCATAATCCACATTTTAATTGTAGGGGATGCAGGGTTTTTCCAAAATCTTAATATTAATTTTTTCCCAGTTATTATACTATAATCAAGGAAATTTCTTTGGTTTATTGTCAGTTTTAGGTATTGTTCAGATATGCCCAATATTACTAATTTAGGATCGGGCTCCAGTTGAATATTAACCACTACGGAAATAATTTTAAAAATATCCACCCAAAATGTTTTAATTTTTATGCAATTTACAAAGGTATGGGTTAAGTTAGCCTCGGAATATTGACATTTGTCGCAGATAGGAGAAATATTAGGAAAAATTCTATTTAATTTTGTTTTAGAATAATGCAATCTATGTAATATTTTAAATTGTATTAAAGAATGTCAAACTTCCGGGTTTAACATGGGGTGAACAGCTGTGTGTGAGCGTGGCTCCCGATTACTGCTCAAGTTTACTCATTTATCTTTGCTATATTTCTGAGATAACCCGCTGTTAAACGCTATGAAGGACTCAAAGCAGTATTAAGCATCTGAAACTGTACGTAAAATGAGCCGTCGAACTAAAACTGGCGGAAAAGACAGTGAAATCTCAAGCAAGAGTGCTGCAGCTTTGGCACTGCTCCCGGAAGCTGGCCTTGAACTACCAGAGGATTTGGAGAGGCTTCGTTCAGTGCTCCTTGCTGATATGACACAAGCAATTAACTCTGTCCTAAAAAGAGAACTTGAAGTGGCTTTGTCGCCGGTGTACACTAGTCTGGAGCAAGTTAAATCCTATTATGAATTGCATGATGTACGCATTCATGAGGTTGAAGATGGCCTGAATGACCACAGTGACAGACTGGTGAGTGCCGAAACTGCTATAGCTGCATTACACAGTGAAAACACACTCCTGAAAATGAAGTTAGATGACCTCGAGAGCCGGTTGCGGAGATCCAACCGAAGGGTGGTCGGGATTCCTGAAAAGATGGAAGGCTTGGACCCTGTTAAATTTATAACTGAGTTTTTGAAGAAGTGCTGGGGGCGGATTTCTTCCCAAGACCTCTTATGCTTTCGCGTGCCCACCGAATTGGACGTCCCGAATATCAAGCCATCCAAGCCAAGAGTGTTCCTGGTTCTCTTTCATTACTTCCAGGATAAATATCGTATCATCACCAAACGGAGGCAGGAGCTGTTCTTCCGAGGGCACCGGGTGTTTTTCTATGAGGACTTCAGCGTGGAGCTGGGGGGAAAATTCCAACTTTTAGGGAAATAAAATCCCTGCTTTACAATAAAGGGGTTCGGTTTGGTCTCCAGTATCCTGCCCGGCTCCAGGTCACTCATGAAGGTAAAAAGTACTATTTCAATACACCAGAGACTGCCGAAAAGTTGTACTATTCGCGCTGGGGAGGTGACAGCCATGAAGAACAATGGCCTTTAAGGACATCCGTGCGGTATTGGCACGGCCTCCTGCGGTGGGGATCTTTGGAAGGTTTGTTTATTCTTCAGTTTAATTTGTGGAATTTGACTGAGTTGAACTGCAATGCTACATATTTGGGGTAGTGAGTCGAGGACTTTTAGCCAGCAAAATGTAAATGTCTATGATTACTCTTTGGGATATAATTCTCACTGCTTTCTTTCTCGTGATGCTTTTGCTGGTCTGGGTCATCTTTAGCCTATATATCTTAAAAGTAGAATAAAAAAACTGTACAACTTTTCAAGAAGGGAGCCACCCTCAATTGGATCAAAATTTTAGTTAGGGAACACTTTGGAAGTTTTTTGTTTTGTAATGCCTGCGATCTTCCTCAGTCAGGAAGAAGATCTAGGTTTTTGGGGGTTAATTTTTTGTTGTTGTTATTATAAGGGGATGAGGGAAAGGTTTTGGGGTAATGGCAGCTTATTCTTTGATTGTTACAAATGCACTCTATTTTCTTTTTTTTGTTGCTTTCTTTCTCTTCTCTTTTTGTTTTTCTCTTCCCCCCCATTGTGGCCTCTCACATGCAGCTTTCGCATGGTTCTGGATGGCAGACGCTGTATGTATTTTTTGAATCATATTTTGAAATATGGCTAACGGTGATATTGATGGAGGCAGTCCTGTGAGGTTTATATCTTGGAATGTAAAGGGGCTTAATGGTCCAGTTAAAAGAGCTAAAGTTTTTTCTCACCTAAAACAACTAAAAACAGATATACTACTTTTGCAAGAGACACACTTAAGACTGCAAGATCATAACAGACTGCGTAAAACGTGGGTTAGTCAGATTTTTTCACTCCAGATTTAATAGTAGGTCCAGGGGTGTGGCAATATTAATGAACAAAAGAATATAGTTGACACCGTCTGACATAGTCAGTGACCCTAATGGTCGGTTTATTATAGTTTTCCCGGTGTCTTTTTCAAAAACCTGTCATTTTAGTGAATGTTTATGCCCCTAATTGGGAATGATGTTCGCTTTGCAAATAAGGTTCTGTCATTAATACCCGATCTGAACACGCACCAGTTAATTTTTTCGGGAGACCTGAACTGTGCTATTAATCCACTGCTTGATAGGTCTAGTTCTAAGGGGACACCTTCTGATATGGCAAAGACCTTCTCACTGTTTATGCAACAAAATGGTTATGTGGACCCCTGGAGATTTCTGAATCCAACTGCTAGACAATTCTCTTTTTTTTCTCATGTTCACCATTCTTTTTCCAGAATAGACTATTTTTTTATAGATAGCCCCTTCATTCCTAGGGTTAAGAAAATTGAATATACTGCTATAGTAATATCAGATCACTCACCTGTGATACTGGACCTAGGCTTTCCTTTAAATATTAAAGAACGACCTCTTTGGAAACTCAACCCCCTTTTGCTTTCCAATGAAAAATTTTGCAGTTTTGTGTCAGCTAACATAGACACATTCCTTGAAATTAATAAAACTGAGTCCGTATCCTGTTTTTTAATTTGGGAAACTTAAGAGGTCAAATCATATCTTATACTTCATACGCCAATAAAGAATGTAAGAAGGAAATGGAAACCCTGTTAAAATCCATCTTGACCCTGGATAGGCAATATTCTGAAGCACCCACCACCCAATTATACAAACGCCGGGCTGATTTACAAATGAAATTCAATCTTTTATCTACTAATCAAACAGAACAACTAATTCTGGGGACTCGTGGTCTTTATTATGAATATGGTGATAAGGCGAGCCGGCTTATGGCTCACCAGCTGAAACGTCAATCCGCGTCACGGCTTATTCCTCAGACAAGAGACATACACCAAGACATAACAAGCAATCCAAAAGAAATAAACAATACTTTCACAGCCTTTTATTCTTCTCTTTACACCTCAGAATTCCCTTTGGATACTATGAATATGGAAACTTTCTTAGACGATTTGGAAATACCCACTCTGGAATTAGAAGACATGTAGAAAATCTAGACCAACCCCTTGGGCAGGAAGAGATTAATAATGCCATTATGGCAATGCAGAGTGGTAAAACCCCTGGCCCGGACGGCTACCCATTAGAATTTTGTAGGAAATTTAAGGATAAGCTCATACCTGTTCTTTTAGAAATGTTTGAAGAATCTTTGGAAAAAGGTTCATTACCCCCCACTCTTCCACAGGCTTCTATTTCACTTCTTCTTAAATAAGACAAGGATCCGACTCAATGTGGATCATACCGCCCCATCTCACTTTTGAATGTGGATGTGAAAATTTTGGCGAAGGCGCTGGCTTGCCGTTTAGAATGCCAACTTCACAAAATAATCTCAGAAGATCAAACAGGTTTCATTAAAAATCGTCATTCCTTTTCTAATATCCGTCGATTGGCCAGCGTGGTCTATTCGCCCAGTGCTTCTCCGCGCCCAGAGGCTGTTATCTCTTTGGACGCGGAGAAGGCATTTGATCGAGTGGAGTGGCCATATTTGTTCAGTCATGGAGAGATTTGGATTTGGCAAAATATTTGTAGCCTGGGTTAAGCTATTATATCATTCACCCTTAGCATGTATACAGGCAAATTATCTGCGATCTGATTATTTTCAATTAACACGTGGCACTCGTCAAGGCTGCCCACTGTCTCCGCTTCTTTTTGCCATTGCAATTGAGCCTCTCTCTACATTATTCCAGGGCATTAGGAGAGGAAACAGGGAACATCGTGTGTCTCTATATGCTGATGACCTCCTTCTTTATGTGAGCGACCCTATAGCCAGTAGCCCTGCAATTGTGTCTTTTTTGGATCAGTTTGGGACTTTTTCTGGCTATAAATTAAACCTCCAAAAAAACAAATGCTTTCCCATCAACTTAGCCCTACAGATCCAACAGGAAACCCTGCCCTTTCCCATATCTCAAGAAGGGTTTGTATATTTAGGAATACACATCACCCGCTTTTTCACATCCCTGTTTGCAGCTAACTACATGCCTCAAGTTAGCCAAATGAAGGCTGACTTTGAGAGATGGCGTAGTCTGCCACTCACTATGGCTGGGAGAGTGCAGTCAGTAAAGATGACTGTACTTCCCAGATTTCTTTACTTGTTCCAATGTTTGCCGGTTTTCCTACCCAAGTCATTTTTTAACTCAGTTAACCAATCTATAACCTCCTTTATATGGGGTAACAAGGTTCCATGGGTCAATAAGTGTACTCTCCAAAGAGATCGCGAAGTAGGTGGACTGGGCCTTCTTAGCTTTATTAATTATTACTGGGCATCCAATATCCAAAAGATATTACTCTGGCTCCACCGACCAGATACAGACTGGTGTCTGCTTGAATCACAATTCTGTTACTCCTCGTCTCTCCCAGCTTTAGTATATTCCTCCCTGCCATTGAAACCCTCTAGATTTACATTCAACCCTGTCGTACTATCAACCATCAACATTTTTAACCAATTTCGTTGCCATTATAAGCTTACATCAGCTTCAGTTCTGGGTCCCATTCACAGTAACCACTTATTCCCCCCCCCCCTCTACCCTTGACTCAACCTTTCGACAGTGGGGTTTGAATGGTCTTATGTCCATTAAGGATTTATACACTAACAACATATTTGATAGTTTCGACTATCTACACAAAAAACATGGCCTCCCACATAATCATTTCTTTAAATATCTTCAGGTTCGTCACTTTGTCATGAAACAATTTCCTTCTTTTCCTGATCTCCCTCCTGTGTTATCCAGTGTTGGATAAACTCACTCTTACCTTTGCAAATAAAGGACTGATCTCTGCAGTATATTCTCGATTGATGTATTTAGTAGATCAAAACCTGAACAAAGTTAAAGCTAGGTGGGAGGATGACCTTGGTATGAATCTGTCTGAGGAATGCTGGACAGAAGCGCTGAAAAAAGTCCACTCCTCGTCATCATGTGCTAGATTGGGGCTCATACAATTTAACAGGGTTCATTTAAGCAAAGCCAGGCTTGCTAACATATATCCAGGGACGGACGCTGGCTGTGACAGGTGCTCGTTCTCTCCAGCCAATCTAGCTCATGCATTCTGGTCTTGCCCTAAACTTGTTAACTACTGGGCAGTGGTTTATAAAAACCATCAGTGAAGTCCTTGGGATGACAGTGAGACCTTGCCCGCTTGTAGCTGTATTTGGTGTAGCAGATAAAACCTTGGGTTTAAATACAACCCAGTCTGATATCATTACATTTACATCACTTTTGGCCCGTAGGAGAATCTTGCTGGTCTGGAAATCTAACACTCCTCCATCTGCCGCTGCTTGGCTGGAAGACGTCATGTTTTTTTAAGGTTAGAAAAAGATTAAATTCACATTGAGGGGGTCTGTGAAAAAGTTTTATTTGAAATGGGAACCCTTTTTTATCATACTTTGAGGGTCTAAAGGAACTACCTGTTGACTGAGGGCACTTGACATTAAGTGGGGATCTGCCTTTATTCTGTTTTGTTACTTTATTATTGTTAAAAAGTGCATTTGATTTTGTGATATATTTGGATTGTGAAAAAATAAGCTGCCAGGGGGCATTTAGGGAGGGTGGGTTAGGGTTATTTTGTTTATATTATTATTATTATTATTTATAAAAAAACAAAATGGAGGAAAATGTAATGCCATACATCAGATGTACTGTGAAATTTTTTTTTTCCTCCAATAAAAAACTATTAATTATAAAAAAGAATGTCTGGCGTTTAACGAACATTGATGTATATGTTGTAGACTTTCATCCCAAATATCTTTCGTTATGGGTTGAACTAATTCATTTTCCCATGCTTGTCTATGTAATTCCGTCGACGGATTCCCACTATCTAAAAGAATATTATAAATGTAAGATATTAATGTGACAGTGTTGGGATGTTTATTCAAACATTCATCTAGAATCTCTGGCTCTCTAATTCTATATTCTTGTGTATGTGATTTAACATAATCTTTCAGTTGTAAATATATTAAAAAAATTATTTGAATGTAATCCATAATTCTGTTGTACCTCCTGAAACGAGAGGAACACACCTTTTCTATAAAGATGTTCTATAAAGATCACTTTCGCTCCCTATTGCAAATAACCCTTCATTTAAGCCTTCAGTATTGGATAAAGGTTTTGCACAATGGAAACATTATGGAATTAAAAAGATCGATACTTTTTTACTCGTAGGTTTAGTCGTAGAAAGGTCGGCATGTTGCTTGTAGGTAATCGAGGGTACTCGTAGATAGTCTTCATCATAGTCAAAGGGACGTCGAAGGAGATCGAAGGAGGTCGTCTTCACTCTCCACTATTCGGTGTCCAATTTTCTCGAAGTTAGTTGTAGCTAGCCGTAGCTAGTCATAGCTAGTCGCAGCTGGTCTTCAACATAGTTGAAGGAGGTCTTCTACATATCATTCTTTCAAACTCTTCTAAACTCGCCAATTAGGTCGCCCAAGTGGGACAGCCCCTTAAGGGAGGGGGAACTGATGGAGGTCACAACAAGGGCGAGGCGGATCTGGCCAGGAATTGTAAGCATTGCGGTCTGGTAAGCCAATGCATTGCAGCAGTGCAGGAGTGAAATAAAAGCCATTTTATTTTAAGTATTTAGTAGCAAACAATATGGATTGGATTGATTTATTTAATATCAGTGCTGTGCAGCCTGACAAATTTGTTCCTGAAGGGTTTTAGCTGTTTTGTATAAAGAGTCATGTAAAATCTGATTGAATTTTTAGCAGCCTTAAGAGAGCGATTCCCTCTAACATGCTGGATGTATTCGTACCTGGGGCTTTAACTGGGCAGCATTTTGCACTCACCATTCAGCATCATTTTACTGTCTCACCAGCTAATTAAATGATAAATTCATTTCAATCTCCAATGTCTAAAGACATACAAACATAAAAAATGTAAGAACTAAGACCAGGACTGGATAGTACGGGCCTTAGACCCACCTTACTGACGTTTATGCGGATTATCCCAGGAATGAGTGGGTTAACATATGATGAGCGTTTGACGGCACTGGGCTTCTACTCACTGGAGTTCAGAAGGTAGAGGGGGAGCCTCATGGAAACTTACCAAATAGTGAAAGGTTTGGAAGAAGGCAGGAGAAGGGGGTTAGGAGGGAGAGATAGATTAGCCATGAAACGTCACCCACTCCTTCTCTCCAGAGATGCTGCCTGTCCCGCTGTGTTACTCCAGCATTTTGTGTCTATCTTCGAAGACTTGGATAGAATGGATGTGGAGAGGATGTTTCCACTAGTGGGAGAGTCCAGGAACAGAGGTCACAGCCTCAGAAATAACGGACGTTCCTTTAGGAAGGAGATGAGGAGGAACTTCTTCAGTCAGAGAGTGGTGAATCTGTGGAATTATTTGCCACAAAAGGCTTTGGAGGCCAAGCCAGTGGATATTTTTAAGTCCGAGATAGATAGATTCTTGATTTGTACGGGTATCAGGGGTTGTTAGAGAGAGAGTTAGATGTGGCCCTTGTGGCTAAAGGGATCAGGGGGTACGGAGAGAAGGCAGGTACAGGATACTGAGTTGGATGATCAGCCATGATCATATTGAATGGCGGTGCAGGCTCGAAGGGCCGAATGGCCTACTCCTGCACCTATTTTCTATGTTTCTATGTTTCTATGTTATGGGGAGAAGGCAGGAGAAGGGGGTTAGGAGGGAGAGAGAGATCAGCCATGATTGAATGGTGGAGTAGACTTGATGGGCCGGATGGCCTAATTCTGCTCCCATCACTTATGACCTTAAGAACACTGACTGACTCGGTGTATCTAGTCTATCTATTCCACTCCTGAAATATCTCCTTAAATGTTTACCATGGCTGATCTATCTACCTTTTTGATCTGTTTTCCCAGCCAGTCCTGCCCTCTTCCCCCTTACCTGCGTAGTTGTCTTTGGTTGGGTGAAATCAACCCTGTTTCTTTCCTCAGAGATCATTAACTCCAAGATCATTAATTAATTGTATCTCATTACCTGATCTAAAATAGCCGGTTCCCTGGTTGGTTCCTGACTGCTTTACTTTAAGAATCTATTCCACGTAAATGTTAGGACTTTACCCTCAAGGCTGCTCTTGCCATTTGATTTGACCAATCTATATGATAATTAAAATCATTTGTATTTTTATCCAAGCACTTCCACTTCCACAGAAGTTTAAAGGGATTTAGCTTGTCACCCAATACTCCAACAAACTTCTAGAGAGGTTTGCGCTGCGGAAAGTATCCTGGCAGTTTTTTTCAAGGCCAGGTAGAGCTATTCCAACGCAGAGGAATGCAAGAGGCCGCAGAGAGCGGTGGACTCAGCCCCGGCACATCACCGACTCACCAACGATGGCATCGACACCAGGCGCAGCCTCAAGAAGGCAGCATCAACTATGAAAGATCCCCGCCATCCGGGCCGTGACCTCTTCTCCCTGCTACCGTCGGAGAGAAGGCGCAGAAAACTAGAGTCCCACACCACCAGGTTCACGAACAGCTTCTTTCCTACATGGATCGGACAGGTTTAGAGGGATACGGGCCAAACGCAGCCAGATGGGACGAGTGTAGATGGGTCGGCATGGGCAGGCTGGGCTGAAGGGCCTGTTTCCGTGCCGTATGACTCCAAGACTCTATAACCATCAGGTTCTTGAACTGACTCGCACAACCCTAATCCTACCTCATCAACGGAACACTGTGGACCACCTCTTGCACTAATACAGACTGACTTTCCTTTTTTGCGCTGAGGTCTTTTTTTCATTGCTTAGTCTCATTCATTTCAATGTGTAATTTATGTTTCTCTATATTGCCTGGGTCTATGTTCAATGGTTTATTTAATATAATGTGTACCAAGGTATAGCAATTATTTTATATATATATATATATATATATATATATATATATATATACACAAATATACATATGGTATATATTTGTATATCCCTCTAAACCTGTATTTGTGTAACAGATTTGTGGACAGATTCTCCCACCTGAGCTGTGGATCTCTGCAGCTCCACCAGAGTTACCTTGGCTACTTCTCTGATCAACGCTCTCCTTGCCTGGCCTGTCAGTTTAGGTGGACGGCCATGTCTTGGTAGGTTTGCAGTTGTGCCATACTCTTTCCATTTTCGGATGATGGATTGAACAGTGCTCCGTGAGATGTTCAAAGCTTGGGATATTTTTTTATAACCTAACCCTGCTTTAAACTTCTCCACAACTTTATCCCTGACCTATTTTTTATTTATCATGGGTTTTACAGAGTACATATATATCAGAGGTGGGGGGGGGTGGGGGGGGGGGGGGGGGGGGGGGGGAGGTCCTACCATCCCACTTCATAAACTGCAACAAACTCAACACAAAGACATTAGACAATAGGTGCAGGAGTAGGCCATTCGGCCTTCGAACCAGCACCGCCATTTCAATTGATCATGGCTGCTCATCCCAACATTACCCCGTGCTGCCTCCACCCCATAATCCCCAGATTCCCCCCCCCCCCCCCCCCCCCCCCCCCCCCCCCCCCCCCCCCCCCCCCCCCCCCCCCCCCCGCTATATGTGAAAGCCCTACCGTAAGCACTCTGCTTGAAACGTATCCAGAGAACCGGCCTCCCACCACCCTCTGTGGCAGAGATTCCACAGATCAACAATCTCTTATTGAGTAAAAGTGTTTCCTCTGTCTCCATTCTAAATGACTTACACTCCTTATTCTTAAATTGTGGCCCCTGGTTCTGGACTCCCCCAACATCAGGAACATATTTCCTGCCTCCAGCATGTCGAAACCCTTAAAAATCTTATATGTTTTAATCAGATCCCCTCTCCTCCTTCTAAAATCTTTGCAAGCCCAGCGTCTGCATTCTCTCAGCATATGAACAGTCCCGCCATCCCTGAATTAACTTGAAAACCTACGCTGCACTCCCTCAATAAGGGGTAAGCCATTTAGAACGGAGACGAGGAAGCACTTTTTTCACACAGGGAGTGGTGAGTCTGTGGAATTCTCTGCCTCAGAGGGCGGTGGAGGTCCGTTTCTCAGGATACTTTTTTCAAGAGAGCTAGAGAGGGCTCTTAAAGATAGCGGAGTCATGGATTAGTGGGGAGAAGCAGTAACGGGGTACTGATTGTGTGATGATCATCCATGATCATACATTGAATAGCGTGGCTAGGCTTTAAGGCCGAATGGCCTTACTCCAGCACCTATTGTCTATTGGTCATTTTTAATTGCCTAAGTCATGTCTCCTGCACCTATTCATCTACGTTTACATTTTCGGTTACATATGGTATCTATTTAGTATATCCCAAACCATTTGTGTAACTATATTTAAATATTTACAATATATATATATAACAATAAATAAATTACTGAACTATTTACAGACATAGCTACAATGGCTGTTTCCTTTATCATTGTTATCTTTCTTGGATATCTTTCTGGCGGGGGGGGGGGGGGGGGGGGGGGGGGTTTGATCTATATTATAGCACCGTCTACATCTCTCGTTTCCGCTCTCCCCTGACTCTCAGTCGAAGAAGGGTCCTCGACCCGAAACGTCACCCATTCCTTCTCTCCAGAGATGCTGCCTGTCCCGCTGAGTTACTCCAGTTTTTTCTGGCTATCTTTCGGTTTAATGTGCAGCATGTACACATATATATAACATTGTTGTGCATGCAAAAGTAATTTCACCCCCCTGAGTCATTACTTTGTAGCACAACCTCTCGCTGCAATTACAGCTGCAAGTCTTTTGGGGTATGCCACCAGCTTTGGCACATCTAGACAAATGAAATTTTTCCCCATTCCTTCTTTTGCAAAATAGCTTCAAGCTCAAGTCAGATTGGATGGAAGAGCCGTCTGTGAACAGAAATTTTTCAAGTCTTGCCAGAGATTTCTCAATTGATTTTAAGGTCTGGCCATTCTAACACATGAAAATGCATTGAACAAACCTTCCCATTGTAGCCCTGCTGTATGTTTAGGGTCGTTGACCTGCTGGAAGGTGAACCACCTCCCCAGTTCTCAAGTCCTTTTGCAGACTCTAACAGGTTTACTTTCAAGAAGTGCCCGGGTATTTGGCTCCATGCCATCTTCCCAACCTCTGACCCACTTCCCTGTCCTTGCTGAAGAAAAGCATCCCACAGCATGTGCTTGCGACCACCATTTTTCACAGTGGGGGATGGTGGTTCAGGGAGATGTGCAGTGTTAGTTTTCCGCCACACATAGCGTTTTGCATTTGGCCAAAAACTTCAATTTTTGGTCTCACCAGACCAGAGCACCTTCCTCCACATGTTTGCTGTGTCCCCCACATGCTTGTGGCAAACTGCAAAACGGGAACTTCATGGATTTGTTCAACAATGGCTTTCTTCTTGGCCACTCTTCCATAAAGCCCCGATTTGTGGAGTGCACACTAATAGTTTGTCCTGTGGACAGATTCTTCCCACCTGAGCTGTGGATCTCTGCAGCTCCACCAGAGTTACCTTGCTACTTCTCTGACAACGCTCTCCTTGCCTGGCCTGTCAGTTTAGGTGGACGGCCATGTCTTGGTAGGTTTTATTGCAGTTGTGCCATACTCTTGTCCATTTTCGGATATGGAATTGAACAGTGGCTCCATGAAGATGTTCAAAGCTTGATATTTTTTTATAACCAAACACCGCTTTTAAACTTCTCCACAACTTTTACCCTGACCTTTCACTGGTGTGTTTCCTTGGGCTTCATGATGCTGTTTGTTCACTAATGTTCTCTAACAAACCTCTGAGACCTTCACAGAACAGCTATATTTATACTGAGATTAGATTACATCACAGTGGACTCTATTTACCAATTCGGTGACTTCTGAAGGCAATTGGTTGCACTAGATTATATTTAGGGGTAACAGAGTAAAAGGGGGCGAATACTTTTGCACACCACACTTTCAGTTTTTTATTTTTAAAAAGATTTAAAAACCATGTATTATTTTCCTTCCACTTCACAATTATGCGCCACTTTGTGTTGGTCTATCACAACAATCCCAGATAAAAATATCATTTACGTTGTGGTTGAAAAGAGGACAAAAGTGGAAATGTTCAAGGGGTATGATACTATGCAAGCCATTGTAAATATACGAAACTTTTAACAGCCATAGCTAACAATGGCCTGTTTCCTTTATCATTGTTACTTTCTTGGATATCTTTCATTCATTTTTCTATATAAAGCACCGTCCACATCTCTCTTTCCCCACCCCTGACTCTCAGTCTGAAGAAGGGTCTCGACCCGAAACGCACCATTCCTCTCTCCAGAGATGCTGCCTGTCCCGCTGAGTTACTCCAAGTTTTTGTGGCTATCTTTCAGTTTAATGCACTCAAAAGGGTCCTCGACCCAAAAACGTCGCCTATCCCTTCGCTCCTAAGATGCTGCGCTCCCGCTGAGTTTCTCCAGCTTTTTTGTGTACCCTGCACATATATAAAATATATATACAGTGTGTGTGTGTGTTGTATATAATATATATATATATATATATATATAAATATATATAAATAAATACACGCACCACACACAAAACACACACACACAACACAATAAATATACTGGAATACACACACACACACACACACACACACACACACAACACACAAACACACATATATATAATACACACACACACACATATAAATATACAGTAAATAAACACTCACACACACACACACACACACACACACAACACACACACACACACACACACACACACACACACTCATATATACACACATACATGAAGAAAGGGTCTAGACCCCGAAACGACAACCTTTTCCTCCTCTCTTTAGATGCTGCTTCACCTGCTGAGTTTGCTCCCAGCGTTTTTTGTCTACTTATATATATACATATATGTGTTTTTGCATGTGCATAAACATATATTTACTGAACTATTTTTTATTTATCATGGGTTTATTACAGAGTACATATATTCAGTTGTTGCTGCTTACGAGTAAGATTGTCATTAATCTGTTTGGGTTACACATGACATAGGACACACATGAACTCTTAGTCCTTCAGTGACGTCTTTAGTGTTTGGTCTTTCAGACACGCCCCATTCTCTTCTTCTTGTGCCGCAGCCCATTTATCCTGTTTGTGCATACCGAAAAAGGCCCTTTAACCTCCCTTCTGTTCATTCCTGTGCTCTGATTGCTGAGCCGCTTTCAGATGAGCTTGGAGAAGGCAGCAGAAGTGGATGAAGTTCAGCATTGTTCATTGTAAATTGAGAGCAGAATTTCAGAAACCAATTCATTCCAGGAGGGTGCGTGGGTGGTGTATCAACCATAGGGGTGGTGAGTGAGACATTCTGTGGGCAGCAAGCTTATTAAAGGAAGTCTTTTGCATTTTCCACTCACTTTCTGAGCATTGCATAATACTCGACTGATTTACAAATTCACCGCTGAATAAAGAAACACACTACTGCTAACTAGCCAAGAGCAAACTTCCACAAAGTTTTAAGGAGATGATATGGGGAGTGTTGCTTTACACGCACGGGCGGCACGGTGGCGGGCGTTAAGCAGCTGCCTCAACAGCGCCGGAGACCCGCGTTCGATACTGACTACGGCGCTGTTCTGTACGGTCTTTGATTTCTCCCCTGACCAGCATCTCTGGAGAGAAGGAATGGGATGACGATTTCAATAGACAATAGACAATAGGTGCAGGAGTAGCACGTTCTTTACTTTTCACACACCCATCATATTTATGCATTCGGGGCGAGATTTAAAATGGTGAAATAAATGGAAGATTGAACCAATAATTTTCTCCTGACTTTAATTCAACTTCAAAAAAGGTTCGACGATGATTGCATCTGCATGAGATTGCCCTTTGTTTTTTTCCACAACTTCAATACATGCCTTAATTGATGGAACATTATAAATAATGAACATTATTCTTGCCAAAAAGTCAGCGATTTTAACTATTTTTTATTTATCATGGGGTTTACAGAGTACAAATATATCAGGAGGTGGTGGGGGAGGGGGGAGTCCCTACCATCCCATCACATTAACTGCAACAACCAACAATAGACAATAGACAATAGGTGGCAGGAGTAGTCATTCGGGCCTTCGAACCAGCACCGCCATTCAATTTGATCATGGCAGCTCGCATCCCCAATCAGTACCGCCCGTTGCTGCCTTCATCCCCAATATCCCCAGATTCCGCTATAAATTAAAAGCCCTAACCTAGCTCTCTCTCTTGAACGTATCCAAAAACCGGCCTCCACCGCCTCTGTGGCAGAGAATTCCACAGATCAACAATTCTCTATGCAAAAATTGTCTCCCTACCCTCGTCTCCATTCTAAATGACATACCCCTTATTCTTAAATTGGGCCCCTGGTTCTGGACTCCCCCCAACATCAGGAACAAAATTTCTCCACCAGCATGTCGAAACCCTTAAAAATCTATATGTTTTTAATCAGATCCCCTCTCACCTTCTAAAATCTTTTGCAACCGACGGCTTCATTCTCTCATCAATATGACAGTCCAGCCATCCCGGGAGTTAACCATGTAAACCTACGCTGCACCCCCTCATAAGGGGTAGCCATAAAGAAACGGAAGACGAGGAAGCACTTTTTTTCGCACACAGAGAGTGGGTGAGGTCTGTGGATTCTCCTGCCCTCAAGGGCGGTGGAGCGGTTCTCTAGGTGCTTCAAGAGAAGCTATGATAGGTCTCATAAAGATAGCGAGTCAGGGATATGGGGAGAAGGTAGTACGGGTACTGATTGTGGGATGAAGCAGCCATGAATCCCATTGAATAGCGGTGCAGCTTGAAGGCCGAAATTGACTACTCCTGCACCTATTGTCTATTGACATTTTTTAAATGCCTATTGTCTATGTCTCCTGCACCTATTCTCTACGTTTTCTTTGTCGATGTTGCAGTAAATGAGTGGATGGTAGCACGGTGTCGCAACTCAAATGGATTTATAATTAGTGACACCTCACGCTCTAAAAAAAACATAAGGGGGGGGGGGGGGGGGGGGGGGGGTGGGGGAA